>CAXITT010000111.1:523233-535087 GCA_964033795.1 Lymnaea stagnalis | reverse complement strand
ACTAAAGCTCAAACAAATGGAACTAGATGCCCAGAGAGAAAAAGAACGTGAGCTTAAACAGCTGGAGCTAGATAAAGAACGTGAGCTTAAACAGCTGGAGCTAGATAAAGAACGTGAGCTTAAACAGCTGGAGATGGAAGCACAGAAAGAGCTACAAATCAAATTAAAAGAAATGGAAATAACAGCCAATTTGGGAGCAATGGAAAATAGACTCACGGCTCCAGCCGGTCAAGGTTGCGATTCAATTAAATTTGCAAAAGTAATCCCTAAATTTTCAGAAAAAGAGGTTGACCAATATTTTGCGCAGTTTGAGATAACTGCCCAAAATTTTAAAATTCCTGAAACTATGTGGTCCACCTTACTTCAACCAGCCTTGACCGGAAGGGCATCTGAAGTCTTTGTGTCCCTGAATGCGGAACAGCGCGGGGACTATAACCTAGTAAAATCATTAATACTTAAGGCTTATGAATGTGTCCCCGAAGCATACCGTAAAAAGTTTAGGGAACTGTGGAAACGTGATGGCCAGACTCATGTTGAGTTCCTCCGGGAAAAGGAACGGCTCCTGGACAAGTGGCTACACGCAACCAACACCGAGACAGACTTCAAGAAATTCAAGAATCTCATTCTGATGGAGGAGTTCAAGAACTGTGTTCGTACTGAAGTGCGAATACATATTGCAGACCGTGGCGAAGGTGACGCACATACGGCAGCAGTGTTAGCCGACGACTTCACCATCTCACATCAACTTTCCAAGAATCCATCTGACACCAAAAATGACAGGCACAATAAGACAGCTGTATCAACTTACAGTAAACCTCCACAAAAACCATTCAAGCCCGGTACGAAAGAAATTGGTGCAAAAGACACATGTGCCTACTGTAAAAAAGAAGGACATACGAGGGATGATTGCTGGAAACTCAAGAAGAAAACTGAGAAGACCACACATCCTGGTACACAACACAAAGTCTCCGCTTGTACGTCTCGTCATACATCTGGAAACACATTTTCAAAATTCAAGAGTTTTTGCTCTCCAGATGTCCATACAAACTTCAAAGAGGTTTGTCACGACTCATCAAAGAGTTCCATTATGAACAATAAGGCTAGTTTTACTGACTCCAGCCAAGTTCCTGCTTCGACTGCGAGTTTTATGAGCTTGTCGCCAAGATCCTTTTGCTCCAAGAAGAGGTCTACCTCCAGAGGGCGTTTTACTGAGGACTTGTGTGCAAGTTTTGACGACTCTACCCAGAGTTTTACTTCCTCTACCCTAGCCGAATGTTCTCAAGACTCCAACAAGAGTTTACCTACCAAGGTCCAAAATTCTACATCAGAAACTACTGATGTCATACAAGACTTCATGCCTTTCATATCGGAAGGATTCGTATCACTGCCAGGTGATTTTTCCAGTCTACAACCAATCAAAATCTTACGAGATACAGGTGCTTCACAGTCCTTACTACTTGAGGGTATACTTCCCTTGTCTGAATCTACTGCTACTGGGAGCAACATCCTGTTACGAGGTGTAGAGCTGGGATGCATAGATGTACCTTTACATCTCATCAACCTAAAATCAGACTTAGTCTCCGGACCTGTGGTTGTGGGTGTCCGACCAACATTACCATTGGACGGCATCTCGTTGCTGCTAGGCAATGACTTAGCTGGTGGGAAGGTGATAGCCGAGCCCATCGTTACTCATGAACCTTGTTTAAATGAAAATCAGGAAGAAGATCAAGAATTGTATCCAGCATGTGCTGTGACAAGGGCCATGAGTTCCAAGATCTCCACAAAAGAGATTTCACAAAAAAGCAATAAAATTCTTCCTGAAATTGACCTGGGAAAAACATTTTTTGCAAGTCTTAATGAAGAGGCTAGTAATTACAAGACTCCAACTCGAATGCAACTTATTGAAGAACAGAAGAGTGATCCAGAAATAGTCAAACTTCGAGAGAACGCTTTGACCCAAGAAGAAGCTGAACAATTCCCTATATGTTATTACCTTCAAGATGACATACTTTTGAGAAAATGGCGACCTCCAGACGCAAATGCTGACGAAGAATGGAGGATAGTTCATCAAATAGTAGTTCCTACCCCATTCCGGAACGAAGTCCTGAACTTAGCCCATGACTCACCACTTTCAGGTCATTTGGGAGTAAAGAAGACATATCACAAAATCACGTCGCACTTCTTTTGGCCCAAAATCAAGAAAGATGTGGTTGAATACTGCAGATCATGTCATACTTGTCAGGTTGTAGGGAAACCAAATCAGAAGATACCAGCAGCTCCTCTTCAACCCATTCCAGCATTCGAAGAACCTTTCAGTCGCGTTATTATAGACTGCGTTGGACCTCTGCCAAAGACAAAATCAGGTCACCAATACTTGCTGACAATCATGTGTGCGTCAACAAGATTCCCAGAAGCTATTCCTCTTCGCAATATCAAGACTCCGAACATCGTCAAAGCCTTGACGAAGTTTTTTACATTGTTTGGTCTTCCGAAGTCTGTACAGTCTGACCAAGGAACCAACTTCAAGGCTGGAATATTCAAACAAGTGATGAACCAGTTGGGCATAGAACACTGCTTGTCGAGTGCATATCATCCTGAGTCACAGGGAGCACTTGAGCGATTCCATCAGACGTTGAAGAACATGATGAGAACCTACTGCCTAGAACAAGAGAAAGACTGGGATGAAGGCATCAACATGCTACTGTTCGCCGCAAGAGAAGCAGTTCAAGAATCACTTGGATTCAGCCCCTTCGAACTGGTGTTTGGCCACACGGTTCGCGGTCCCCTTAAACTTTTAAAAGACACGTGGATGTCATCGACACCCACGGAAGGACTTCTTGACTATGTCCAAAAATTTAAAACTAAACTTTTTAATGCCGTTAATTTGGCTAAAACACATTTAAAAGATTCACAATCTAAAATGAAAGTTTGGTATGACAAAAAGTCAAAATTCAGACAGTTTGCTTCAGGGGACAAAGTGCTTGTGCTTTTGCCGATACCAGGGCAAGCACTACAAGCTAGATATTTTGGTCCTTATGTTGTTGAGTCCAAAATCAATGATTTAAATTACATTGTGTTAACACCAGATCGTAAAAGAAAGAAACAGTTATGTCACATTAACATGTTAAAAGAATATGTTGATAGAAAATGTGATGATCATTGTCCATCCTCAGAAACAAATGTTAACACAATCTCAACTGTAACTTCAGTACTTAAAGAAAATGTTACTGAAACCTTTGATAGTGTCCCAGAAAAAGTTGGTAATTATAAACTTAAAAATTCAGAAATATTAGCCAACTTTGATAAGAAACTAGGACATTTGTCATTGTCAGAGAAGGATGTTGTTAAGTCTGTTATTGCAGATTTTGTTTTACTCTTACCTGATGTACCTAATAAAACCAACATTGCTGTACATGATGTTGACATTGGCAATGCAGTTCCGGTCAAGCAACACTCCTATAGGGTCAATCCGGAAAAACTTGAAATAATCCGGTCTGAAATAAAGTTCATGCTTGAAAATGATATAATTGAACCAAGCTCTAGTAACTGGAGTTCACCATGTATTTTAGTCCCAAAGCCTGACAAAAGTTACAGGTTTTGTACTGACTTCAGGAAAGTGAATGCATTCACAAAGACTGATTCCTTTCCGATTCCAAGGATAGACGATCTTATAGATCGAATAGGTGATGCCAAATATGTAACCAAGATAGACTTACTATCAGGTTATTGGCAGGTTCCTCTATCTGACAGAGCAAAAGAAATCTCTGCTTTTTGTACTCCAGATGGTTTATATCAATATAAAGTAATGCCGTTTGGAATGAAAAATGCCCCAGCTACATTCCAACGTCTTGTAAATAACATTATTGCTGACCAGGAAAATTGCAGCGCCTATATTGATGATGTAATTATTTACAGTCAAGATTTTTCATCTCATGTAAACCAATTAAGATCTCTGTTTAAAAAATTTTTGCAGGCAAATGTAACTGTAAATTTAAATAAATGTGAATTTTGTCATGCAACTGTGGAATATTTAGGTCACATAGTGGGTCAAGGTCATGTAAAGCCTGTTCAAGCTAAGATAAATGCTATTGTATCACTTCCACCACCCACTACTAGAAAACAGTTAATGAGATTTTTGGGAATGGCAGGTTATTATAGAAAATTTTGCAAAAATTTCTCAGTTATTGCTTCTCCTTTAAGTAATATGTTAAAGAAAAATGCAAAATTTCATTGGTCAGATGCTTGTCAGGAAGCATTCGAAAACATTAAAAATATACTTGCTAATGCTCCTGTTCTCATTGCACCAGACTTTAACAAACAGTTTAAATTAGCTGTAGATGCCAGTGATGTTGGCATTGGTGCAGTTCTTTTTCAAGAAGATGACCACAATGTAGATCATCCTGTCTCTTATTTCTCAAAGAAATTTAACTCACATCAGAAAAACTATTCCACTGTAGAAAAAGAATGTTTAGGTTTAATTCTTGCTCTCCAACAATTTGATTTTTATGTCAGTTGTTCTTTACATTCAGTACTTGTTTTTACTGATCACAATCCTTTAACATTTTTGAATAAGATGGTCTCCAAAAATCAAAGATTGTTAAGATGGAGCCTATTTTTACAAGAATATAATTTGGACATCAAACATATTAAAGGCAAAGACAATGTCATTGCAGATACTTTGTCCAGAAATTAATTTTCACTTATGTTATTGTTTATAAGCTGTTAAGAAGTTTTTGTCTAATATTTTGAGAGTAAGAAATGTATTTTCTTCAATTTTAATGGAAAAAGAATTCCATTTTTTTTTGAAAAATGAATTTTTTTTCTTTTAAGAGGGGAGGTGTTACAGAGAGCTTGTTTACACAATATTTCTCGTACGTGCCCTCTGATTGACCCCGCATGAGACGCTGTGTTCACAAGGTTTTTTTTTACTGTCTCCATTGACCCACCTAGATGCTAGACAACCATGTTTACTTGTCTCCATTGACCCACCTAGATGCTAGACAACCATGTTTACTTGTCTCCATTGACCCACCTAGATGCTAGACAACCATGTTTACCATTCTCCATTGACCCACCTAGATGCTTGACAACCATGTTTACTTGTCTCCATTGACCCACCTAGATGCTAGACAACCATGTTTACTTGTGGGCTCAAGATTTTCTTAGATTAAATACAGACATCTGCTTACAGGCTGAATAGTTTTCTCTACAACTTTCAAGCTTACTCATAAGCAGGTTGCACACTATCAGGGTTTCTCTCAGGCATCCCCCACCCAACCCCAGTGCAAAATGAGTATAACAATGAAAAAGGAATGTTATTTTGTTCCCACAACACGGTCAGATGACCTATTATTAGATTATTAGTGGCAGATGAAGTCTATTGTAAGAACTGTCCCTTAGTTTCATAGCTCAATTTGGTAGGCTACTAGTACTAGCAGTCGTGCAGCGCTGAGTAGTTCCTAACGTCTGCATTGTTATTGGGCGACTGCTATGAATGCCATCTGTACCTACGCAAACGTGTTCAGTGTTCACACATCGTTGTGAAATATAGCAGACCACGTGACTGTGATTTCTGATTCCATTCTCTTGTCTCTCAATCGCTTTCTCCAACCCAACAACACCCCACCAACTCTAATCCAGTCTCCATTGTTTATATACATCAACTGACCGACCTAGCGTTTGCTGTAGTAAACTGAAAGGCGAAACGATTGGCCTACCTTTTTAATGCTTCTCTTCTATATTGCATTTGCATGTTTGTTGTTGTTTTTTAATAAAATAATATATAAAAATATTATACAAAAAAATATAATAATAATAATAAGTAATGATTAATTAATTGTATTAACTTTTTGTAATAATCAACAACCGTTTATTTGTTTCAAAGGCAAAAATATGGAATTTTAGCGCCTAGTCCCTTTAAATGGACCTTCAATCAATTGATATTAAATCGAAGACGTTCTGATTGTTTTGACCAGATAAGGATCATTTGGTTTGACAACATGCCGTTAGATACCTTATTATTGGAATACGTAAAAGCAAGCACCGAAGGTCGGTGTGTGCGGTAAGATGTCGTGTATTTAATCGTTAGAATATTTCTATACAGGTGTTACGACACTAGAATGTGGATACTTATCATGTGGATACGTACCACCCTGTTGATCCACAATTGTACAATCGAAGGTGGAGTTTGCTATTTGTGTTAAATGTTCAGTTATGCATTGGTGTTGGGGGAGGGGAGATAGTTAGATGGTTGAGGTGCGCTTTGTTTTCTTACTGTTAAATGTCCAGCCAGGCAAGTTGGGGAATGTGAAAGCAAAGGGGAACCTCAAATTTAGTGTTGGATTGGCAATAAAGAAATCAAGGGCAAAGTTTAATTATGACTTTAAATGTTTAGATTCATCCAAACAAAGATATGACTTTATGGAATATCAACGGAGTTGAAAAGTACAGATGAGTGGATACTCTTACTGTAGACTTGTAAAAAAAATCATAGTAGAGTTGTGAAACCAAAAGTTATTCTATTGTTTAGTGATGGTGATATCCGCTGGTCAACACTAAATAATGACGATGCAATGATTTGAAAGAACAAGACATATCATCACAAGACATATCATCACATGACATATCATCACAAAACATATCATCACATGACATATAATCACATGACATATCATCACAAGACATATCATCACAAGACATATCATCACAAAACATATCATCACAAGACATATCATCACAAGACATATCCCAAGACATATCATCACAAAACATATCATCACAAGACATATCATCACAAGACATATCATCACAAGACATATCATCACAAGACATATCATCACAAGACATATCATCACAAGACATATCATCACAAGACATATCATCACAAGACATATCATCACAAAACATATCATCACAAGACATATCATCACAAAACATATCATCACAAGACATATCATCACATGACATATCATCACATGCACGTTGAAAATTAGAACAAATGAGAAAAAAGTAGGGTTCCTTTCAGGCTTATCTAAATTGGGGGAGGGGGGGTGCACCCTCTTCACTCCTCTGTCATATGGCATTTTCTCTAAGTGCCCTGCCCAGCGTAGCCTGTCCTTTGTTATTTATTTTATTGTGTATCCTGATATAGGTTGGTTCGTATTCTCCATCCATTTTCATCTTTTGTTGGTCCATATATTTTCCTGAGAACTTTTCTCTCCCTTGTGTTTAATAGGTTTTCTGCTGTTTTTGTTAGGGTCCAAGTCTCACTTTCGTATGTTTTACTAATGGTCTGATTACACTTTCTAAATAGTTTTCTTTGTTTCTCTTGTAATGTTTTTACTTTTGAGTATTTTCTGACTACTGAAGTATGCCCTGTTTCAGGGTGACATTCTTTGTTTTATTTCTTATAATATTTTCTTTTCTTTCATTTAATAAAGATCCTAGGTATCTGAATTGATTTACTTTTTCAAAAGTGTTTCTTATTCTATTGGCTTCATCTGTCTGTTCTTCTCTTATCATAGTCATGTATTTTGTTTTTAAGTTAACTTCCATCCGTGCTTGTAGTGGTGCGTCTTCTAATTCAATAAAGGATTTTGATACGTCTTTAATACTTTTCCCTAGCACTGCTATGTCATCAGCATAAGCAAGATACTGAAAGGGTTGATTGTAGAGAGTGCCCATTGGTTGTTGGTCTTGGATTTCTCTCAGAAAGTATCCTGTTTTTTGTTTCTCGGATGTCAATATGTATACCTCTTATAACTCTCTCTAATGTTAAGTTATATAGCAGACAAGACTGTGAGGATCCTTGTGTTAGGCCTCGTCTAATCTGAAATTCCCTTGAATATTATCCTTGATTTTGCCTTTTGAGTTGTTCAATGTTAAATCTATCAGTCTTGTCAGTTTGTTGGGTATGCCAAACTTCTGCAGAATCTTATACAGATATTTTCTTTTGGTTCAGTTATTGGCCATTTTATATTCCACATAGAGATAGTTTCCTGGGATATTATATTCATAACATTGCTGTAATAGGCATCTGGTGGTGAAATTTTGATCAGTCGTTGCTTTTTTTGGCCTGAATCCACATTGGTAAGCACCTAGTATTCCTTCAGTGTAAGGTTGTAGTCTTTTCGCAACAAGTTTCGTGTGTATTTTGCATGAAATATTTAATAAGGAGATTACCCTTTAGTTTGTACACTGAAGTTTGGAGCCATTCTTGTGTATTGGGGTTATTAATGATGTTTCCCATTCTGTTGGGATTTTCTCTTCTTGCCACATTTTAGTTATACGTTTATGTGTCTGAGTGTATAGTTGAATGGTGACACAAGTAGAAAGAATATAGTTGACGTCTCACTGGAGCCAAATTGAAAATGTCTTTGATCATTATTATGGCTAATTTTGGCACTTCCCACCCGAAAGTTTGAAATGCAACCTCAAAATTGATTGAAAGAACACAAATTCAAGTATTCACCAAAATGCACCTCTGCATTTTGAGTTTGCCCGACTGTCTTAAGCACCCTAAATTTCGGCACCCCTTCACTCAGGCTGATCATTGGTACAGTAGGGGATTGATTATAAGCTTGTGCCAAATGATTACTCGGCGACACGCCACAGACTGAGTGAATCCAGTTTAAGTCGGGCACTAGGCGCCATAATGTCTCCCGCAAAACCTTAAAAATATCCTACCCTGTTAAACAAGTAAAATAAAAACATTGAATTCAAATATACTCAAAAATACGCCTCTTTATTTTGATATAATCACAAATTTTCCTAGGGAGCAGGCTCCCCAGACCCCTCCTCCGATCAAGATTCATCAGCGCCCTCAATGTCCACCCTTCTTCACGATGAACATTCTCCCCGAGTTCGGTATCGATAGATCAACTGCCTTGTGGCGCAGCTACTCTTAGTGCCGCTATGGGTGGGCAGATCATTTTGCTACTGCCTTGTGACGCAGCTACTCTTAGTGCCGCTATGGGTGGGCAGATCATTTTGCTGCTGCCTTGTGACGCAGCTACTCTTAGTGCCGCTATGGGTGGGCAGATCATTTTGCTACTGCCTTGTGACGCAGCTACTCTTAGTGCCGCTATGGGTGGGCAGATCATTTTGCTACTGCCTTGTGACGCAGCTACTCTTAGTGCCGCTATGGGTGGGCAGATCATTTTGCTACTGCCTTGTGACGCAGCTACTCTTAGTGCCGCTATGGGTGGGCAGATCATTTTGCTACTGCCTTGTGACGCAGCTACTCTTAGTGCCGCTATGGGTGGGCAGATCATTTTGCTACTGCCTTGTGACGCAGCTACTCTTAGTGCCGCTATGGGTGGGCAGATCATTTTGCTACTGCCTTGTGACGCAGCTACTCTTAGTGCCGCTATGGGTGGGCAGATCATTTTGCTACTGCCTTGTGACGCAGCTACTCTTAGTGCCGCTATGGGTGGGCAGATCATTTTGCTACTGCCTTGTGACGCAGCTACTCTTAGTGCCGCTATGGGTGGGCAGATCATTTTGCTACTGCCTTGTGACGCAGCTACTCTTAGTGCCGCTATGGGTGGGCAGATCATTTTGCTACTGCCTTGTGACGCAGCTACTCTTAGTGCCGCTATGGGTGGGCAGATCATTTTGCTACTGCCTTGTGACGCAGCTACTCTTAGTGCCGCTATGGGTGGGCAGATCATTTTGCTACTGCCTTGTGACGCAGCTACTCTTAGTGCCGCTATGGGTGGGCAGATCATTTTGCTACTGCCTTGTGACGCAGCTACTCTTAGTGCCGCTATGGGTGGGCAGATCATTTTGCTACTGCCTTGTGGCGCAGCTACTCTTAGTGCCGCTATGGGCGGGCAGATCATTTTGCTACTGCCTTGTGACGCAGCTACTCTTAGTGCCGCTATGGGCGGGCAGATCATTTTGTCACTGCCTTGTGGCGCAGCTACTCTTAGTGCCGCTATGGGTGGGCAGATCTTTTTGCTACTGCCTTGTGGCGCAGCTACTCTTAGTGCCGCTATGGGTGGGCAGATCATTTTGCTACTGCCTTGTGACGCAGCTACTCTTAGTGCCGCTATGGGTGGGCAGATCATTTTGCGACTGCCTTGTGACGCAGCTACTCTTAGTGCCGCTATGGGTGGGCAGATCATTTTGCTACTGCCTTGTGACGCAGCTACTATTAGTGCCGCTATGGGTGGGCAGATCATTTTGCTACTGCCTTGTGACGCAGCTACTATTAGTGCCGCTATGGGCGGGCAGATCATTTTGCTACTGCCTTGTGACGCAGCTACTCTTAGTGCCGCTATGGGTGGGCAGATCATTTTGCTACTGCCTTGTGACGCAGCTACTCTTAGGGCCGCTATGGGTGGGCAGATCATTTTGCTACTGCCTTGTGACGCAGCTACTCTTAGTGCCGCTATGGGTGGGCAGATCATTTTGCTACTGCCTTGTGACGCAGCTACTCTTAGTGCCGCTATGGGTGGGCAGATCATTTTGCTACTGCCTTGTGACGCAGCTACTCTTAGTGCCGCTATGGGTGGGCAGATCATTTTGCTACTGCCTTGTGACGCAGCTACTCTTAGTGCCGCTATGGGTGGGCAGATCATTTTGCTACTGCCTTGTGACGCAGCTACTCTTAGTGCCGCTATGGGTGGGCAGATCATTTTGCTACTGCCTTGTGACGCAGCTACTCTTAGTGCCGCTATGGGTGGGCAGATCATTTTGCTACTGCCTTGTGACGCAGCTACTCTTAGTGCCGCTATGGGTGGGCAGATCATTTTGCTACTGCCTTGTGACGCAGCTACTCTTAGTGCCGCTATGGGTGGGCAGATCATTTTGCTACTGCCTTGTGACGCAGCTACTCTTAGTGCCGCTATGGGTGGGCAGATCATTTTGCTACTGCCTTGTGACGCAGCTACTCTTAGTGCCGCTATGGGTGGGCAGATCATTTTGCTACTGCCTTGTGACGCAGCTACTCTTAGTGCCGCTATGGGTGGGCAGATCATTTTGCTACTGCCTTGTGACGCAGCTACTCTTAGTGCCGCTATGGGTGGGCAGATCATTTTGCTACTGCCTTGTGACGCAGCTACTCTTAGTGCCGCTATGGGTGGGCAGATCATTTTGCTACTGCCTTGTGACGCAGCTACTCTTAGTGCCGCTATGGGTGGGCAGATCATTTTGCTACTGCCTTGTGACGCAGCTACTCTTAGTGCCGCTATGGGTGGGCAGATCATTTTGCTACTGCCTTGTGACGCAGCTACTCTTAGTGCCGCTATGGGTGGGCAGATCATTTTGCTACTGCCTTGTGGCGCAGCTACTCTTAGTGCCGCTATGGGCGGGCAGATCATTTTGCTACTGCCTTGTGGCGCAGCTACTCTTAGTGCCGCTATGGGTGGGCAGATCATTTTGCTACTGCCTTGTGGCGCAGCTACTCTTAGTGCCGCTATGGGCGGGCAGATCATTTTGCTACTGCCTTGTGGCGCAGCTACTCTTAGTGCCGCTATGGGTGGGTAGATCATTTTGCTACTGCCTTGTGGCGCAGCTACTCTTAGTGCCGCTATGGGCGGGCAGATCATTTTGCTACTGCATTGTGGCGCAGCTACTCTTAGTGCCGCTATGGGTGGGCAGATCATTTTGCTACTGCCTTGTGGCGCAGCTACTCTTAGTGCCGCTATGGGTGGGCAGATCATTTTTCTACTGCCTTGTGGCGCAGCTACTCTTAGTGCCGCTATGGGCGGGCCCATCATTTTGCTACTGCCTTGTGACGCAGCTACTCTTAGTGCCGCTATGGGTGGGCAGATCATTTTGCTACTGCCTTGTGACGCAGCTACTCTTAGTGCCGCTATGGGTGGGCAGATCATTTTGCTACTGCCTTGTG
>CAXITT010000111.1:495286-521602 GCA_964033795.1 Lymnaea stagnalis | reverse complement strand
CCCCGGCCTCCCCCCCCCCCCCGAAAATTTGAAATGCACCACGGGGAAAAATGTCTGAAAGAAACACTGCACACTATTCTTATTGTTTTTTATCAAGCACCATTTAAACATTTAGCAGTTATCACTTAGCAACAGTTTTACGTCTTAAAGAAGCATGGTCTTTATTAGCAGCTACGCTCCTTGCTTCCTCTGCCACTCCAAAAGAAGGTATATCCAGAGCAACTCTCACATAGTTCACCCTCTCCTGCAGCCGTGTCTTGCTAAGAGCTGCAATGTACACCCCGAACCTTGCTAGTTTAAGTGATATAAGGGCTGTTCTTCCCTTAGGTCTGTCAGCGTCGTCTTTGTCCTGTAGAGTGCGCACATTCCCCGCAACTATTTTTAGTGGGATTGTTTTTATCTTTAAATTTCGACCGCATAGATAGGGTCCCCTCCTTCTGGGGTGGGCTGGCATAGATAGGGTCCCCTCCAACTGTGGTAGGCTGGCATAGAAAGGGTCCCCTCCAACTGCGGTAGGCTGGCATAGATATGGTCCCCTCCAACTGCCGTAGGCTGGCATAGGTAGGGTCCCTTCCAACTGCAGTAGGCTGGCATAGATAGGGTTACATCCAACTGCAGTAGGCTGGCATAGATAGCGTGCGCTCCAACTGTTGTACGCTGGCATAGATAGGGTCCCCTCCAACTGTGGTAGGCTGGCATAGAAAGGGTCCCCTCCAACTGCGGTAGACTGGCATAGGTTGGGTCCTCTCCAACTGCAGTAGGCTGGCATATATAGGGTCACCTCCAACTGTGGTAGGCTGGCATAGATAGGGTCCCTCCAACTGCAGTAGGCTTTCCAACTGCGGTAGGCTGGCATAGATAGGGTTCCATCCAACTGCGGTAGGCTGGCATAGATAGCGTGCGCTCCAACTGTGGTACGCTGGCATAGATAGGGTCCCCTCCAACTGTGGTAGGCTGGCATAGAAAGGGTCCCCTCCAACTGCGGTAGGCTGGCATAGGTTGGGTCCTCTCCAACTGCAGTAGGCTGGCATATATAGGGTCCCCTCCAACTGTGGTAGGCTGGCATAGATAGGGTCCCTCCAACTGCAGTAGGCTGGCATAGGTAGGGCCCCCTCCAACTGTGGTGGGCTGGATAGGGAATAGTGGAGCAGACCATGTTTAGGACACCTTTTCTAGCCCCTTCCTCATGCCATGGAGGTGAGCAGTGTGTTTCTAAATAGGACTTCTCAGTCGCTCAGGGGGCTGGCAGACATCACTGCTGCTCCTTTTCAATTATGAAACACCCCCTGGCCTTAGCCGCCTATGTGCAGGTTTGTGACTGCGGCTGCCACTGTACCCACACCTTCCGCTACGCCACTTGCCCATCACCACATATCTTTTTAATGCGAACGTCGATGCCACTGTACCCACATCTGCCGCTACGCCACTTGCCCATCACCACATATCTTTTTAATGAGAACGTCGATGCAATGAGAGACGTTCTGGGTGGACCCTCGTTCAAAACATTGGCACCTCATCGACTGTCTGCAGGAGGAAGGACAGTCAAGACGTGCGTGTAACCAAGTCCATGTGTGGTGCCGACTGCTGGACAGATCATTGTCTTATTATCACCAAGTCCATGTGTGGTGCAGACTGCTGGACAGATCATCGTCTTATTATCACCAAGTCCATGTGTGGTGCCGACTGCTGGACAGGTCATCGTCTTATTATCACCAAGTCCATGTGTGGTGCAGACCGCTGGACAGATCATCGTCTTATTATCACCAAGTCCATGTGTGGTGCAGACTGCTGGACAGATCATCGTCTTATTATCACCAAGTCCATGTGTGGTGCAGACTGCTGGACAGATCATCGTCTTATTATCACCAAGTGCATGTGTGGTGCAGACTGCTGGACAGATCATCGTCTTATTATCACCAAGTGCATGTGTGGTGCAGACTGCTGGACAGATCATCGTCTTATTATCACCAAGTGCATGTGTGGTGCAGACTGCTGGACAGATCATCGTCTTATTATCACCAAGTGCATGTGTGGTGCAGACTGCTGGACAGATCATCGTCTTATTATCACCAAGTGCATGTGTGGTGCAGACTGCTGGACAGATCATCGTCTTATTATCACCAAGTGCATGTGTGGTGCAGACTGCTGGACAGATCATCGTCTTATTATCACCAAGTGCATGTGTGGTGCAGACTGCTGGACAGATCATCGTCTTATTATCACCAAGCTCAACCTACACATACAGCCCAAAAGACGTCCACGGGGAAGAAGTCCTCTAAACGTCTAAATACCACCAAGTTGAAAAGCCCCAACATCAAGAAATCCTATGTGGACGCCCTGGAAGAACGTATGGCGTCCACACTATGGGAACATGACAACGTCGAAGCAAACTGGGCATCACTTAGATCGATGACGTACAACACCGCCACGGAGTTTATGGGGTGGGGCCAAGCTCGAAAAAACATCAGGACTGGTTTGATGATAACAGTGACGTCATCAAGGAACTGCTGGGGGAAAAACACCGTCTCCACCACGCTTCCCTAAACAACCCGAGGTCAAGGCCAATGAAAGATGCGTACAACCCGAGGTCAGTCCCAATGAAAGATGCGTACTCACAGTATAAGAAGAACGGTGCAGCAAAAACTGCGTCTAATGCAGAATAAATGGTTAAGTGACAAGGCCGACGAGATCCAAGGCTATGGGGGCTGACATGACCTAAGAAATTTCTACTCCGCTCTGAAAACAGTCTACGGTCCCACTTCATCAGGATCATCTCCACTTCTGAATGCTGATGAAAAGTCTCTAATCACTTAGAAGGAAAAAAATTATTTAACGCTTGCCTGAAAACTTTTACAACATCCTGATCGACCAATGATGAAGCCATAAATCGTCTTATAATGGTGTAATTTAATCAACAACTGGAAGACGCCCCCCCCAACCCTCATTGAGACCCAAAATGCAATATGCCTTCTCCCAAGCGGCAAAACGCCAGGTGATGACTCAATCCCACCTGAAGTATACAAAGAATAGGGCACAGCTCTGTCAGAAAAGCATTACCAGCTGTTCATACTTATGTGGCAGCAAGAGACCATTCCACAGGACTTCAAAGATACATCTATTGTTCACCTGCACAAGCGTAAAGGGAACCATCAATCATGCGACAACTAACCTGGAATATCACTGCTCTTGATTGCAGGCAAGATAATAGCTTAATGTTGCTATACCGTCTTAATATGCATCTTAAGAAGGGTCTACTGCCAGAAAGTCATTATGGTTTCCGGAAGGAGCGAGGCACTATCGATATGGTGTTTGCGGCCAGACAGCCACAGGGAAAATGCAGGGAACAAAATGTTGTACTCTTCTCTACCTATATAGACCTGACGAAAGCTTTCGACACTGTGCTTAGAGAAGGCCTTTGGAAGATCATGGCCAAACATGGATTCCCCAGGAAGCTTGTGTAAATGGTACGACTATTCAATGATTGAATGCAGGTTAGAGTTCAAGATAATGAGAGTCATCCAAACCATTCTCTGTAACAAACGGCGTGAAACAAGGCTGTGTACTTGCCCCAACACTTTTCAGCCTCATATTTTCTGCTATGCTGACTGATGCCTTCGGAGAGGGAGACGCTGGAATCGGCCTCAGATACCGAACTGGCTGTAATCTATTGAGCCTAAAGAGGCTACATGCCAAAACGAAGGTCCTGGCACAACGAGGGACCTCCTGTATGCAGACGACTGTGCCCTAAACGCTTTATCAGAAGTGAATATGCATCGCTGCGTCACAATCTTTTCCAATGCCTGAACAAACTGTGGGCTCACCATTAACACAAAGAAGACTGGGGTCCTATACCAGACAGCTCCTCCTCGAAGACCTTATGTCGAGCCCAACATCCAAGTACATTGCGAAAGACTTAAGGTGGTAAATTACTTTTCTTATCTCGGCAGCACCATTATCCCAAAGCGCAACCATTGATAACGAGGTTAACCTCTGTATTGCGAGAGTTAATGAAACCTATGGCAAATTGACTAAGAATGTAGAGAGCAGGATAGATATCAGCATTCAAACTAAACTGAAAGTATATTAGGCGGATGTTCTCCCTAAGCTTACCTATGCCTGTGAAACGTGGACGGTATAACAACGCCATGCAAGAATGCTGAACCACTTTCATACAACAATACTAAAAAAAAACTCAACATTAAATGACACTGAGGCGCTCACACGAACAGGTCTCCCCAGCATCTTTACCATCTTAATGCAGTCCCAGCTTCACTGGGCGGGACATGGTGTTATAATGTCAGAGGACCGTCTGCCCTAAAGAATGTTCTATGGTGAGCTCGAACGAGGAAAGCGGTCTGTAAAAATAAATTACTATTGGTCGGCACAAGAAACGTTTTAAAGACACCATATAAGCCTCAGTGAAAGCGTTCGAAATAAACCCAGACACGTGGGAGGAAAAAGCAAAGAATCGAACATCATGATGTTCCAGTTTACACAGGAGCTCCATACAACATTAAGTTAGCAGAACAGCGGCTACAGAGTACAAGAGACGTACCAGGACGTGCCATCACCCCAAAAAACTGCCTTCACCCCAACAAACTGCCTTCACCCCAACAAACTGCCATCACCCCAACAAACTGCCATCACCCCAACAAACTGCCTTCACCCCAACAAACTGCCATCACCCCAACAAACTGCCATCACCCCAACAAACTGCCATCACCCCAACAAACTGCCATCACCCCAACAAACTGCCATCACCCCAACAAACTGCCATCACCCCAACAAACTGCCTTCACCCCAACAAACTGCCTTCACCCCAACAAACTGCCTTCACCCCAACAAACTGCCTTCACCCCAACAAACTGCCTTCACCCCAACAAACTGCCGTCACCCCAACCAACTGCCTTCACCCTAACAAACTGCCGTCAACCCAACAAACTGCCTTCACCCCAACAAACTGCCTTCACCCCAACAAACTGCCTTCACCCCAACAAACTGCCTTCACCCCAACAAACTGCCATCACCCCAACAAACTGCCTTCACCCTAACAAACTGCCTTCAACCCAACAAACTGCCATCACACCAACAAACTGCCATCACCCCAACAAACAGCCATCACCCCAACAAACTGCCTTCAACCCCACACACTGCCTTTACCCCAACAAACTGCCATCACCCCAACAAACTGCCATCACCCAAACAAACTGCCATCAACCCAACAAACTGCCTTCACCCCAACAAACTGCCTTCACCCCAAAAAAACTGCCTTCAACCCAACACACTGCCTTAACCCCAACAAACTGCCATCAACCCAACAAACTGCCATCACCCCAACAAACTGCCTTTACCCAACAAACTGCCATCACCACAACAAACAGCCTTTACCCAACAAACTTCCATCACCCCAACAAACTGCCTTTACCCAACAAACTGCCATCACCCCAACAAACTGCCTTTACCCAACAAACCACCATCACCACAACNTCTCTCACTCCACCCATCTCTCACTCCACCCATCTTTCACCTCACACATCTCTCACTCCACCCATCTCTCACTCAACCCATCTCTCACTCCACTCACCCCAACAAACTGCCATCTCCCCAACAAACTGCCTTCAACCAAACAACCTGCCATCATTTCAACAAACTGCCATCACCCCAACAAACTGCCTTCAACCCAACAAACTGCCATCACCCAAACAAACTGCCTTCACCCCAACAAACTTACTTCACCCCAACAAACTGCCATCTCCCCCACAAACTGCCATCACCCCTACAAACTGCCTTCAACCCAACAAACTGCCTTCACCCCAACAAACTGACTTCACCTTAACAAACTGCCATCTCCCCCACAAACTGCCATCACCCCAACAAACTGCCTTCAACCCAACAAACTGCCATCACCCCAACAAACTGACTTCACCTTAACAAACTGCCTTCACCCCAACAAACTGCCATCACCCCAACAAACTGCCATCACCCCAACAAACTGCCTTCACCCCAACAAACTGCCATCACCCCAACAAACTGCCTTCACCCCAACAAACTGCCTTCAACCCAACAAACTGCCTTCAACCCAACAAACTGCCTTCACCCCAACATACTGCCATCACCCCAACAAACTGCCATCACCCCAACAAACTGCCTTCACCCCAACAAACTGCCATCACCCCAACAAACTGCCTTCACCCCAACAAACTGCCATCATCCCAACAAACTGCCATCACCCCAACAAACTGCCTTCACCCCAACAAATTGCCTTCACCCCAACAAACTGCCATCACCCCAACAAACTGCTATCTCCCCCACAAACTGCCATCACCCCAACAAACTGCCTTCAACCCAACAAACTGCCATTACCCCAACAAACTACCTTCAACCCCACATACTGCCTTTACCCCAACAAACTGCCATCACCCCAACAAACTGCCATCACCCAAACAAACTGCCATCAACCCAACAAACTGCCTTCACCCCAACAAACTGCCATCACCCCAACAAACTGCCATCATCCCAACAAACTGCCATCACCCCAACAAACTGCCATCACCCCAACAAACTGCCATCACCCCAACAAACTGCCTTCACCCCAACAAACTGCCATCACCCCAACAAACTGCCATCACCCCAACAAACTGCCTTCACCCCAACAAACTGCCTTCACCCCAACAAACTGCCTTCACCCCAACAAACTGCCTTCACCCCAACAAACTGCCTTCACCCCAACAAACTGCCTTCACCCCAACAAACTGCCTTCACCCCAACAAACTGCCTTCACCCCAACAAACTGCCTTCACCCCAACAAACTGCCTTCACCCCAACAAACTGCCTTCACCCCAACAAACTGCCTTCACCCCAACAAACTGCCTTCACCCCAACAAACTGCCTTCACCCCAACAAACTGCCTTCACCCCAACAAACTGCCTTCACCCCAACAAACTGCCTTCACCCCAACAAACTGCCTTCACCCCAACAAACTGCCTTCACCCCAACAAACTGCCTTCACCCCAACAAACTGCCTTCACCCCAACAAACTGCCTTCACCCCAACAAACTGCCTTCACCCCAACAAACTGCCTTCACCCCAACAAACTGCCTTCACCCCAACAAACTGCCTTCACCCCAACAAACTGCCTTCACCCCAACAAACTGCCTTCACCCCAACAAACTGCCTTCACCCCAACAAACTGCCTTCACCCCAACAAACTGCCTTAACCCCAACAAACTGCCATCACCCCAACAAACTGCCATCACCCCAACAAACTGCCTTTAACCCAACAAACTGCCATCACCCCAACAAACTGCCATCACCCCAACAAACTGCCTTTTACCCCAACAAACTGCCTTCACCCCAACAAACTGCCTTCAACCCAACAAACTGCCTTCAACCCAACAAACTGCCTTCACCCCAACAAACTGCCTTCACCCCAACAAACTGCCTTCACCCCAACAAACTGCCTTCACCCCAACAAACTGCCTTCAACCCAACAAACTGCCTTCAACCCAACAAACTGCCTTCACCCCAACATACTGCCATCACCCCAACAAACTGCCATCACCCCAACAAACTGCCTTCACCCCAACAAACTGCCTTCAACCCAACAAACTGCCTTCAACCCAACAAAATGCCTTTAACCCAACAAACTGCCATCACCCCAACAAACTGCCTTTACCTTCAGCCACTTCCACCAATCTGGGGATAATGTTACTTCTTTTAGAAGGATTTCAAAAGTATGCATCTGGTATGCTGTAAAGTAACAACTTGATAATTTCCTATTATTTCAGAAATCTTTTATGCTCTCTTTCTACTATCAACTCCCCACAACGACCATGTTCCAAGCGCATGCGTTTCTTACATCCTTACGTCGTTAGCTAACAGGATCAGTTGAGTGCACCAAGCTAGGGTAGGCTTGGTCTGCGAATCTGTGACAAATGCCCAAATGGAGCTGTATGAGGAACTGATTCAGAACTCTAGTTCCCAAAAGTGAACATTTTCAATCTCGAAAATCTACCCTGACTCCCAATCTTTTTCTCCCTCTCTCACAAATCTCAAGTGTACTATTCATACATATTTTAGGAAAAAAAAGACTTGTCTCACTCCAATAAGTAACACAAGCATTCGAATTAAAACAGCTTCAGAGAACCAGTCGTGTTTTCGAGTGATCATTCGTAAATGTTTAATCTACGTTAAAAAATTACTAGGCTTCCTTCGAAATGGTCTATATCAGAGATTCTCAAAATGGTGTCGCTACTTCTAGAAAGGAGTTTAATTAAGTGGCCTTATATGAATCATGTCCCTACTAACCGATGAACCTGCTGCCATTCCGTCCCATTATAAAAAAAAATATAGAGAACCACTGCTCTGTTTTAACGACTCCAACAAACGAGCTTCAACCTATTAAAACAACATTAATAAATAATGCTCTTACGTCGTTGCTTAATTGAACCTTTTAGTTCAAATGATGTGTTAGGTGATGTTAAGGAAGTTCCTTACGGTTGACAAGAGAGGGTGAGAAATGTTGCTGTTAAAAGTTTCTGTGTGGAAAGTATGTCCAAAAAAAAGCTTTTTTCGGGGCCAATAAATAATGCAGAACTTCAATCTTCAAACGGATGACCTTGCTGTAGTTTGATGAAGTTGATGTAGTTTGATGAGGTTGATGCAGTTTGATGAGGTTATGTAGTTTGATGAGGTATATGTAGTTTGATGAGGTTGATGTAGTTTGATGAGGTTGATGTAGTTTGATGAGATTGATGTAGTTTGATGAGATTGATGTAGTTTGATGAGGTTGATGTAGTTTGATTAGGTTGATTTAGTTTGATGAGGTTGATGTAGTTTAATGAAGTTGATGTAGTTTGATGAGGTTGATGTGGTTTAATGAGGTTAATGTAGTTTGATGAGGTTGATGTAGTTTAATGAGGTTAATGTAGTTTGATGAGGTTGATGTAGTTTGATGAGGTTGATGTAGTTTGATGAGGTTGCTGTAGTTTGATGAGGTTGATGTAGTTTGATGAGGTTGCTGTAGTTTGATGAGGTTGATGTAGTTTGATGAGGTTGCTAAAGTTTGATGAGGTTGATGTAGTTTGATGAGGTTAATGTAGTTTTATGAGGTTGATGTAGTTTGATGAGGTTGATGTAGTTTGATGAGGTTGATGTAGTTTGATGAGGTTGATGTAGTTCGATGAGGTTGACGTATTTTGATGAAGTTTATGTAGTTTGATGAGGTTGACGTATTTTGATGAGGTTGGTGTAGTTTAATGAGGTGGATGTAGTTTAATGAGGCTGATGTAGTTTGATGAGGTTGATGTAGTTTGATGAGGTTCATGTAGTTTAATGAGGTTGATGTAGTTTAATGAGGTGGATGTAGTTCGATGAGGTTGACGTAGTTTGATGAGGTTGATGTAGTTTAATGAGGTGGATGTAGTTTAATGAGGTGGATGTAGTTCGATGAGGTTGACGTAGTTCAATGAGGTTGATGTAGTTTATTAGGTTGATGTAGTTTGATGAGGTTGATGTAGTTTGATGAGGTTGATGTAGTTTGATGAGGTTGATGTTGTTTGATAAGGTTGATGTAGTTTGATGAGGTTGATGTAGTTTGATGAGGTTGATTTAGTTTGATGAGTTTGATGTAGTTTGATGAAGTTGATGTAGTTTGATGAGGTTGACGTATTTTGATGAGCTTTATGTAGTTTGATGAGGTTGATGTAGATGTAGTTTGATGAGGTTGACGTATTTTGATGAGGTTGATGTACTTTAATGAGGTTGATGTACTTTGATGAAATTGATGTAGTTCGATGAGGTTGACCTATTTTGATAAGGTTTATGTAGTTCGATGAGGTTGATGTAGTTTGATGAGGTTGATGTAGTTTGATGAGGTTGATGTAGTTTGATGAGGTTGATGTAGTTTGATGAGGTTGATGTAGTTTGATGAGGTTGATGTAGTTTAATGAGGTTGTTGTAGTTTGATGAGGTTGATGTAGTTCTATGAGGTTGATGTAGTTTGATGAGGTTGATGTAGTTCGATGAAGTTGACGTATTTTGATGAGGTTGATGTAGTTTAATGAGGTTGATGTAGTTTTATGAGGTTGATGTAGTTCGATGAGGTTGCCGTATTTTGATGAGGTTGATGTAGTTTAATGAGGTTGATGTAGTTTGATAAGGTTTATGTAGTTTGTTGAGGTTGATGTAGTTTGATAAGGTTGATGTAGTTTGATGAGGTTTATGTAGTTTGATGAGGTTGATGTAATTTAATGAGGTTGATGTAGTTTGATAAGGTTGATGTAGTTTAATGAGGTTGATGTAGTTCGATGAGGTTGATGTTTTTCGATGAGGTTGATGTATTTTGATAAGATTGATGTAGCTTAATGAGGTTGATGTTGTTCGATGAGGTGGATGTAGTTCGATGAGGTTGATGTAGTTCGATGAGGTTTACGACTTTGATGAGGTTGATGTAGTTTGATGAGATTGATGTAGTTTGATGAGGTTGATGCATTTTGATGAGGTTGATGCAGTTTGATGAGGTTGATGTAGTTTAATGAGGTTGATGTCGTTTGATAAGGCTGATGTATTTTGATTAGTTTGACTTAATTTGATGAGGTTGATGTAGCTCGATGAGGTTGATGTATTTTGGTGAGGTTGATGTAGTTTGATGATTTTGATGTAGTTTGATGAGTTGATGTAGTTTGATGAGGTTGATGTAGTTCGATGAGGTTGACGTATTTTGATGAGATTGATGTAGTTTGATAAGGTTGATGTAGTTTGATGAGGTTGATGTAGTTTAATGAGGTTGATGTAGTTTGATGAGGTTGATGTAGTTCGATGAGGTTCATGTAGTTTGATGAGGTGGATGTAGTTTGATGAGGTGGATGTAGTTTGATGATGTTGATGTAGTTTGATGAGGTTGATGTAGTTCGATGAGGTTGATGTAGTTTGATGAGGTTGATGTAGTTTGATGAGGTTGATGTAGTTCGATGAGTTTGACGTAATTTGATGAGGTTGATGTAGTTTGATTAGGTAGACGTAGTTTGATGAGGTTGATGTAGTTTGATGAGGTTTATGTAGTTTGTTGAGGTTTTTGTAGTTTGATGAGGTTGATGTAGTTTGATGAGGTTGATGTAGTTTGATGAGGTTGATGTAGTTTGATGAGATTGATTTAGTTTAATGAGGTTGATGTAGTTTGATAAGGTTGATGTAGTTCGATGAGGTTGACGTATTTTGATGAGGTTGATGTAGTTTAATGAGGTTGATGTAGTTTGATGAGGTTGATGTAGTTTGATGAGGTTGATGTAGTTCGATGAGGTTTACGTATTTTGATGAGGTTGATGTAGTTTGCTGAGGTTGATGTAGTTTGACGAGGTTGATGTTGTTTGATGAGGTTGATGTAGTTTGATGAGGTAGATGAAGTTCGATGAGGTTTACGTATTTTGATGAGGTTGATGTAGTTTAATGAGGTTGATGTAGTTTAATGAGGTTGGTGTAGTTGATGAGGTTGACGTATTTTGATGAGGTTGATGTAGTTTGATGAGGTTGATGTAGTTCGATGAGGTTGACGTATTTTGATGAGGTTGATGTAGTTTGATGAGGTTGACGTATTTTGATGAGGTTGATGTAGTTTGATGAGGTTGACGTATTTTGATGAGGTTGATGTAGTTTGATGAGGTTTATGTATTTTGATGAGGTTGATGTAGTTTGATGAGGTTGACATATTTTGATGAGGTTGATGTAGTTTGATGAGGTTGATGTAGTTTAATGAGGTTGTTGTAGTTTGATGAGGTTGATTTAGTTTGATGAGGTTTATCTAGTTTAATGAGGTTGATGTAGTTTAATGAGTTGGATGTAGTTCGATGAGGTTGACGTAGTTTGATGAGGTTGATGTAGTTTAATGAGGTGGATGTAGTTTAATGAGGTGGATGTAGTTCGATGAGGTTGACGTAGATTGATGAGGTTGATGTATTTTGATGAGGTTGATGTAGTTTATTGAGGTTGATGTAGTTTGATGAGGTTGACGTATTTTGATGAGGTTGATGTAGTTTGATGAGGTTGATGTAGTTTAATGAGGTTGATGTAGTTTGATGAGGTTGATGTAGTTTAATGAGATTGATGTAGTTTATGAGGTTGATGTAGTTTGATGAGGTTTATGTAGTTTAATGAGGTTGATGTAGTTTGATGAGGTTGGTGTAGTTTGATGAGGTTTATGTAGTTTAATGAGGTTGATGTAGTTTAATGAGTTGGATGTAGTTCGATTAGGTTGACGTAGTTTGATGAGGTTGATGTAGTTTAATGAGGTGGATGTAGTTTAATGAGGTGGATGTAGTTCGATGAGGTTGACGTACTTTGATGAGGTTGATGTAGTTTAATGAGGTGGATTTAGTTTAATGAGGTGGATGTAGTTCGATGAGGTTGACGTAGTTTGTTGAGGTTGATGTAGTTTGATGAGGTTGATGTAGTTCGAAGAGGTTGATGTAGTTTGATGAGGTTGATGTAGTTCGATGAGGTTGACGTAGTTTGATGAGGTTGATGTAGTTTGATGAGGTTTATGTAGTTTGTTGAGGTTGATTTAGTTTGATGAGTTTGATGTTGTTTGATGAGGTTGATGTAGTTTGATGAGGTTAATGTAGTTTGATGAGGTTGATGTAGTTTGATGAGGTTGATGTAGTTTGATGAGGTTGATGTAGTTTGATGAGGTCGATATAGTTCGATGAGGTTGACGTATTTTATGAGGTTGATATAGTTTGATGAGGTTGATGTAGATGTAGTTTGATGAGGTTGACGTATTTAGATGAGGTTGATGTAGTCTGATGAGGTTGATGTAGTTTGATGAGGTTGACGTATTTTGATGAGGTTGATGTAGTTTGATGAGGTTGATTTAGTTTGATGAGGTTGATGTAATTTTATGAGGTTGATGTAGTTTGATGAGGTTGACGTATTTTGATGAGGTTGATGTAGTTCGAATAGGTTGAGGTAGTTCGATGAGGTTTGGTCTAGCAGCCTAACCGATTTCGTCCATTAGTCTTTTTGGTTTAGCACCTCGATGGAGAATCCCCAAAACTGAGTCCATTGACCAAGGACTTGTAGCACTCATTCCAACTTGTACTTTTAGGTTCAGATTTCTTGAGTGAATGAGAGGTCACAATGACATCTAACTTCATCCTGTGAACAAAACAAGTTGTAGGACTCGTCAAAGAGCGCTGTTATCTCAAAAACATTTGATTACACAGAAATTATCATTCTTGTTATAGATAAATTCATAACTTAAATTGTGCAAGAAGAGAAAATTCCAACAGAATGGGGAGCAGCCTTAATAACCCCAAACTTCAAAGGACAATTTACAGATGAATTTATTGCCCGATTAAACATACACAATACTCACAAAACGAATTGCCAAAGACTACAACCGTACACTGAAGAAATACTAGGTGACTGCCAATGTGGATTCAGACAAAACAGATCAACGACTGATCAGCTTTTTACCATCCGATTTCTATGAGAGAAATGCTACAACTCTATGTGGACAATATAATGGCATTTGACAGCATCAAAGAAAACATCTATAATATATGAGACTCTGTAAGTGTTTAGCATACCCAACAAACTGACAAGACTGATACATGCAACAACTCTGTAAGTGTTTAGCATACCCAACAAACTGACAATACTGATACATACAACATTAAACAACTCAAAAAGCGTAATCGACTTTCAGGGTGAATATTCCAGGGCATTTCAGATTAGACGAGACCTAAGACCTAAGTAGTTATTGTCTTGTATGGTAATTAACCTAACATTAGAGAGTTGTAAGAAACATCCATATTGACACCTGAGGAACAATAGCAGGATACTTCCTGAGGGAAACCCAAGACCCAAAACCAATACGCTCTCTCACCGACCAATATCTTGAGTATCTTGGATATGCTGATGACATAAAAGTGTTAGAAAAAGAAGTAAAGAGATATCAAAAGCTTTTATTGACGTATCATGACAAGCAGGAATGCAAGTTAACAACCAAAATTAAAAATTAATACATGATTATGATAAGAGAAGAACAGACAGCTGAAGCCATTAAAATTAGAAACCAGACTTTTGACAAAGTAAATCAATTCAAATGCCTAGGATCTTTATTAAATGAAAGAAACGAATTACTAACAGAAAGAAAAGACACGGTGCATACTTCAGTAATCAGAAATACTCAAAGAAAAAGAACGAAAACTATTTACAAAACTGGAGTCAGACCATTTGTAAAATATGCAAATGAAACTAGGACCCTAACAAAAAACGGCAGAAAACCTGGGAGAGAAAAGTGCTACGGAAAATATACGGACCGACAAAGGATGAATATAGATGGACAGGAATGGTATAGTTAGTCTATATCAGAATCTCACACTAGTAACAGAAATTTAAAAAACGTACACTTAAAAAGAATGCCATATGACAGAGGAATGAAGAGGGTGCACCACCAAAACCACAGAGGAAAACGGTTCATAGCAGACCAGGTTTAGATGGATGGATGATATGATAAGGCAGGCCAAAGACCTACTTAGGCTGTAAAGCTACATGGATGGATGGACTTCGGTTTTAGAAATAATTCATAATTTGTTTACGTTTTTTTTATTTTACCATGGACAACAATGAGAAACCTCTAAAACCATCATACGGGTGTTATCGATTTTAATTATAAAAATAAAGGCACAATAGGGACCCGTGACTTTAATAGTCCCACGACAATTAGAGACTGTGCATATTAGGGGCTGTGCGCCTTTTTATATGACCCACGCCTTTTAGGGGGGCATGTGACCTTTAGACTGGATATGACTTTTAGATTTTCAAACAAAAATCTTTATTCAGCTCAGTACCGCCATACTGTCTTTATCCGTAACAGATGAAAATCGAACAGAATTATGTTACAATGATAGAGCTATATCTTAATATTACATTATGATTTGAACACATATTGGCAGATATAGGCGGCCTAGAGCTATATCTTAATATTACATTATGATTTGAACACATATTGGCACATATAGGCTGCATGGGGAGTAACCCGCTATTCCCCACGGCACCGCTGCGCAACGTCTGTCGTATAGATTAAAATCTGTCTGTGATAAAGGATACTTCAGTCAACGCATTTTGTTGAGATGAGTCTCACAACGTTATAATAATGGCACATAGACTTTTTCCTGGGCATCCGTCCGTCACAATGGAATAAAGGCTGGTACCCAAGCTGGTTCCCTCACAGCACATTGCCTTTGTCCACGCCGCTGCAGAATCTAAGGGAACATCATGTGGATGTTTCAGCCTGGCACCAGTGGCGTCGCAGGAGTTGGAATGTTTCATTGTGAATATGTTATCCGCCTTCGTGACACAATCTTCCATGAGTTGTCATTAAGTTTTAACGAGGCCCATCAACCAGGAGTCGTTGTAAACAACAACAACAACAACGACAACAACAACGTTGTTGTTAGTGATTTTGGTTGGGATTGAACTCCAGACCATGAATTTGAGATTGCCTCAGTTGAGACTGCACTTGGCTACCCGGCTACCAGCACCCATACAATTGTGCTAAAAATCAAATGGAACGTCCAAAGAGTAGTGATATGAGCTGTTTCGTCATTGAATCTATCACTCTTGAATTGCTGAATATTTTATGGACCAGTCCTAGTGCCTGGGATTATGTTCCTGGGAAGCTTAGATTTTGTGTGTGTGTGTGGGGGGGGGGGGGGTGTTTTGCCTCCTCTGATTCCTGGTCTAAGGTCGTTAACCCTTGATTCTACCTCCTCAGCATAAAACCTTTTCTTAACCAGATATGCCATTAAAAAGCTTTGTGCCTGGGATTATGTTCCTGGGAAGCTTAGATTTTGTGTGTGTGTGTGGGGGGGGGGGTTGTTTTGCCTCCTCTGATTCCTGGTCTAAGGTCGTTAACCCTTGATTCTACCTCCTCAGCATAAAACCTTATCTTAACCAGATATGCCATTAAAAAGCTTGCCGTGGAATGCCATTTAAGATGATCGAGCTGAGATGTGATCCCAATTGTATCCAATGATATTTACATTTGAATTGATCTCTGATTGTTGTTCTCCAATCATAGCTATCAGAGAGATCAAAGGTGAATTATAACATCTTTGAACAGAGAGATCAAAGGTGAATTATAACATCTTTGAACAGAGAGATCAAAGGTGAATTATAACATCTTTGAACAGAGCGATCAAATGTGAATTATAACATCTTTGAACAGAGAGATCAAAGGTGAATTATAACATCTTTGAACAGAGAGATCAAAGGTGAATTATAACATCTTTGAACAGAGAGATCAAAGGTGAATTATAACATCTTTGAAACAAAAGACATGCGCTGATCAAGAATAAAAAAAAAAAGGCACAGTCCCAAACAAACGATTCGAGTTATTAATCTAGTCTGCCACACATCTAGGCTGCCACACATCTAGGCTGCCACACATCTAGGCTGCCACACATCTAGTCTGCCACACATCTAGTCTGCCACACATCTAGTCTGCCACACATCTAGGTTGCCACACATCTAGTCTGCCACACATCTAGTCTGTCACACATCTAGGCTGCCACACATCTAGGCTGCCACACATCTAGGCTGCCACACATCTAGGCTGCCACACATCTAGTCTGCCACACATCTAGGCTGCCACACATCTAGTCTGCCACACATCTAGTCTGCCACACATCTAGTCTGCCACACATGAAGACAGCGCTTGGTAGACAGAGAGAGCTATACAGCTATGCCAAGCAAATGTAATAACATAAAGACATATCCATAAAAATTTATAAAATTACTTAACATCAGACTTACACAACAAGCCTTTAAAAGATACCCAGCAGCAACTAAACATAACACACCTGGACGACAATACTTAACAAGACAGATGCAAACCAAACCCACAAATACCTAGACAAGGGAAACTTATACGAACCTGCAGAGGGCATACCAAGAAGAATCTAAACGAGTCATACCCAGAAGAATCTAAACAAGTCATACCCAGAAGAATCTAAACAAGTCATACCCAGAAAACAATAATAAACAAGACATCCCCGACAGACCCAGACAAACTTAAATAATTTAAATCCAGACAAAAGTAAACAATGCAGTCCCAGACAAACTTAAATAATGGAGACCCAGACAAACTTAAATAATGGAGACCCAGACAACCTTAAATAATGGAAACCCAGACAAACTTAAATAATAAAGACCCAGACAAACTTAAATAATGGAGACCCAGACAAACTTAAATAATGGAGACCCAGACAAACTTAAATAATGGAGACCCAGACAAACTTAAATAATGGAGACCCAGACAAACTTAAATAATGGAGACCCAGACAAACTTAAATAATGGAGACCCAGACAAACTTAAATAATGGAGACCCAGACAAACTTAAATAATGGAGACCCAGACAAACTTAAATAATGGATACCAAGAAATTATAAACAATGCAGACCCAGACAAACTTAAACAATGCATACCCAGAAAATCTAAACAATGCACACCCAGACAAGCCTGAACCAGACATACCCAGACAACACTCGTTAAAGGGCAGTCTGTTATATGGGCCGAGTACACTCCGCACTTCTTATCTTCCCTAGGGACTATGTTATATCTCTACGATCTTAAAGGATTTGATCAACCAGACATTTGGTTTAATTTGAGCAATATTTTTGTCCTGTAGTGATCTGTGTTGTATCGAACTGGTTTCTTATCACACAGTCGTGCTTTGTTGGGGGGGGGGCGGTGCCACTATACCACCGTGGACAATAAACTGTCAAGCTAAATGACATGTTCTTAGAACAGGAATACCCTTTAAAAGTTCAAATGTATTTTAAAAGGGAATGTGCTGTAAAATGTCACTTTGAGGGTAAATTGGCTGTAAACTTGTCTTTTCAAGATAAATAAGCTATAACCTTGTCATTTCAAGGGAAAAAAGCCATAACCATTTCATTTTAGTGGAATACGCTGCAAGGTCAATTGAAGTGAACTTTCTGTACCGATGTCATTTGAAGTGAACTATCTGTAGCGATGTCATTTGAAGTGAAATATCTGTAGCGATGTCATTTAAAGTGAAATATCTGTAGCAATGTCATTTAAAGTGAACTATCTGTAGCGATGTCATTTAAAGTGAAATATCTGTAGCGATGTCATTTAAAGTGAACTATCTGTAGCGATGTCATTTAAAGTGAACAATCTGTAGCGATGTCATTTTAAGTGAAATATCTGTAGCGATGTCATTTAAAGTGAACTATCTGTAGCGATGTGATTTAAAGTGAAATCTCTGTAGCGATGTCATTTAAAGTGAACTATCTGTAGCGATGTCATTTAAAGTGAACAATCTGTAGCGATGTCATTTTAAGTGAAATATCTGTAGCGATGTCATTTAAAGTGAAATATCTGTAGCAATGTCATTTAAAGTGAACTATCTGTAGCGATGTCATTTAAAGTGAACTATCTGTAGCGATGTCATTTAAAGTGAACTATCTGTAGCGATGTGATTTAAAGTGAAATCTCTGTAGCGATGTCATTTAAAGTGAACTATCTGTAGTGATTTCATTTTAAGTGAAATATCTGTAGCGATGTCATTTAAAGTGAAATATCTGTAGCGATGTCATTTAAAGTGAAATATCTGTAGCGATGTCATTTAAAGTGAAAAATCTGTAGCGATGTCATTTAAAGTGAACTATCTGTAGCGATGTGATTTAAAGTGAAATCTCTGTAGCGATGTCATTTAAAGTGAACTATCTGTAGCGATGTCATTTAAAGTGAACAATCTGTAGCGATGTCATTTTAAGTGAAATATCTGTAGCGATGTCATTTAAAGTGAAATATCTGTAGCAATGTCATTTAAAGTGAACTATCTGTAGCGATGTCATTTAAAGTGAAATATCTGTAGCGATGTCATTTAAAGTGAAATATCTGTAGCGATGTCATTTAAAGTGAAATATCTGTAGCGATGTCATTTAAAGTGAAATATCTGTAGCGATGTCATTTAAAGTGAAATATCTGTAGCGATGTCATTTAAAGTGAAATATCTGTAGCGATGTCATTTAAAGTGAAATATCTGTAGCGATGTCATTTAAAGTGAAATATCTGTAGCGATGTCATTTAAAGTGAAATATCTGTAGCGATGTCATTTAAAGTGAAATATCTGTAGCGATGTCATTTAAAGTGAAATATCTGTAGCGATGTCATTTAAAGTGAAATATCTGTAGCGATGTCATTTAAAGTGAAATATCTGTAGCGATGTCATTTAAAGTGAAATATCTGTAGCGATGTCATTTAAAGTGAAATATCTGTAGCGATGTCATTTAAAGTGAAATATCTGTAGCGATGTCATTTAAAGTGAAATATCTGTAGCGATGTCATTTAAAGTGAAATATCTGTAGCGATGTCATTTAAAGTGAAATATCTGTAGCGATGTCATTTAAAGTGAAATATCTGTAGCGATGTCATTTAAAGTGAAATATCTGTAGCGATGTCATTTAAAGTGAAATATCTGTAGCGATGTCATTTAAAGTGAAATATCTGTAGCGATGTCATTTAAAGTGAAATATCTGTAGCGATGTCATTTAAAGTGAAATATCTGTAGCGATGTCATTTAAAGTGAAATATCTGTAGCGATGTCATTTAAAGTGAAATATCTGTAGCGATGTCATTTAAAGTGAAATATCTGTAGCGATGTCATTTAAAGTGAAATATCTGTAGCGATGTCATTTAAAGTGAACTATCTGTAGCGATGTCATTTAAAGTGAAATATCTGTAGCGATGTCATTTAAAGTGAACTATCTGTAGCGATGTCATTTAAAGTGAACTATCTGTAGCGATTTCATTTTAAGTGAAATATCTGTAGCGATGTCATTTAATGTGAAATATCTGTAGCGATGTCATTTAAAGTGAACTATCTGTAGCGATGTCATTTAAAGTTAAATATCTGTAGCGATGTCATTTAAAGTGAAATATCTGTAGCGATGTCATTTAAAGTGAAATATCTGTAGCGATGTCATTTAAAGTGAAATATCTGTAGCGATCTCATTTAAAGTGAACTATCTGTAGCGATGTCATTTAAAGTGAAATATCTGTAGCGATGTCATTTAAAGTGAACTATCTGTAGCGATGTCATTTAAAGTGAACTATCTGTAGCGATTTCATTTTAAGTGAAATATCTGTAGCGATGTCATTTAATGTGAAATATCTGTAGCGATGTCATTTAAAGTGAACTATCTGTAGCGATGTCATTTAAAGTTAAATATCTGTAGCGATGTCATTTAAAGTGAAATATCTGTAGCGATGTCATTTAAAGTGAAATATCTGTAGCGATGTCATTTTAAGGGAGTTTAGGTTATAAGTGTAATTTTCTTAATAAATAAGGAATAAACTTTATTACATACGATTCACTTGAAATGGGGAACTTACTACGTGCAAATTCTCTTCTATATGGGACTACGATTAAAGCAGTACTCAGTTAGTTCGAACGACCTTGGAAACAATCTCCATTTAAAGGGGATTAATCTACGAAAAGAAAGTTTAATTGAGCATGACAATGAGACAATGAGACAATGAGACAATGGGACAATGAGACAATGAGACAATGAGCTGAAACAAAGTTAGTTGTATACCAGATTTTTTTAAAACTTAAAATGTAAACAAAAAAAACAAAAAAAAAAATCTCTGGAGCATGCAATTATTCAAATAAGAATTTTCGTTTCTTTCAACTATAATACTTTTTTTTTAAAGCAGTTTGCTCAATAACAAATAACGGATTGCTTTTTATCGTATATCATTTACAAGAAAAGTTTCTTTTTTTTAAATAAAACGTAATTTGTCACATTTTCGCTTGAATTTTGATGAGCAGGATTAAAAGATTAAGATTACTAGTCTCTAGACTTTGGCAAACAAAAGAGGGATGGGTGGGCAGGTAGGAACTGGTGGTGTAGGCGTGGCTGGTGGTGTAGGCGAGGCTGGTGGTGTAGGCGTGGCTGGTGGTGTAGGCGAGGCTGGTGGTGTAGGCGTGGCTGGTGGTGTAGGCGAGGCTGGTGGTGTAGGCATGGCTGATAGTTCAGGCTGGGCTGGTGGTGTAAACGTGGCTGGTGGTGTAGGCTTGGCTGGTGGTGTAAGGGTGGCTGATAGTTCAGGCTGGGCTGGTGGTGTAGGGGTGGCTGATAGTTCAGGCTGGGCTGGTGGTGTAGGGGTGGCTGATAGTTCAGGCTGGGCTGGTGGTGTAGTGGTGGCTGATAGTTCAGGCTGGGCTGGTGGTGTAGGGGTGGCTGATAGTTCAGGCTGGGCTGGTGGTGTAGGGGTGGCTGATGGGTAAGGCTGGGCTGGTAGTGTAAACGTGGCTGGTGGTGTAGGCTTGGCTGGTGGTGTATGTGTGGCTGATGGTTCAGGCTTGGCTGATGGTGTATGGGTGGCTGGTGGTGTATGGGTGGCTGATGGTTATATATACATCATTTAGCGTAGTTATCGAGAATTATATTTTACGCGCTAATGAACTCATTATTTAACAACGCTCTGGCGTGGTGGTGTTGTTTGACCTTTGCTAGCGAATTATATATAGAGATTAGGCCTAGGTAAATGTAAACAGTTTTGTGGAAGAAAAAAATAGTGGAATGGTAATATTTTATATAATTATTTTTTTTTTAATTTTTTCAAAAATAAAATTTGGAATCCGAGGTTTATTCAATCCTTCTTTTTGTATATTCATTTTGATTTATCATTATCATGCTCATCACTTTTGTCATAGGGAAAAGTGAATATATTGCATAATCCTAGGGATTGGTAATATTTCTCCTATTATTTTTGTTTTATTTTTTTATTTTTTAAATTAAGGGACCCTAGGCTTTTTCAATTCATTAATTTCTTGAAATTCATCATTATCATGCTCATAAACATTATTATTTATGAAATAACAAGTGTGTGCATGTATCACTGGCTTGTATTATAATTATGTAGTAGGCCTACTGCAGACCTGTTTACTTTCATGATTTAGGCGACCAATTTAGATGTCTTTGCGATTTTCCGTCGAGACCCCTCAAAGAACTATTTTAAGGGACCCGGTTAAAAAATATATATAATTTCCCCCAACAATGGAGGTGAGGGAAGTTGGTCACCGAACGAAACAAGTACGTCACCAGCACGGTCAGACTAATGTGTTGGTTCTAGGCTAAATATTTAGACAGGGATATCTTGCGGTCCAAATTTCCTCTTATCATACGACTTAAAAAAACATTTTTAGGAATTTGAAATTACTTTTAAAATAAAATAGTCAAAGCCAAAGTATTCATTAAATGTTTATTAATATTCACGATGATCTCATTTTTTTTTTTAAAAAAAGGTATGTTAATATTGATACTTTCCCCCGTCATTTTATGACGTATGTAGAATGTATGCATGGACGAATTTCAAAATACCTAAATATTTTAGTTTCGGCTTCGGTTTCGGCCGAAACCAAAAATTTCGGTTTAAAAGTCATTTTAAATTTCGGCCTAGTTCCTGTTTCGGCTTAAATAAGAAAATCACTTGCGGTGGTCTCTAGTATTGACTATTCACATCTGTCGTTTGAATACACAACCAACTGAACTTGTATCGACTTTTCCCATCTAACATGTATTTTAAAAAACACTAACATCTATTTTAGAAATACTAACATCTATTTTACGAACATAAACATCTGTTTTATGAATACTAACATATATTTTACGAACAGAAACATCTGTTTTATGAATACTAACATCTGTATAACGGACACTAGCATCTATTTTACGAACACCACCATCTATTTTAAGACACTATCACTCACTTTACCACCACTTCTATACTTGTTGTTGTCCAAAAAAATTATTCACGTCTTTAAAGGGGATCGGGATAATTTCAATAACTAGCAGGCTACTATCATTGTAAGAATAATACAAAGCTCAAAAATACGGGCAACTATCATTGTAACAACTTTGCCAGCAAGGAAAGTTACAAAAACTTAAAATGAGCAAACTGGTGTTCCATAAAGTTCGTTAAGGTATTTTTTGAAAAATGTTACCCCCCCTCTCTCCTTCTTGCCACAATCTGTCTTAAATATAAGATCCCACCCCCACCCCAATAAGTCATCACACTCTTAAATTAAAACATTGTTAAACAACTAATCAAAATTTAATCTAAAACTCAATTATTATGAAACTATTCTATGTATTTCAAGTAAAAATCTTCTCTCACAAACGTGTATTACAACAGAGAGTTTAACATCACGATCAATTTACGGTTTTATTTGTGTGATTATAAAAAAAACGTAAAATATATGATGTCACGCAAGATCTCGCCCCCCCCCCCTTTTCCTGCGTGTTAAAAAAGGTCACACTTTCTAAGACCCCGCCCCCTTTTTTTTAGGTACGCGACGAACATTATGGACAAGTAGAAAAATCAAGGGGAAACAACAAAGTTGGATAAGAATAAAGCTGTTAAGAAGTGAATGTATCAAGGGGAAACAACAAAGTTGGATAAGAATAAAGCTGTTAAGAAGTGAATGTATCAAGGGGAAACAACAAAGTTGGATAAGAATAAAGCTGTTAAGAAGTGAATGTATCAAGGGGAAACAACAAAGTCCGATAAGAATAAAGCTGTTAAGAAGTGAATGTATCAAGGGGAAACAACAAAGTCCGATAAGAATAAAGCTGTTAAGAAGTGAATGTATCAAGGGGAAACAACAAAGTCCGATAAGAATAAAGCTGTTAAGAAGTGAATGTATCAAGAGTAAACAACAAAGTACGATAAAAATAAAGCTGTTAAGAAGTGAATGTATCAAGAGTAAACAACAAAGTACGATAAGAATAAAGCTGTGGGGTAACAACAAACAACATAAAAGTATATTTTTTAACACCGAACATTTATGATGTGTTTCTTTTTAAATGCCATCTCATGTTCATGCTTGGATTTATTTTATTCTATTTTTGTAACAAACGTAATCAAAGTACGAAAGTAACCCAAGTAGGCTGTAAGACGAATGACAAGTAACCCAAGTAGGCTGTAAGACGAATGACAAGTAACACAAGTAGGCTGTAAGACGAATGACAAGTAACCCAAGTAGGCTGTAAGACGAATGACAAGTAACCCAAGTAGGCTGTAAGACGAATGACAATTAACCCAAGTAGGCTGTAAGACGAATGACAAGTAACCCAATTAGGCTGTAAGACGAATGACAAGATTAATTTTTCAAATAACATCTTGAAGCAATATGACCTCGATGTTTGTTTCACTAGCGCTGTAGTCTTGGCTGTCACAGTGCCGGGCAGTTGTTCCACTACTTAATGACATCACACGGCTTGAGCGCAGCCGCCTCCCCCCCCCCACTTATTATATATATATATATATATATATATTATCAGGGGACAATTGAATGTGATGATTCCTTTGTTTGCGCTGTTGTAAAAAATCCTTAATGTCAGGAGAAAATTGACAATGACATAGTTTGTTTTGGGGGTTTTTTTTTAGGCAGCAATACATTAAAAATGCTCATGCCATTATTCTCTTCTCCCACAGTAAAAACTCGAGTGAGCGCCCCTGGTACAATGAGTCGGACACACCTGAAAGGAATGAGATGGCCAAGAAAGCTTACGAGGCTCTGATGACCGTGACCTTGAGAAAACCGACCAATCAGAAGTACCGAGAGTTTTCGCAGGATGTGAAAACGAGGGCAGAGAAACTGTACAAGAACTTCACGTACGGAGAGGACGAAGTAAGCGCTACAAGTTCTCTCTCCTCACTCTAGTTATCTGTATGGATATAGTTCTGTCTCTCTGACTGTCGGTCATTCGGTCCATAACTCTGTACATGTCTGTCTCCTTTAATTTATGTCAGTCGGTCATTCGGCCCATGAGTCTGTACAGTACATCTGTCTACTGTCTGTCTGGCTACTCTCTATCTGTTCCCCTTACTGTCTGGCAGTCGGACATTCGGTCTGTATATCTGTTTACTGTCTTTCTGTCTCCTTTACTTTCTGTCAGTGGGTCATTCGGTCCATTAGCCTGTACACCAGTCTACTGTCCATCTGCCTCCCTTACTGTATGTCAGTCTCCCTTACTTTCTGTCAGTCTGTAAATCTGTCTACTGTCTATCTGTGACTGGATGGCCGAATGATCTAAACTGGGCAAACCTCAAGTTGGTGGTCTGGAGTCAAGCAAAACATTGCCCCGGGGGATGAGACTCGTTAACCTTGGTCGGACATTCATCTAAGAGAAGGAAACCCGTTGGAGTCCCGTAAGGCGCAAAAAAATGACAATTCCTGCAACTGGATCCTGCAACCGTACCCATCCCTGGTCGTCTTGACGTAGATTCTTGCCACTGGATATGGTGGGCCCGGACGAGAGAGTGAAGTTGACGCCGCGCAACTCTTCCTCACTTTAAACGAAAGTCATCCGCACAAGTCATCTGTCACCGGACGACTCGATGGTCATCGTCGATCTTCGACGGACGAACAATAAAAAATTGGTCTCCCTTACTGTCTGTCAGTCGGTCATTCATCTGTCTATCTGTATTAGAGACCGACTGAATTTCGGCTTCGGTTTCGGCTTCAAAAGTGGCCATTTTATCACTTTCGGTAAAGTTTCGGTTTCGGCCGAACTGAAAAGTTAACTTTCGGCTTAATTTCGGTTTCGGCCGAAAGAGAAAAGATAAATTTCGGTTTTTCTTCGGTTTCGGCCGAATTTGACTTAGACTTTCGGCCATCCGGCCGAAAGTGCCTCAGGTTTTCGGTCATTTAATACTCAGCGAAAGCGATATTTAACAACAAAACAAGCGACATTTAAGAACAAATTAAGCGATCTTGGAGAACAAACTAAATGATATTTAACAACAAACTAAGCGATCTTAAAGAACTATCTAAGCGATCTTTAATAACAAACTAAACGATCTTAAAGAACAAACTAAACGATTTTAAGACCGAATTAAATGATCTTTAAGATCAAAACAAATGATCTTTAATAGGAAACTAAATGATTTATAAGAATAAACTAAGCGATCTTTAACAGAAAACTAAATGTTCTTTATGAACAAACTTAAAGATCTTTAAGAACAAACTAATCGATCTTAAGGAACAAAATTAATTATCTTTAAGAACAAACTAAGCGATCTTTGTGGAAAAACTAAGCGATCTTTAACAACAAACTAAGTGATCTTTAAAAACAAACCAGGCGATCTTTATGAACAAACTAACCGATCTTTAAGAAAAAATAAAGCGATCATTAACAAAAACTGGACGATCTTAAACAACAAATTAAGCGATCAATAACAACCAACTAAACGATCTTTAAAAACAAATTAAG
>CAXITT010000111.1:460532-494864 GCA_964033795.1 Lymnaea stagnalis | reverse complement strand
TAGATATGAGAATGGGGGAAACGGGCCGGCGCATTTACACTAAACTTTTCTGTCATGTAGCGGGCCGCAAAATATCGTCTTGCGGGTCACAAATGGCTCGCGGGCCGCGAGTTTGAGACCCCTATATTAGATGTTTATTTATTAATATTCACAATTATCTCATTTTTATAAAAAGAATGTAAATATTTATACTTTCCCACATCATTTTCGATGTATGCAAAATGTATGCGGGAACGAATTTCAAAATATCTAAATATTTCATTTTCGGCTTCGGTTTCGGCCGAAATTCATTTTTAACTTTCGGCCTTTTTTCGGTTTTGGCCGAAATTCATTTTGAACTTTCGGCCTATTTTCGGCTTCGGCCGAAATCAGAAAATCACTTTCCGTCGGCCTCTAATCTGTATATGTATCTTGTTGTAAAAATGATATCGTACCTTTCCTAATTTCTCTGATATGAATATGTAATCAAGCAGTCTAGCACAGACCTGCACAACATACAGCCTGCAGTCTAACTAAGGCCTGCATAACATACAGTCCAGTCTAACTCAGGCTTGCACAAGATACAGCCCGCAGTCTAACTCAGGCCTGCACAACATACAGCCCGCAGTCTCACTGCCGTAACAAATTTCGCCAAATAAAATATAGAAAGTATTTTCGGTTATATGTGATCACAGAGATTATTGAAAACAAATGGAGATTTAAGAATGTATACAATTTTTTTTTAAATTAATAAAGTTGTCCCTAATATAAAGGTGGGCCAGATAATGCTGTTGTGTAACTCTTTAATCGGAAATGTAGTGTAGTCTTACTCGCGAGCTCAGGTCCCCATGTATAACCCCCCCCCACACACACACACACACATCTCGTTAAAGCCACATATAGCTAGTCATCCAGCTAATATCGCTTGCCGATTCTATTGTCAAAGTCACATATAGTAGTCATCCAGCTAATATCGCTAACCGCTTATATTGTCAAAGTCTTACATTGCTGGATGCCAAGTAAATAATCTCCCACTTTATTCTAAAATTCTTCCTTTTCAAATTCCAAATGCATGTGTTTTAATATTCTTATATAATTTAATAACTATGTCCATTAGAGACCGACCGAATTTCGGCTTCGGTGCCGAAAGCTGCCAGTCGATCACTGTTGGCCTAGTTTCGGTTTCGGTCGAAACAGAAAAGTTAACTTTCGGTCTAATCTTGGTTTCTTCCAAAACAGAAAAGTTAACTTTCGGTACAATTTCGGTTTCGGCCGAAAGTGATTGGGACTTTCGAACATCTGGCCGAAAGTGATTGGGGTTTTCGTTCATCTACCATAAGTTTCACTGTCTGTCTTTAGGTCGGCAATCCCATATTCATTATTGCTCAACGTCTTGCTGTCATCGTATGTTTTATGACTATTACTTGCGAAAACTGCTCACAGCTGCATGATGACCTACGTGTCCTTTATTCCCCCCCCCCAAAAAAAAATTAATTAATTAGGCCTAGACAAATATAAACAGTTTTTTTTTTTGAAGAAAAACTAATGGAATTGTAATATATATATCATTAATGTTTTTCGGGTGCTGGGTCGCCGAGTGGTCTAAAACTGAGCAAATCTCAAGTTGGTGGTCTGGAGTTCAATTCCAGCTAGAGCAAAAACACCACCAGCACCCCGGGTAGATGGGACTCGTTAACCTTGGATGGCAACTCATCTAAGAGAAGGAAACTCTGAAATCAAACCCGGAGATGGAGTCCCGAAAGGCGGATAACATTGGTGCAATGAAACATTCCGACAACTCCTGCGACGTCACTGGTGCCAAGCTGTATCATCCAATGATGTTCCCTTGGGTTACCCAGCGGCGTGGAGAGAGGCGATTTGCTGTTGGGAACCAGCTTATAATCAAGTATAATAATCCCAGGCTATGTGGATTTCGTCCTACGAAGCCCACTCCATCGTCACATTGTGACGGACGGATGCCAGCAAAAAAAAAAAAATTTTTTTTTCAAAAGTAAAATTTGGAACCCTATGTTTATTCAATTCCATTATTTGTGATTTTCATTTTGATTTATCATTATCGTGCTAATCAATGTTGTCATAGGCAAAGGTGAATATTATATATATGAATGAGCAATGCTGACCGTAACGCCAGAGAGCCGAAAGATTTAGATACGTTCGCATTCTTAAAAACGATCATAGTTATGTTCTATTATTGTACGGAAATCGAATAAATTTAAATGCGCAAAAAATTACATAAATACGCTTTTACCTTCGTAAAAGTTTCAGTATTGTTATTAGAAATGACAAATACGGTCTAAGAATTACATCGTATAAACATTTATCTTTAAAACACAAACATCAGTTGTTTTGAGTTCGTTTTTAGTACGGTGTTAATATTGCGAAATAAAATAAAATAAATTTGATCTTAATAAACACGCAACTGACGTCATAGCGCGAATCGCCAATGTTAGCCAAAACTCTTAAATTTCTTTGATTTAATAACCACGCGTTGCAAAACTGATCATGTATTTCCCCTTCTTAAAAGTAAAATTAATAAATATAAAATGCTATTTAAATTGTTAATAAAACACACAAAAATTAAAGCGTTATTTTTTTTAAAACATTTAATAAGTTTTAATTTTTTTTATTCCAAAATTATACTTTTATTAAATTTATAACGTAATAAAAACTTAACCTTTAAATATACTTCTAATAAGAAAATGCCATTTAAGTCAATCAGTGCAGCGAAACTCCATAAGCAAATAGCATTCACTAATCCATTTATAACTCATCCAAATAAGAACAAACCTTATGAAGTGGAAAATCTGTTAGTTTGGGTATGGAAGGCTGTTACGTTCACGACGTGTTGACGTCATAATTGCCCCGTGCTGTGAACTCTAGTAGACGCTACGTTAGTAATGGGGGGGGGGGGCTATTCCCTTTGATCTTGTTTACCACAAACCAATCTATTGCCTGTTTTCTTGACTCAATGCGGTAGAAAATGTTTGTAAATTGTAGAATGTTCGAGTCACTAATACAATGCGTAAGACGTCTGGAATTTTCTGTAGAACAGACTATAAAAAGCATAGAGCGAGCATTATTTTTTTGAGAATGATGGGATTTTACTTTAGTGGACTATAGGCTAGTATTTATTTTTAGAGTGTGTTATTCTTGATAGAGCTGTGTTTACTTATATGTGTGAATTCCTTTTATCGTTGTACCTTTGTCTGGCAATTGTAATTTTCATCCACTTTTGTACCGGTACAAGAAAAACAATACTCTGTAAGTTTCTGTAAGTTAATGATTAATATATAGATTTCTTTTATTTTGTAATTTGTTAGTAACTTAATAAAACTTATTAATTGCAGGTAGCACTGTTTTTGAGGGTCGTATTCTCTGTTATTGTTTTTATCATTTGGTATCGTCTTGTTATGCACTATTTTGGAACGAGCCATACATGTAAATAGGAGATTACTTTCTCCCCACCGATAGCAGTGCGTAACAAAGGGACTCCGGCGGAAGATTTTATTATTATTATTTTTTTAATCTGGTGGAGGGGTTGGTCATTTTGCCCCAGGCAGCACAAGATACGTCTCAAAATAAAGGAAAGAATTTGATAAATATTAAAACTTCTTAGGGACATACATTTCGGAGGTAGGAAATGGGATGTGTACAGTTTTACGTGGATAACAATATATTTAAATCCTATGGTATTACATTTGTGAAAAAAAGAGATGTTACACTCTCTTTTTACAAATATGGGTATGTTCATGTTGCCCAAGGCAGTACAAGATACGTCTTAAAATAAAGGAATGAATTTGATAAATAATTCACCTTCTTGGGTACATACATGTCGTAGACAGGAAATGGGATGTGTACAATTTTTCGGTGGATGGAAATATATTTAAATCCTATGGCATTACATTTGTGAAAAAAAAGAAATGTTACAATTAAACATATGTTTAACAATGAAGAAAATCAATGGCGTTAACAAAACGTGGGTACATTTATATAATATAAGTAAACTCATGAATATCAAAACCCAATCCTTTTACACTTACACACTTAGAAATTTAATTTCGAGAAATGGAGATGGGTTAATATTTTCTTTTAAAAAAAATGAAAATATATTTTTGTTTTTTCTTTGCGAAAGTAAAATGTGTGTATATTTTTATGAGATTAACAATTTTAGTTTTTAAAAAAGACACTCAAGTCTGTTATAGACATGAAAAACGGTTGCGAGATTCTACTTTAGATAAAAGAATTCTTTGTTTTACGATTTTCTGATAATGTATACTTTTAAAAAAACAGGACAAAAGTGTGTTTAATTTTTGTTATGAAGATATCAGTAGATTGAATTCCGTTAATATAAAATATTTTATATCATTCATAGTTTTTGTTGTAAATTTAAGATTATGTTTTTTAACAATTTTTAGAAGAAAAAAAAGGGCACGAAAAGGGGTAAATCTAAAGTATTTCTCTAGCGTAGAAATCGTCCCTCGATTAACTTCTTTAGTGACAAAAGTGATATGTGATAATTTAGATTGGGTAATTTAAGGTCATGTGTAAAAATGCGTATAATCTATAGCAGATAACTAGTTCTCAAGACTTAATAATTGATAATAATGCTAGAAACATAAATATCATTACATAGATACTTCATTTTAAAGTTAGGAATTGTGATGAGTTTTTGAAATAGCAGGTAGAAATTATCGCAAAGGACCTACCATTATTATTCCGAAAACATCGGGTCATTTATTCTAGAATTGAATATTCCTAGGGAATGGTAATATTTCCATTTTTTCCATTTTATTTTTGTTTAAATTAAAATTAAAGAAATTAAGTTTTTTTTTATATAAAACTTCTTGATATTCATCATAATCATGCTCATAAACATTGTTAATGACGAAATAAAACGCATGTATCACGTGTTTGTATTATAATTATTTTGGTAGGCCTAGTGCAGAACTGTTCATATTTATGATTTTGACGACCAATTTAGTTGTCTTTTGCGATTCTCGGTCAAGATCCATTAGAAGAACTTATTTAAGAGATCCGGTTAAAAAAAAAAAAATTCCCCAACCAATTCCCCCGAACGTTGGTCGCCGAACGAAATAATGACGTCACCAGCACGGTAAGACTAATGTGTTGGTACTAGGCTCAATATTAAACAGGGATATCTTGCCAGCTATTTTATGAATACACAAAGCATTAGTAGGACGATAACCGCGAAACATTTGGTGATATCTTATAGCCTCAGTAAGTGACATTTTGGTGACTATTTGCTCTATTAGACAGGAGAGTAGGTATATATTCTAGGTTGTAAGTATATTATAAAAAACAAGTGGCACTCAAGGGTCTATTGTGCATGAAATTCCCCCCCCCCCCAAACCTGTTCGTCCAAATTTTCTCTAACATACTACGTAATTTAAAAAAACTTTTTCACGAAATTTAAATTACTTTTCAATTAAAATGGTGAAAGTCAAAGTATTCCTTAGATGTCTATTAATTAATATTCACGATGATCTCATTTTTTTATAAACAGAATGTAAGTATTGTAACTTTTCGATGTATACACAATGTATGAGTGAACGAATTTCAAAACATCAAAAAATTTCGGTTTTGACTTCGGTTTCGGCCGAAAGTTTCGTTACAATTTTGGTTTCGGTTTCGGCCGAAAGTCTCGTTAAGCTTTTGAACGTCAAATTTAACTTTCGGATAAAATAAAAAAATCCCTTTCGGTTCGTCTCTACTGTCCATCAATGGTATAATCATCTTTTCCTGCGTTCACTAGCACTTTCAACCGTGCATTTTCAACTGCGCACTTTGAACTTTGAACTGTTGCACTCTCAACTGTGCACTTTCAGTTCAACGACGTCAATCGAATTTAATTAATCCACGTGTTTGTTTCCTGTCCCAATCCAACCACCCCCACCCCCGAGATCTTGCGTAAAATTTAATTGGGGCGTTCATAGGACATAGAAGGTGGGGAGGGGAGGTTATAACCTCCTTTAAGAGTTCAAGAATCAATTTGTATAACTCATTAGGGACCTCACCTAAATACCCCGGTCACGTGACATGGAATAACAGAGCAAGACGTGAAAATCATCTTGAACTTGTTTGGGCAATTGCTTACCACCTGTCGAGTGTGCACACCCCCCTCCTCCCCCAAACAGAGAGCTTAAAGTGAGCATAGAAATGGTGTGTTTTCGTGTTTAGTTTAGTACTGTGAATCTTTACATTGACAATGTGTAAGCCAGGCAGAATGTAAATAAGATTCTGTTTCTTAAGAAAAAAAAATATGTATGTAAAGTGGTACCTCAAGACACGAATTTAATTCGTTCCGTAACCTTGCTCATAAGTCAATTTGCTCGTATCTCAAAGTAATTTTCCCCATTGAATTTAATTGAAAAGCCATTTATCCGGTCAAGCCCCCAAAATGTCACCCCACTTGTTTTTGTTACGTGTTTTTGAATAAGAAAATGTATTTATAAGTGACACATATAAACATAATAAAAGAGCATGTCAAGAAATCAACTGATTTGATAAAGTGCCCTGCGTTAAGACATCTCCTTCAAGTTGCCTCTCGGTCACCCAACCAGCAGCAGTTTCTCCATCTTTTCATGGAGACACGTCCGGAGCTTAGAAATTATTGTAACGCCCTAAGCTGCCGTTATACCCTTTATCGACTCCTTCTGATTTATCACAGTAGGCCCCCACATATCGTTGAAGTACTACGCCCGTACTGAGTCCTGCCTCGCCAAGTCAGTCCCTCGCACACCTGGCTCATGTTTTTCTATGATTTCACGTTTCAATTCAATAGACATCATCTTCTTCCGAGCACTGACCTTTCCACGTGATCAAGGACTGTAACTGCACAAAAAGCACAATTCGCGAGCACAACTTATCAAAGATGCTTCGAAAGCGAGGCAAACAAGCACACAGACAATGTCAAACGCACGATGCACGACTGGTGTGTTCGTGTGCAGCCGGCCGACCTGCTGACCCATTTCCTCGTATCTCAAATTTTTCTCGTATTTCAAAGCAAAACATCGCTCGCTCGACGGCTCGTATCTCAAAAATCTCGTGTGTTGGGGCACTCGTTTGTCGAGGTACCACTGTATGTGTGTGTGTAAATATATATATATATATATATAATATTTATGGTCTAATGCAGGGGTCTCCAAACTACGGCCCGCGGGCTGCATGGAGGTGCATGCGGCCCGCGAGGCCTTATCGTGCGGCCCGCGGAGACCTTTTTGTCTACGGGAAAAAAAATTATGGAAATGTACGTGTGTCCTGCCAAGATCGGATGCCGCTTACGTGGATGTTACGTTTTTACCGAATTAAAATAGAGGCGCGCAGTGGTGCGTTAGGTTTGCTAGCTTTGCACAAACGTATTCGCTGTTTAGTTTTTCTACTTCCGTTTACAGTCAATGAAATGAGAATATATAACGCCATCTAGTGGCGGAGCTTTGCTCGCCGTGTTGCAGACATGAAAGCATTGTGACTCAAATAGCGAAAAAATGCAAGAAAGTTTCTCCAATTTTGTATGCAATGGACAAATCGCTGGACAGCTGTTCCACCTCTCAACTGCTTGTGTTCGTTAGCGGGGGTGTGGATAAAGACATGAACATAACACAAGAGCTGGCTTCCCAAATAGCATGTACGGAACTGTTACCCAAGAGTTAAAAAAAAAAAATTGCTAATTATAACTTGGACTGGACAAACCACAGTTGTCTGACTGTTGAGGAGGAAATAACGTGAGTGGCATAAAGAAAGGCTTGGCTGGACAAGTGAAGCAGTTGTGTATTGAGAAAAACATTCTAAAACAATGTTTCTGCAATGTATTCACCAGAAAGCTTTGTGTGCTAAATAAGTGGACATAAGCAAAGAACTGAATCCTGTGGTGAAGATGGTGAATTTAATAAGGTCACATGGGCTCAACCATAGACAGTTCAGAGACCTGTTGAAAGATACAGACACAGAATTGCAAGAATTACCATATTAAATAGCGGTAAGATGGCTACGTTGTGAAAGTTCTGAGCAGAGTAGTTAAGTTAAGAAAGGAAACATGTGACTTCCTGGAAAGTAAAGGCAAGCCACAACCATTACCGTCTGATGAAGAGTATGTATGGAAAATGGCCTTATGCTGCAGACATAACTAGTCATTTGAATTTTCTGAACCTAAAACTACAAGGAGAGGAAAATCTCGTTTCTGATCTATACACCCACCTAAAGGCCTTCAGATCCAAACTCGTCTTGTTTTTTTGGAACAAGTACAGGCCAACAACTTGACACACTTTCAGCAGTGCATGGTCTTCATTCCTGAAACAACATCGAAGTTCTCCGCGTCATTTGCATGGAGATCAACAAAGACCTCCGGCTGCAGTTTCAGCAGCGGTTTTCTGACTTGGATTTAAATGCAGAAGAAGTGAGACGTTTTCGAAACCCATTTGAAGAGGGTGTTGCCTGTTGCCCAGATGAACTGCACCTATCGGCAGTAACAACTGTTACAAAAGCATTCCTCAACATTGTAGCGTTTTGTACTTTGCTAAATGTGACTGGGTAATACAACGTGACTGGATGCTAGAATGTGACTGGATGCTAGAATGTGACTGGATGCTAGAACGTGACTGGGTACTAGAATGTGACTTGATGCTTGAACGTGACTGGATGCTAGAACGTGACTGGATGCTAGAACGTGACTGGGTACTACAACGTGACTGGATGCTTGAATGTGACTGGATGCTAGAACGTGACTGGATGCTAGAACGTGACTGGATGCTAGAATGAGACTGGAAGCTAGAAGTGACTAGATGCTAGAATGTGACTGGATGCTAGATTGGGACTGGATTCTAGAACGTGACTGGGTACTAGAACGTGACTGGATGCTTGAATGTGACTGGATGCTAGAATGTTCGTAGTATTCCTGCCAAGCTCCCTTCCAAGGAGAACATGAAGATTGACTGTCAAGGAAATAATCACAAGAGCCCCTGCGCTAAAGAAAACCAAGAATGGTCTGCGTAATAGAATACTGACCTTGCAGATAGCTGACCTAGAAGCATCCGATGCACAGAAGTGGCATTCTTCAAGAACCATTCGGTGCTCGAGAACTGAACGATCAGTTTTACAACAGCAACACGTTTCATTTCAATTCGAATAGTAATTTTTTGACACTAGAAATTAAACAGCCGTTTATATCAAAGCTGCCAAACAATGTATTGAATCTCATTTATTTCAAAGCTACCAAACATTGTATCGAATCTCATTTATTCCAAAGCTGCCAAATATTGTATTGAATCTCATGTATTCCAAAGCTAACAAACATTGTATTGAATCTCATTTATTCCAAAGCTGCCAAACAATGTATTGAATCCCATGTATTCCAAAGCTACCAAACATTGTATTGAATCTCATTTATTCCAAAGCTGCCAAACATTGCATTGAATCTCATTTATTCCAAAGCTGCCAAACAATGTATTGAATCCCATGTATTCCAAAGCTACCAAACATTGCATTGAATCTCATTTATTCCAAAGCTGCCAAACAATGTATTGAATCCCATGTATTCCAAAGCTACCAAACATTGTATTGAATCTCATTTTTTCCAAAGCTGCCAAACATTGTATGGAATCTCATTTATTCCAAAGCTGCCAAACATTGTATTGAATCTCATTTATTCCAAAGATGCCAAACAATGTATTGAATCTCATTTATTCCAAAGCTGCCAAACATTGTATGGAATCTCATTTATTCCAAAGCTGCCAAACATTGTATTGAATCTCATTTATTCCAAAGATGCCAAACAATGTATTGAATCTCATTTATTCCAAAGCTGCCAAACAATGTATTGAATCTCATTTATTCCAAAGCTGCCAAAACAATGTATTAAATCTCCATTTTAGAGCCTTCCCACTTTTTGTAATGACGATAATTCCGTCATGTGTAGCGCCTGAATGTAGCGTTGCTCGTAAAGACATTCAATCCATTAGTTTTAATGGCTGGACTCATTTCTGAGCATTTTCTGCCGACGGTGTAGACACACAATTGTGTCCTAACATTTTATTGAGCAATTATTTCGGGGATATGGTCGGAATTAGTAATTTTTTATTTTTATTGAAAATCTATTGAAGAGAAAAGCGTACAAATACTGAGTTGGAACATGTTATCAGGACACTTATAGAACAGTTTGCCCCAATATTTGAGGGGAATTGTAAATGATACAAAATAATCTAAGAAACAATTAAAAACTTTTTTGTTTCAATAGATTTTGGAGGACCAGAGCGCAGTGAGCATGCTAAAATCATGGATACCGGCGCGATATAAATGTAAAAAAAAAACAATTAAAAGGTACAGTTGCTAATGCAGTAAGATTTCTTTTTTTATTATTAAAGTTTGCAGAACATCAGACAGGTATAATTAAAACTTCCCTTCTTTGCCTTCTTCATCTTTAGCACAGGCCAATAATCTTCCGGTCTCTTGCAATTTTCTCTATTTCAATAAAGCGTTTTCCACAATAAATTCGCAGATGTCTCTAGAGAATTAGGTCTTAATTTCTGTCGTATAGAAGCATGTCAGTTCATTAATGTTTATGTCAATGTATTCAAAGATTTGATGCATAGAGCCCTTCAAGACGTCGGTCCTATCATCAAACTCTCTCCATGTCACCTCATTATAAATTATTTCCATAGAGTTCTATAATAAAGCTAAGAGCCTGTCCAGATGCCACATGGAGTTCTTAAAAGCGTTGATTCAAACTATTTGCTTTATTGAAAACTTCACCGGATCAACTTATACATTTATAAATAATGATTTTAAATCAGTTTTCCCACTGTTAAAATCCATAAATCAATACATTACTAATGAACGCAGTACTAGGAACAGACACAAATCAGTACATCACTGATGAACGCAGCACTAGGAAATGACACAAATCAGTACATCACTGATGAACGCAGTACTAGGAAATGACACAAATCAGTACATCACTGATGAACGCAGTACTAGGAAATGGCTCAAATCAGTACATCACTGATGAACGCAGTACTAGGAAATGACACAAATCAGTACATCACTGATGAACGCAGCACTAGGAAATGACACAAATCAGTACATCTCTGATGAACGCAGTACTAGGAAATGACACAAATCAACAAATCAATACATCACTGATGAACGCAGTACTAGGAAATGACACAAATCAGTACATCACTGATGAACGCAGCACTAGGAAATGACACAAATCAGTACATCTCTGATGAACGCAGTACTAGGAAATGACACAAATCAACAAATCAGTACATCACTGATGAACGCAGTACTAGGAAATGACACAAATCAATAAATAATTACATCAATGATGAACGCAGTACTAGGAAATGACACAAATTGATAAATCAATGCATCACTGATGAACGCAGTACTAGGAAATGACCTAAATGAATAAATCAATACATTACTGATGAACGCAGTACTAGGAAATGACACAAATAAAAAAATCAGTACATCACTGATGTACGCTGTACTAGACAATGACACAAATCAACAAATCAGTACATCACTGATGAACGCAGTACTAGGAAATGACACAAATTAATAAATCAATACATCACTGATGAACGCAGTACCTGGAAATTACACAAATCAATAAATCAATACATCACTGATGAACGCAGTACTAGGAAGTGACACAAATCAAAACATCACTGATAAACGCAGTACTAGGAAATGACACCAATAAATAAATAAGTACATCACTGATTAACGCACTACTAGGAATTGACACAAATCAACAAATCAGTACATCCCTGATGAACGCAGTACTATGAAATGACACAAATCAATACATCGCTGATGAACGCTGCACTAGGAAATGACACAAATCAACAAATCAGTACTAGGAAATGACACAAATCAGTACATCACTGATGAACGCAGTACTAGGAAATTACACAAATGAGTACATCACTGATGAACGCAGTACTAGGAAATGACACAAATCAACAAATAAATACATCACTGATGAACGCGGTACTAGGAAATGTCACAAATCAATAAATCAATACATCACTGATGAACGCGGTACTAGAAAATGACACAAATTAACAAATCAGTACATCACTGATGAACGCAGTACTAGGAAATGACGCAAATCAACAAATCAGTACATCACTGATGAACGCAGTACTAGGAAATGACACAAATCAATACATCAGTGATGAACGCAGTACTAGGAAATTACACAAATAATACATCACTGATGAACGCAGTACTAGGAAATGACACAAATAAACAAATCAGTTCATCACTGATGAACGCAGTACTAGGAAATGACGCAAATCAACAAATCAGTACATCACTGATGAACGCAGTACTAGGAAGTGATGCGAATCAATAAATAAATACATCACTGATGAACGCAGTTCTAGGAAATGACACAAATCAACAAATCAGTTCATCACTGATGAACGCAGTACTAGGAAGTGATACGAATCAATAAATAAATACATCACTGATGAACGCGGTACTAGGAAATGTCACAAATCAATAAATCAATACGTCACTGATGAACGCGGTACTAGAAAATGACACAAATTAACAAATCAGTACATCACTGATGAACGCATCACTATGAAATGACACAAATCAATAGATCAATACATCACTGATGAACGCAGTACTATGAAATGACACAAATCAATAAATCAATACATCACTGATGTATGCAGTACTAGGAAATGACACAAATCAACAAATCAGTACATAACTGATGAGCACAGTACTAGGAAATGGCACAAATCAATAAATCAGTACATCACTGATGAACGCAGTACTAGGAAATGACACATATCAATAAATCAGTACATCACTAATGAACGCAGTACTAGTAAATGACACAAATCAATAAATCAATACATCACTGATGAACGCAGTACTAGGAAATGACACAAATTAACAAATCAGTACATCACTGATGAACGCAATACTAGGAAATGACACAAATCAATACATCACTGATGAACGCAGCACTAGGAAATGACACAAATCAATACATCACTGATGAATGCAGTACTAGGAAATGACACAAATCAACAAATAAGTACATCACTGATGAACGCAGTAGTAGGAAATGACACAAAACAATAAATCAGTACAACACTGATGAACGCAGCACTAGGAAATGACACAAATCAATACATCACTGATCAATGCAGTATTAGGAAATGACTAGAGACCGACCGAAAGTGATTTTCTGATTTCGGCCGAAGCCGAAAAATAGGCCAAAAGTTTAAAATGACTTTCGGCCGAAACCGAAAAAATGCTGAAAGTTTAAAAATTACTTTCGGCCGAAACCGAAGAAAAGCCGAAAGATAAAAATGAATTTCGGCCGAAACCGAAGCCGAAACCGAAAATGAAATATTAAGATATTTTGAAATTCGTTCCCGCATACATTTTCCATACATCGAAAAATGATAAAATGATGTGGGAAAGTATAAATATTTACATTCTTTTGATAAAAAATGAGATAATCGTGAATATTAATAAATAAACATCTAATTTAGGGGTCTCAAACTAGCGGCCCGCGAGCCATTTGTGACCCGCAAGACGATATTTTTCGGTCCGCTACATGACAGAAAAGTTTAGTGTTAATGCGCCGGCCCGTTTCCCCCATTCTTATATATATAACTTGACTCTCCGCGACGGTTTCAGTCGCATCTCACCGACTAGTCTAATTCTGATTTTTTTTTTTTTTTAAATGTTTCTATAAATTTTTGTATGCAACAGTGAGTAGGTGGATGAAAATAAATCCTATCAGAAAAGTTTAGTGTTAATGCGCCGGCCCGTTTCCCCCATTCTTATATATATAACTTGACTCTCCGCGACGGTTTCAGTCGCATCTCACCGACTAGTCTAATTCTGATTTTTTTTTTTTTAAATGTTTCTATAAATTTTTGTATGCAACAGTGAGTAGGTGGATGAAAATAAATCCTAGGTCTTGAGAACCCTTAATGATTTTATTGTTATTTATGAAGGTTGAGCAGATTGTAATAGTTGTAATCGCTTTTTTGTGGATTACTTGATGCGGCCCACTCTCATTCAGACACTACCCTGATGATTTGAGTTTGAGACCCTTGATCTATTGAATACTTTAGATTTTACCATTTTAATATAAAAGTAATTTAAATTGCTTTACAATTTTTTTTAATTAGTATGGTAGGAGAAAATTTGGCAAAAATGGGGTGGGGGGGGGGGCAAAATTAATGCAAAATATTTTTTTTAAATCGGGTCTCTAAAAATTGTTGTTCTTGTAATGGTTCTAAAAGATCGCTTAATTTTTTCTGAAAGGCCGCATTATTTGTTTTTAAAGATGGTTCACCAGAGTTTGTTGTTAAAGATCGTTAGTTGCTTGTTATTGATCGGTTAATTTGTTCTTAAAGATAGCTTAGTTTGTTCGAAAATATCGCTTAGTTTTTTTTTAAAGATCGTTTAGTTTGATCTCAAAGATCGCTTAGTTTTTTGTTAAAGATCATCCAGTTTTTTTTAATGATCGCTTTATTTTTTCTTAAAGATCGGTTAGTTTCTTCATAAAGATCGCCTGGTTTGTTTTTAAAGATCCTTTCGTTTGTTCTTAAAGATCGTACAGTTTTTGTTAATGATCGCTTTATTTTTTCTTAATGATCGGTTAGTTTGTTCATAAAGATCGCCTGGTTTGTTGTTAAAGATCCTTTAGTTTGTTCTTAAAGATAATTGATTTTTTTCCTTAAGATCGATTAGTTTGTTCTTAAAGATCTTTTAGTTTGTTCCTAAAGAGCATTTAGTTTTCTGTTAAAGATCGCTTAGTTTATACTTATAAATCATTTAGTTTACTATTAAAGATCATTTGTTTTGATCTTAAAGATAATTTAGTTCGGTCTTAAAAATCGTTTAGTTTGTTCTTTAAGATCGTTTAGTTTGTTATTAAAGATCGCTTAGATTGCTCTTAAAGATCGCTTAGTTTGTTTAAAGATCGTTTAGTGTGTTCTTAAATGTCGCTTAGTTTGTTGTTAATATCGTTTAGTTTGTTCTCAAAGATCGCTTAATTTGTTCTTAAATGTCGCCTAGTTTGTTGTTAAATATCGATTTCGCTGAGTATAAGATGATTGAAAACGTGAGTCACTTTCGGCCGAATGGCCGAAAGTCTAAGTCAATTTCGAACGAAACCGAAGAAAAACCGAAAGTTAACTTTTCTCTTTCGGCCGAAACCGAAATTAAGTCGAAAGTTAACTTTTCAGTTTCGGCGGAAACCGAAACTTGGCCGAAAGTGATAAAATGGCCCCTTTCGGCGCCGAAACCGAAGCCGAAGCCGAAATTCAGTCGGTCTCTAGAAATGACACAAATCAACAAATAAGTACATCACTGATGATGGCAGTACTAGGAAATGACACAAATCAATAAATCAGTACAACACTGATGAACGCAGCACTGGGAAATGACACAAATCAGTACAACACTGATGAACGCAGCACTGGGAAATGACACAAATCAATACATCCCTGATGAACGCAGCACTAGGAAATGACACAAATCAATACATCACTGATGAACGCAGCACTAGGAAATGACACAAATCAACAAATCAGTACATCACTGATGAACGCAGCACTAGGAAATAAAAACGATTTAAAGGCCTTCAAGCTAAGTAAAAGGTCTGCTATTTTTTTATTTTTCAAAAGTTACTGAATTGAGTTGTACGGCCACTGATTTGGCTAATCCGGGTCTTGCCTGCCGTGATAACCAATGGGACATTGCTAATGTCTCCCTGAAATAAGTCTCTTCACCCCGAATATGACGTACATTATCTCCAGTTCCCGGAAACTAAGTTTGTCGTTTTGGGACTTACATAGAGTTCAAACTGTTGGGTCAAAGTGTGTGTTCATAGAGTTCAAACTGTTGGGTCAAAGTGTGTGTTCATAGAGTTCAAACTGTTGGGTCAAAGTTCATAGAGTTATTGATTGTTGCTTTTAGTTGTTGTTTTTTTCCTTTTGGATCATTTTCTTTTTAATGAAATTTTCATGGGTAAAAATACTTTTAAAAATCGACCTGTGATTCTCTATTCTATATGATCATTGATCTGATCTGTTCATGTCCATCTCAAGGTTTGGGACATAAAAGATCAAATCAAACTCACCATTCAAACTATTACGTGCGCGACAGTTTCTATGTACAAACAAGTAGTTTGTATTAATTGTGTTTTAAGACCAAAACAATTGACTTGACTTATGACTATATCCAAGTCAATGGCAAAAGGCTTAAAGTGGTCAACATCTTCTCTTACCCTGGAGCACATCGTCCCAAAGTGAAACCATCGGTAACGAGTTGAACCTTCGAATGGCAAGAGCCAGTGCAACATTTGGAACGCTACCGACAGTCCTACACGCTATCTACCGGCCTTTAAACAATAGGGCTACTGACAGTCCTACACGCTATCTACCGGCCTTTAAACAATAGGGCTACCGACAGTACTACACGCTATCTACCGGCCTTTAAACAATAGGGCTACCAACAGTCCTACACGCTATCTACCGGCCTTTAAACAATAGCGCAACCGACAGTCCTACACTCTACCTATCGGCCTTTAAACAATAGGGCTACCGACAGTCCTACACGCTACCTACCGGCCTTTAAACAATAGGGCTACAAACAGTCCTATACACTAATTGCCTGCCTTTAAACAATAGCCCTACAGAGAGTCCTACAGTCCGTCCTACACCATAGCCATGACTCTTTCTTTAATAATACATACAAGTTGCATCCCCCTGAAATGTTTTTCCTGAGTTCACACGTCACGTGTGACAGTTATTTTCCACTCAGTACTATTAATATAAAACATGTGGATTTGGGGCGAGGTAGGTTTCTAAAAGGAAGCAGGACACACCAGAAGCAAATTATTTAAGAGATGTATGGACAAGGGGAGTCATCAAAACAAAACAAAAGCTTACGGGCGACTGTGCTTCCAACGCTACTAAATGCATGTGAAACAAAGACAGTCTATCAACGCCCTACTAGGAACCAAACTCCTGACATAAGACGAGCCTAGGAGAAAATCTCAACATCAAATGGCTGGACAAGTCCCAAGACTTGCACAAGCAGGTCTCCCAAGCATACACACCGTATTAATGCAGTTCCAGCTTCGATGGGCGGTATTTGTGGGCGAGAATATGACAACCGCTTGACTGAAAGAATATTTGATGATGAACTGAGGCATGGCAAGCGGTTTGCTAGGGTGCATTACAAACTTTTCAAGACACACTTAAAACATCTTTGAAAGCTTGTCACATTAAAAATGACACGGTGGGACAGTCCTCATAGGATCGACAGTCAACCCTCCCTACACGAAGGCTCCATACAACATGAAGCCGACAGAACTGCGCCTGCAGAGCAAACAAAAGTCTTGGCAGTAAAGCCGGAAAACCATCCATCCCTGCCCCTTCTGCAAAGAAAATTTTTTGACAGAATTGGCCTGGTCAGCCGTCTGCGCACTCACTGATAGATTTAGCCCCAGCACCAGATGTTTCAAATGTTCATGATCTATTTTCGACGGATGAATTAACACTCTATATTTCCCTATGAACATTAAACCAAAAAAAAAACAGCATTAATACTAACAAACTCGGCGATAACAAACAGCGTTAATACTAACAAACTCGGTGATAACAAACAGCGTTAATACTAACAAACTGGGGGATAACAAACAGCGTTAATACTAACAAACTGGGGGGTAACAAACAGCGTTAATACTAACAAACTGGGGGATAACAAAGAGCGTTAATACTAACAAACTGGGGGGTAACAAACAGCGTTAATACTAACAAACTCGGTGATAACAAACAGCGTTAATACTAACAAACTCGGTGATAACAAACAGCGTTAATACTAACAAACTCGGCGATAACAAACAGCGTTTATACTAACAAACTCGGTGATAACAAACAGCGTTAATACTAACAAACTCGGCGATAACAAACAGCGTTTATACTAACAAACTCGGTAATAACAAACAGCGTTAATACTAACAAACTCGGTGATAACAAAAAGCGTTAACACTAACAAACTCAGCGATAACAAACAGCGTTAATACTAACAAACTCGGTGATAACAAACAGCGTTTATACTAACAAACTCGGTGATAACAAACAGCGTTAATACTAACAAACTCGGCGATAACAAACAGCGTTTATACTAACAAACTCGGTGATAACAAACAGCGTTTATACTAACAAACTCGGTGATAACAAACAGCGTTAATACTAACAAACTCAGTGATAACAAACAGCGTTAATACTAATAAACTCGGTGATAACAAACAGCGTTTATACTAATAAACTCGGTGATAACAAACAGCGTTAATACTAACAAACTCGGTGATAACAAACAGCGTTAATACTAACAAACTCGGTGATAACAAACAGCGTTAATACTAACAAACTCGGTGATAACAAACAGCGTTAATACTAACAAACTCGGTGATAACAAACAGCGTTAATACTAACAAACTCGGTGATAACAAACAGCGTTAATACTAATAAACTCGGTGATAACAAACAGCGTTAATACTAACAAACTTGGTGATAACAAACAGCGTTAATACTAATAAACTCGGTGATAACAAACAGCGTTTATACTAACAAACTCGGTGATAACAAACAGCGTTAATACTAACAAACTCGGTGATAACAAACAGCGTTAATACTAATAAACTCGGTGATAACAAACAGCGTTTATACTAACAAACTTGGCGATAACAAACAGCGTTAATACTAACAAACTCGGTGATAACAAACAGCGTTAATGCTAACAAACTCGGCGATATTTAGCAAACTTTTCAAATTCCTTTGGAAACTTTTTAATTTCACTTTTAATAAGTGAACAATTTAGTCGAATTTACCCTAATTATCAAGATGGTAAATGATTATAAATTATTTCCGGAGATATCCATAATCAGCTGTATTCATCGTAAATGCAACATTATATGTATTGAAACGAATAATAGTTCATCATCTGACTCTAGTTGTGATGACTACCGGGATCGCTAGAATTACTATTAAGGTCTCGCCCTGCGGAAATTCCCCGAGAAGGAGACTTTTCTTTTGCTCTGGACTTCTGTCAACCCTTCCTCTGCTCAAACTTTAATTCGCTGTGCTCCAGTTCTCTAAAATGTCATTACCGCAAGTTTGACAAATGCTCGCCGAATTAAACACAATCGCCGGTACCGAGCTGTTGAACGAGGGCTCACAGAGTGAGGGGAGCAGGGCGTAGCCTTCCATGCTTGTCAAATTTAAGGTTGTAACCTGCCTTGTATAGATGTTACCATCCTTGGCTTTATCATCATAGACTTTAATCATCATATATTTTCTGATACGTGATACCAAGTCCAGAGTTTACACACGTTATTTTAAATTTAACTGTTTCCTATCTTTGGGCTTTGTCGCATCAAGAAACTATTTGTGGACACAAGAAATTAACATGCTTTGTTCCGGTTCGTTGCATTCATTACGCGTCTCTATGAAGGGCCGGGATTAGCAAAAGCTGCGACCGTGACTAAACCAAAATTTATGTGCCCTCTTACCAAAACACTCTATTATTTAATACACATATTTGACTTAACATGATGATGTGGGCCTCCTCTGAATATGGCGGCTGGGGGGGGGGGGTTGGGGGCCCCCCCAAGTCCATTTCGTTGTACGGCCCTGTCCCTATGTAATATTGGACTGGGTAGTTCCAAGCAATCATAGTAAAGAACATTGCCCTCTTACCAAAACACTCTATTATTTAATACACATATTTGACTTAACATGATGATGTGGGCCTCCTCTGAATATGGCGGCTGGGGGGGGGGGGGTTGGGTGCCCCACTAAGTCCATTTCGTTGTACGGCCCTGTCCCTATGTAATATTGGACTGTGTAGTTCCAAGCAATCATAGTAAAGAACAAAGAGGTAAGTCTGCCTACATCTAGTTCACGTGACCAACTGGTTAAAAAAAATGTTCTAGTCAGTTAGCCAGCCACACCCTAGATAAAACAGAGTAGCTTGCCCATGAGTAACACATTCTCTTTAATAACATAGTTGACCCCATCTCCATTTTTCCCTTCGCTTTTCTTAACATGATAATAACAGAAGACTCATTTCACTACCGAATAAATATGCTTTGGAGAGTTGGTCAGTAGAAATCGCATGTGACCACCTTAACCATCAAGTTATATTGCTTAACTAGTGCCCAGGTGGGCTTTCTGTTTCAATACCAATACGTGGGCCAGTTGCCTATGTATATTATTAGAAGAAATGAGGGCGCGGGGCTATTAAAATGTGGGGTGTTTGACATTAAGTTTAGCAACCACTAGTAGAGAAGTGGCCAATGTTTGACATTAAGTTTAGCAACGACTAGTAGAGAAGTGGCCAATGTTTGACATTAAGTTTAGCAACCACTAGTAGAGAAGTGGCCAATGTTTGACATTAAGTTTAGCAACCACTAGTAGAGAAGTGGCCAATGTTTGACATTAAGTTTAGCAACCACTAGTAGAGAAGTGGCCAATGTTTGACATTAAGTTTAGCAACCACTAGTAGAGAAGTGGCCAATGTTTGACATTAAGTTTAGCAACCACTAGTAGAGAAGTGGCCAATGTTTGACATTAAGTTTAGCAACCACTAGTAGAGAAGTGGCCAATGTTTGACATTAAGTTTAGCAACCACTAGTAGAGAAGTGGCCAATGTTTGACATTAAGTTTAGCAACCACTAGTAGAGAAGTGGCCAATGTTTGACATTAAGTTTAGCAACCACTAGTAGAGAAGTGGCCAATGTTTGACATTAAGTTTAGCAACCACTAGTAGAGAAGTGGCCAATGTTTGACATTAAGTTTAGCAACCACTAGTAGAGAAGTGGCCAATGTTTGACATTAAGTTTAGCAACCACTAGTAGAGAAGTGGCCAATGTTTGACATTAAGTTTAGCAACCACTAGTAGAGAAGTGGCCAATGTTTGACATTAAGTTTAGCAACCACTAGTAGAGAAGTGGCCAATGTTTGACATTAAGTTTAGCAACCACTAGTAGAGAAGTGGCCAATGTTTGACATTAAGTTTAGCAACCACTAGTAGAGAAGTGGCCAATGTTTGACATTAAGTTTAGCAACCACTAGTAGAGAAGTGGCCAATGTTTGACATTAAGTTTAGCAACCACTAGTAGAGAAGTGGCCAATGTTTGACATTAAGTTTAGCAACCACTAGTAGAGAAGTGGCCAATGTTTGACATTAAGTTTAGCAACCACTAGTAGAGAAGTGGCCAATGTTTGACATTAAGTTTAGCAACCACTAGTAGAGAAGTGGCCAATGTTTGACATTAAGTTTAGCAACCACTAGTAGAGAAGTGGCCAATGTTTGACATTAAGTTTAGCAACCACTAGTAGAGAAGTGGCCAATGTTTGACATTAAGTTTAGCAACCACTAGTAGAGAAGTGGCCAATGTTTGACATTAAGTTTAGCAACCACTAGTAGAGAAGTGGCCAATGTTTGACATTAAGTTTAGCAACCACTAGTAGAGAAGTGGCCAATGTTTGACATTAAGTTTAGCAACCACTAGTAGAGAAGTGGCCAATGTTTGACATTAAGTTTAGCAACCACTAGTAGAGAAGTGGCCAATGTTTGACATTAAGTTTAGCAACCACTAGTAGAGAAGTGGCCAATGTTTGACATTAAGTTTAGCAACAACTAGTAGAGAAGTGGCCAATGTTTGACATTAAGTTTAGCAACCACTAGTAGAGAAGTGGCCAATGTTTGACATTAAGTTTAGCAACCACTAGTAGAGAAGTGGCCAATGTTTGACATTAAGTTTAGCAACCACTTGTAGAGAAGTGGCCAATGTTTAACATTTGTTCTATTATCCCAGACTAAACTTAAAGCCTTCAACACATAACCAAAATAAAAAACTGTACCATAATTTAAAACAATCACAATCTCGTGACCCAACCACCATCTCATAAAACAACCACAATCTCATGACATAACCACCATCTCCTGACACAAACACCATTTCATAACTCATCCATCATCTCATGCCACAACCGACATCTCATGACACGGCCATCATCTCATAAAACAACCACCACCTCATTACACAACAACTATATTATCTCACAACCACCATCTCATGGCATAACCATAATCTCATGACACAACCATAATCTCATGACACAACCACCATCTCATGACACAGCTACCACCTCATAACAAACCACCATCTTAAGACAGAAACACCATCCCATAACACAACCCCCATTTATAACACAACCACAATATCATAATACAACAGCCATCTCGTAACAAAACCACCATCTCATGGCAGAATCACCATCTCATGACAAAAACACCATCTCATAACACAATCACCTACTCATGTCACAACCACCATCTATTAACACAACTACCATCTCTTGTCACAATAACCTTCGCATAACACAATCACCTACTCATGTCACAACCACCATCTCTTGTCACAATAACCTTCGCATAACGCATAAATTGTTTGGGGCCGGGGGCCCAAAATCTCATTTGTTTTCTTATATGAGTTTTATAAATAAAATGGTCAACAAATACTGCGACATGAATCGATGGATCTTGACCAAACTTAATACAAATACTCTTAATTAGCCATATTCAAATACCGAAGGGTAATTAACGCATAATATTCATACCTCTGGGGCCGGGGGCCCATTTCATTTTTCCTTATATAAGCCTTATGAATATCAATATGCTTAGTACTCCGACATGAATAGATTGATCTTGACCAAACAGTACACATACTCTTGATTATCCATATTCAAATCCCGATGGGTACGTAACACATAACATCCATCCCTCTGGGGCAGGGGCCCCCGTTTCTTATTTTCTTATCTCTACTAATAAAAGGCAAAGCCCTCACTGACTAATCACTAATTCTCCAACTTCCATTGTAGATAGAAGCCTGAAATTTGGCAGGCTTATTCCTTACGGCTTATTTACAAAGGTTAAGCAGGTTTCTTTTCGAAACTTTCGAGGGAGTATAAATATTTACATTCTTTTCATAAAAAATGAGATACTCGTGAATATTAATAAATAAACATCTAATATAGGGGTCTCGAACTCTTAAAGATCGGTTAGTTTGATCTTAAAGATCGCTTAGTTTGTTGTTAAATATCGTTTTTTTAATGATCGCTTTATTTGTTCTTAAAGATCGGTTAGTTTGTTCATCTAGATCGCTTAGTTTGTTGTAAAATATCGCTTATTTTGTTTTTTAAGATTGCTTGATTTTTGTTTTAAGATATTTTAGATTGTTCGTAAAGATCATTTATTTTGTTCAAAAAAGATCACTAAGTTGTTTTTTTAAGATCGCTTACGTTATGTTATTTTAAGATCGTTTAGTCTGTTCATAAAGATCGCTTAGTTCGTTCTTAAAGATCATTCAGTTTGTTCTTAAACATCATGTTGTTTGTTCTTATAGATTTTTTAGCTTGTTATTAAGAATCGTTTAGTTTGTTCTTAAAGGTCGCTTATTTTGTTCCTTAAGATCGATTAAATGGTTCTTAAAGATGAATAGGTTTTTCTTTAGGATCATTTATTTTGTTCTTAAAGACCATTGTTTGTTCCTAAAGAACATTTAGTTTTCTGTTAAAGATCGCTTAGTTTATTCTTATAAATCATTTAGTTTACTATTAAAGATCATTTGTTTTGTTTTTAAAAAACATTTAGTCAGTTCTTAAAAATCGTTTATTTTGTTTTAAAGATCATTCAGTTTGTTCTTAAATTTCGTTTAGTTTGTTGTCAATATCGTTTGGTTTGCTCTCAAAGACCCCTTTATTTGTTTTTAAAGATCGCTTTATTTGTTTTTAAAGATGGTTTAGTTTTTTCTTAAAAAGCGCTTAATTTGTTCTTAAAGATCGTCTTAGTTTGTTGTTAAATATCGCTTTCGCTGAATATTAGATGACCGAAAACCTCAGTCACTTTCGGCCGGATGGCCGAAAGTCTAAGTCAATTTCGGCCGAAACCGAAAAAACCCCGAAAGTTAACGTTTGTCTTTCGGCCGAAACCGACATTAAGCCGAAAGTTAACTTTTCAGTTTCGGCCGAAACCGAATCTTGGCCGAAAGTGATAAAATGGCCACTTTCGGCGCCGAAACCGAAGCCGAAGCCTAAATTCGGTCGGTCTCTAGTCTATGGCATTTGAAAAAATTTTCAATAGGACAAGTTTTAAATGTATAAATTATCTCAATGATTTTTATAAGCCACCCATCTCAGACATAAACAAAACGGTACTTTATTAAATGGGCCCCCAACGGGACACCCGTAAAATTTAACTGTGTTATAGCTGTTAGCACAATTTAGTTGTATAATAGTTCGCATTCGAGAAATGATTACGTAGATATGTAATTTTTACACGTTTCATGGAGGATATTACATTAACTCTAGAATGTTCTATATTGTTCTACTGGAATATATAATTAGATCTAAAAGCTTATTCAAACAAAATCGCACTGAGCATGATCCCATAGAGAAACAGGATCGTAATGAGACATATCGGTTACGCGTTTCCATCGGTGAACAGGATACCATCGAGATCCCATCGGGTAACGGGTTCAAACCGGGATCAGGATCCTATCAGGAAAAGGGATAAGATCGGAAAAGAGAGTCCCTAGGTGGAACGGGATCCTTCAGTGAACGGGATCCTAACGGTATCGGTAGCGCATCGGGATCCACTGAGATCAAAATCTCCCTGGGATCAAGACACCGACGGGATCGGGATCCCAATGGGATCTGGATTCCCCCTTGATCCGGAACCACAAAGAAATAGGATTCCACCGGGAACGGGATAAAACCGGAATTGCGCCGGGATCGGGTTAAGCATGGGATTAGGGACTCATTAGAATTGGGGTATTATCAGGATCGGGGTCCCAAAGACAGACCCTACAAAAAGTTGGCATTCATTTGAGGCAGGTTTGATTTTCGCAATGGAATGCATTGTATAGTATCTGAAATATGCAGAGACTTGATCATTGTGTACCTTTTTTCTTTCTTTAAAAAAGGCTGTCCGCTACGAAGCACGGATATTTTGCTAGTATAGATCTATATTTAAAGATTATTTGAAAATCACGCTTCATCCCCAAAGGCTTGAAGACCGGTACATACCATATTGAATTACAAAGTGCAACATTACAAAAACTACATACGAGAATACCCATTCTAAGTCGTTCATCCCTTGCAACCATAAACGACACAGGCCTATATACATCTAGAAGGTAATAGCAAGATAGACGACATCCCCCCTCCCACCAGCAGGTGTTTGCGAAATAGATAAGTCTTCAAATCAGTTTTGAAAGAAACCAGTGTCTGACTAGTTCTGAGAGCGACAGGAAGGGTGTTCCAAATTGTTGGGCTATCAAATGCGAAGGTGCGCCCCTCGTAAATCTCAAGGCGAACACGTGGTATCGAGAGTCTGCTTCTATCAGATGAGCGGAGCTGTCTAGTGGGTACATAAGGCGTCATAACTTTTTGAGATAGGACGGCGCCAGGTCATGTAAGCAGCGGTGGCACCGAGTTGCAATTTTGTACGCTATGCGAGCACGCACCGGCAGCCAATGCAACTCTCTCAGAAGTGTTTTAGCTTGGTCGAATTTGCATTTGCGAAGAACAATGCGAGCCGCATTATTCGGTGCTTTTTGAATTTTATCCAGGAGAGAAGCTTGAAGATCCAACATCTGAGCATTGCAGTAGTCCATGGGTGATAGAATGAATGCAGACATCAGTCTATTAGATGCATCTAACTTTAAGAAAGATCTGATTTGACTAATTGTGCGCAGGTCTAGAAAAATCGCCTTGAAAAGCATGTTTATTTGATTTTCCATAGTTAGTGTTCTGTCTAGGTAGACACCCACAACCACCATCTTATAACACACTAACCATCTCATAACACAATAACCATCTCATAACACACTAACCATCTCATAACACAACGCCATCTTTTGACACAACCACCATCTCATGAGACAACCAGCATCTCATAAGACAACCAGCATCTCATAACACAATAACCATCTCATAATACACTAACCATCTCATAACACAATAACCATCTCATAACACATAAACCATCTCATAACACACTAACCATCTCCTAACACAATAACCATCTCATAACACAATAACCATCTCATAACACAATAACTATCTCATAACACAATAACCATCTCATAAAACAATAACCATCTCATAACACAATAACCATCTCATAACACAATAACCATCTCATAACAAAATAACCATCTCATAACACAATAACTATCTAATAACACAACGCCAACTTTAAACATAACAACCATCTCATAAGACAACCAGCATCTCATCACACAATAACCCTAAATTACACAACACCATCTCATGACACAACCACCAGTTCACAACACAACCACCATCTCATGACACAACCACCAGTTCACAGCACAACCACCATCTCATGACACAACCACCAGTTCACAACACAACCACCATCTCATGATACAACCACCAGTTCACAAAACAACCACCATCTCATGACACAACCACCAGTTCAAAACACAACCACCATCTCAATACACAACCACCAATTCAAAACACAACCAGCATCTCATGACACAACCACCAGTTCAAAACCCAACCACCATCTCATGACACAACAATCATCCCATGAAACAACCACCAGTTCACAACACAAACACCATCTCTTGACACAACCACCAGTTCACAACACAAACACCATCTCATGACACAACCACCAGTTCACAACACAACTACCATCTCATGACAAAACCACCAGTTCACAAACTCAACCACCATCTCATGACACAACCACCAGTTCACAACACAAACACCATCTCATGACACAACCACCAGTTCACAACACAATCACCATCTCATGACAAAACCACCAGTTCACAACACAAACACCATCTCATGACACAACCACCAGTTCATAACACAACCACCATCTCATGACAAAACCACCAGTTCACAACACAAACACCATCTCATGACACAACAACCAGTTCACAACACAACCACCATCTCATGACACAACCACCAGTTCACAACACAAACACCATCTCATGACACAACCACCAGTTCACAAACTCAACCACCATCTCATGACACAACCACCATCTCATGACACAACCACCAGGTCACAACACAACCACCATCTCATGACACAACCACCATCTTATGACATAACCACCATCTCATGACATAACCACCATCTCATGACATAACCACCATCTCATGACATAACCACCATCTCATGACATAACCACCATCTCATGACACAACCACCAGTTCACAAACTCAACCACCATCTCAAGACACAACCACCAGTTCACAACACAAACACCATCTCATGACACAACCACCAGTTCACAACACAACCACCATCTCATGACACAACCGCCATGTCACAAAACAACCAGCATCTCATGACACAACCACCAGTTCACAACACAACCACCATCTCATGACACAACCACCAGTTCACAACACAAACACCATCTCATGACACAACCACCACCTCATGACACAGCCACCATGTCACAAAACAACCAGCATCTCATGACAAAACCACCAGTTCACAACACAACCACCATCTCATGACACAGCCACCATGTCACAAAACAACCACCATCTCATGACACAACCACCAGTTCACAACACAAACACCATCTCATGACACAACCACCGGTTCACAAACTCAACCACCATCTCATGACACAACCACCATCTCATGACACAACCACCAGTTCACAAACTCAACCACCATCTCATGACACAACCACCATCTCATGACACAACCACCATCTCATGACACAGCCACCATGTCACAAAACAACCACCATCTCATGACACAACAACCAGTTCACAACACAACCACCATCTCATGACACAGCCACCATGTCACAAAACAACCACCATCTCATGACACAACCACCAGTTCACAACACAAACACCATCTCATGACACAACCACCAGTTCAAAAACTCAACCACCATCTCATGACACAACCACCATCTCATGACACAACCACCAGTTCACAAACTCAACCACCATCTCATGACACAACCATCATCTCATGACACAACCACCAGTTCACAAAACAACCACCATCTCATGACACAACCACCAGTTCACAAAACAACCAGCATCTCATGACACAACCATCATCTCATGACACAACCACCATGTCACAAAACAACCACCATCTCATGACACAACCACCAGTTCACAAAACAACCACCATCTCATGACACAACCACCAGTTCACAAAACAACCACCATCTCATGACACAACCACCAGTTCACAACACAACCACCATCTCATGACACAACCACCAGTTCACAACACAACCACCATCTCATGACACAACCACCAGTTCACAACACAACCACCATCTCATGACACAACCACCAGTTCACAACACAACCACCATCTCATGACACAACCACCAGTTCACAACACAACCACCATCTCATGACACAACCACCAGTTCACAACACAACCACCATCTCATGACACAACCACCAGTTCACAACACAACCACCATCTCATGACACAACCACCAGTTCACAACACAACCACCATCTCATGACACAACCACCAGTTCACAACACAACCACCATCTCATGACACAACCACCAGTTCACAACACAACCACCATCTCATGACACAACCACCAGTTCACAACACAACCACCATCTCATGACACAACCACCAGTTCACAACACAACCACCATCTCATGACACAACCACCAGTTCACAACACAACCACCATCTCATGACACAACCACCAGTTCACAACACAACCACCATCTCATGACACAACCACCAGTTCACAACACAACCACCATCTCATGACACAACCACCAGTTCACAACACAACCACCATCTCATGACACAACCACCAGTTCACAACACAACCACCATCTCATGACACAACCACCAGTTCACAACACAACCACCATCTCATGACACAACCACCAGTTCACAACACAACCACCATCTCATGACACAACCACCAGTTCACAACACAACCACCATCTCATGACACAACCACCAGTTCACAAAACAACCAACATCTCATGACACAACCATCATCTCATGACACAACCACCAGTTCACAAAACAACCACCATCTCATGACACAACCACCATGTCACAAAACAACCACCATCTCATGACACAACCACCAGTTCACAAAACAACCACCATCTCATGACACAACCACCAGTTCACAACACAACCACCATCTCATGACACAACCACCAGTTCACAAAACAACCAGCATCTCATGACACAACCATCATCTCATGACACAACCACCAGTTCACAACACAACCAGCATCTCATGACACAACCATCATCTCATGACACAACCACCAGTTCACAAAACAACCACCATCTCATGACACAACCACCAAGTCACAAAACAACAACCATCTCATGACACAACCACCAGTTCACATAACAACCACCATCTCATGACACAACCACCAGTTCACAACACAACCACCATCTCATGACACAACCACCAGTTCACAACACAAACACCATCTCATAACACAACCACCAGTTCACAACACAACCAGCATCTCATGACACAACCACCAGTTCACAACACAACCACCATCTCATGACACAACCACCAGTTCACAACACAACCACCATCTCATGACACAACCACCATTTCACAACACAACCACCATCTCATGACACAACCACCAGTTAACAACACAACCACCATCTCATGACACAACCACCATTTCACAACACAACCACCATCTCATGACACAACCACCAGTTCACAACACAACCACCAGTTCACAACACAACTACCATCTCATGACACAACCACCATTTCACAACACAACCACCATCTCATGACACAACCACCAGTTGACAACACAACCACCATCTCATGACACAACCACCACTTCACAACACAACCACCATCTCATGAAATAACCACCAGTTCACAACACAACCACCATCTCATGACACAACCACCAGTTCACAACACAACCACCATCTCATGACACAACCACCAGTTCACAACACAACCACCATCTCATGACACAACCACCAGTTCACAACACAACCACCATCTCATGACACAACCACCATTTCACAACACAACCACCATCTCATGACACAACCACCAGTTCACAACACAACCACCATCTCATGACAAAACCACCAAATCACAACACAACCATCATCTCATGACACAACCACCATCTCATGACACAACCACCATTTCACAACACAACCACCATCTCATGACACAACCACCAGTTCACAACACAACCACCATCTCATGACACAACCATCATCTCATGACACAACCACAATGTCATGACACAACCACCATCTCATGACACAACCATCATCTCATGACACAACCATCATCTCATGACAAACCACCATCTCATGACACAACCACCATCTCATGACACAACCACCATCTCTTGACACAACCACCATCTCATGACACAACCACCATCTCATGACACAACCATCATCTCATGATACAACCACCAGCTCACAACACAACGACCATCTCATGACACAACCACCATCTCATGACACAACCATCATCCCATGACACAACCATCATCTCATGACACAACCATCATCCCATGACACAACCATCATCTCATGACACAACCATCATCCCATGACACAACCATCATCTCATGACACAACCATCATCTCAGGACACAACCATCATCCCATGACACAACCATCATCCCATGACACAACCATCATCTCAGGACACAACCATCATCCCATGACACAACCATCATCTCATGACACAACCATCATCTCAGGACACAACCATCATCCCATGACACAACCATCATCCCATGACACAACCATCATCTCATGACGCAACCATCATTACAACAATTAAGTAAACATACGTGAGAGTGCTGAGTTTCAAGCTTGGAGCAGACATGACGTCACTTACGTCAATCCCTTGCTTACAGGAAACAAACTGTACACAAAGCGCGGGGGGGGGGGAGAGAAAGGGCGTGGGGGCTACACCAAATAAAGTTAATTCCAGCAGAATGTAGCCTCTAACCAGTGCGGCCCGTCGCGCTAATGAAACTTTCGCCAGAATCACATCGGTGCTCACGTGTTTTCGCTGGGAATAGGCCGGTTTGGCTGGAACAGGAATGTTGACCCCGAACTGACTATTATTGATGAGGTTAATTAAGCATGCCTTTTCCTTGAGACATTTCACTCCTTGCGCACCGCCCAGCCAGGATTTCAGCATGAGGGTCATCCCATTAGGAGTTTTGTAGAATTTGCTTTACTAAGTCCCCCACGGTATCAATGAAAGTTGCAGTTATTTTGTTTTAGCCCACATTTTATTAAACGTTTGAATGTGTTCCACTTCTAAAATATTCGAGAACCGCTATCCTGATTTTTACTTTAAAGAAGAAATCGGCATACGCTCGTCTTGGGAAATGAGCGAGGATCATGGTTGGGAATTGGTGGGTATCAACGGTCCGTTTCATGTTCGTAGTGAACAGCATGTGTTTTCAATGTTCATGTGGCGTTTGTTCAAGGGCGTTAAATCTTTTCATGCCAACAGATGTTATCTTCCCCTAAATGTTTCGACCATTTCCTCTCAGTGTAACTGTAACTTCTTCAGATCATGCCATTCAACATAACAAATACATGCAAACAGCAGTGACCACCAGTTCACTTGAAATATCCTTGAAAAATTAAAACTAAAGTCTTGTCCTACTTGAATTACAAATTTACCTTTAAATATAAACGCATTTCACATTATGGAACGTTTGCCCCGAATTCCTAACAATTTTATTTCTTTATGTTTGCCCTAATTTCCTAATGGTTTCATTTCTTTATGTTTGCCCTAATTTCCTAACGGTTTCATTTCTTTATGTTTGCCCTAATTTCCTAACGGTTTCATTTCTTTATGTTTGCCCTAATTTCCTAACGGTTTCATTTCTATATGTTCGTTCATTTTCCTAATGGTTTCATTTATTTATGTTTGCCACAATTTCCTAACGGTTTTATTTCTATCTTTATCTTCTTTGAATTTACTAATGGTTTCATTTCTTTATGTTTGCCCTAATTTCCTAACGGTTTCATTTCTTTCTTTATCTTCTTTGAATTTACTAATGGTTTCATTTTTTTATGTTTGCACTGATTTCCTAACGGTTTCATTTCTTTCTTTATCTTCTTTGAATTTACTAATGGTTTCATTTCTTTATGTTTGCCCTAATTTCCTAACGGTTTCATTTCTTTCTTTATCTTCTTTGAATTTACTAATGCTTTCATTTCTTTATGTTTGCCCTAATTTCCTAACGGTTTCATTTCTTTCTTTATCTTCTTTGAATTTACTAATGGTTTCATTTCTTTATGTTTGCCCTAATTTCCTAACGGTTTCATTTCTTTCTTTATCTTCTTTGAATTTACTAATGGTTTCATTTCTTTATGTTTGCCCTAATTTCCTAACGGTTTCATTTCTTTCTTTATCTTCTTTGAATTTACTAATGGTTTCATTTCTTTATGTTTGCCCTAATTTCCTAACGGTTTCATTTCTTTCTTTATCTTCTTTGAATTTACTAATGGTTTCATTTCTTTATGTTTGCCCTAATTTCCTAACGGTTTCATTTCTTTCTTTATCTTCTTTGAATTTACTAATGGTTTCATTTCTTTATGTTTGCCCTAATTTCCTAACGGTTTCATTTCTTTCTTTATCTTCTTTGAATTTACTAATGGTTTCATTTCTTTATGTTTGCCCTAATTTCCTAACGGTTTCATTTCTTTCTTTATCTTCTTTGAATTTACTAATGGTTTCATTTCTTTATGTTTGCCCTAATTTCCTAACGGTTTCATTTCTTTCTTTATCTTCTTTGAATTTACTAATGGTTTCATTTCTTTATGTTTGCCCTAATTTCCTAACGGTTTCATTTCTTTCTTTATCTTCTTTGAATTTACTAATGGTTTCATTTCTTTATGTTTGCCCTAATTTCCTAACGGTTTCATTTCTTTCTTTATCTTCTTTGAATTTACTAATGGTTTCATTTCTTTATGTTTGCCCTAATTTCCTAACGGTTTCATTTCTTTCTTTATCTTCTTTGAATTTACTAATGGTTTCATTTCTTTATGTTTGCCCTAATTTCCTAACGGTTTCATTTCTTTCTTTATCTTCTTTGAATTTACTAATGGTTTCATTTCTTTATGTTTGCCCTAATTTCCTAACGGTTTCATTTCTTTCTTTATCTTCTTTGAATTTACTAATGGTTTCATTTCTTTATGTTTGCCCTAATTTCCTAACGGTTTCATTTCTTTCTTTATCTTCTTTGAATTTACTAATGGTTTCATTTCTTTATGTTTGCCCTAATTTCCTAACGGTTTCATTTCTTTCTTTATCTTCTTTGAATTTACTAATGGTTTCATTTCTTTATGTTTGCCCTAATTTCCTAACGGTTTCATTTCTTTCTTTATCTTCTTTGAATTTACTAATGGTTTCATTTCTTTACATTAGCTCTGATTTCCTAACGGTTTAATTTCTTTATCGTCTTTAAATTTACTAATGGTTTAATTTCTTTATGTTTGCTCCAATTTACTAATGGTTTAATTTCTTTACGTTCCCTTCGATTTCGTAACGGTTTAATTTCTTGCACGCAGGTCAACAGTTTTGTTGGCGCCTTTCATGACGCAGTCATCCTGTACGCCATCGCTCTTAATGAGAGTCTAGCAGCCAACATCTCGATCTCCAATGGCGCTGAGATCACTAAACGGATGTGGAACAGAACGTTCACAGGTCAGTGCCTCGGTTTTTACTACTTTTTTTTTCTGGTCTGTTTGTAGGCCTCTTTGTCGGTTTCTCTGTCTCAATTTATAAGTAATTATCGGTTATCGGTATGCACCTGGGCCTCCGGAGCCCTCTTGCTTATTGGGGACAAGTAGAGAATATTTTCAAAAATTTATACGAATAAAATAGTATTTTTCGTCTACATTTGATCGAATCCTTGGGTTGCATCGAGTTCTCATCCTCAACATTTGATCGAATCCTTGGGTTGCATCGAGTTCTCATCCTCAACATTTGATCGAATCCTTGGGTTGCATCGAGTTTTCATCCTCAACATTTGATCGAATCCTTGGGTTGCATCGAGTTCTCATCCTCAACATTTGATCGAATCCTAGGGTTGCATCGAGTTCTCATCCTCAACATTTGATCGAACCTTGGGTTGCATCGAGTTCTCATCCTCAACATTTGATCGAATCCTT
>CAXITT010000111.1:445476-457744 GCA_964033795.1 Lymnaea stagnalis | reverse complement strand
ATCCTAGGGTTGCATCGAGTTCTCATCCTCAACATTTGATCGAACCTTGGGTTGCATCGAGTTCTCATCCTCAACATTTGATCGAATCCTTTTGTTGCATCGAGTTCTCATCCTCAACATTTGATCGTCTCCTAGGGTTGCATCGAGTTCTCATCCTCAACATTTGATCGAATCCTTGGGTTGCATCGAGTTCTAATCCTCAACATTTGATCGAATCCTTGGGTTGCATCGAGTTCTCATCCTCAACATTTGATCGAATCCTTGGGTTGCATCGAGTTCTCATCCTCAACATTTGATCGAATCCTTGGGTTGCATCGAGTTCTCATCCTCAACATTTGATCGAATCCTTGGGTTGCATCGAGTTCTCATCCTCAACATTTGATCGAATCCTTCGGTTGCATCGAGTTCTCATCCTCAACATTTGATCGAATCCTTGGGTTGCATCGAGTTCTCATCCTCAACATTTGATCGAATCCTTGGGTTGCATCGAGTTCTCATCCTCAACATTTGATCGAATCCTTGGGTTGCATCGAGTTCTCATCCTCAACATTTGATCGAATCCTTGGGTTGCATCGAGTTCTCATCCTCAACATTTGATCGAATCCTTGGGTTGCATCGAGTTCTCATCCTCAACATTTGATCGAATCCTTGGGTTGCATCGAGTTCTCATCCTCAACATTTGATCGAATCCTTGGGTTGCATCGAGTTCTCATCCTCAACATTTGATCGAATCCTTGGGTTGCATCGAGTTCTCATCCTCAACATTTGATCGAATCCTTGGGTTGCATCGAGTTCTCATCCTCAACATTTGATCGAATCCTTGGGTTGCATCGAGTTCTCATCCTCAACATTTGATCGAATCCTTGGGTTGCATCGAGTTCTCATCCTCAACATTTGATCGAATCCTTGGGTTGCATCGAGTTCTCATCCTCAACATTTGATCGAATCCTTGGGTTGCATCGAGTTCTCATCCTCAACATTTGATCGAATCCTTGGGTTGCATCGAGTTCTCATCCTCAACATTTGATCGAATCCTTGGGTTGCATCGAGTTCTCATCCTCAACATTTGATCGAATCCTTGGGTTGCATCGAGTTCTCATCCTCAACATTTGATCGAATCCTTGGGTTGCATCGAGTTCTCATCCTCAACATTTGATCGAATCCTTGGGTTGCATCGAGTTCTCATCCTCAACATTTGATCGAATCCTTGGGTTGCATCGAGTTCTCATCCTCAACATTTGATCGAATCCTTGGGTTGCATCGAGTTCTCATCCTCAACATTTGATCGAATCCTTGGGTTGCATCGAGTTCTCATCCTCAACATTTGATCGAATCCTTGGGTTGCATCGAGTTCTCATCCTCAACATTTGATCGAATCCTTGGGTTGCATCGAGTTCTCATCCTCAACATTTGATCGAATCCTTGGGTTGCATCGAGTTCTCATCCTCAACATTTGATCGAATCCTTGGGTTGCATCGAGTTCTCATCCTCAACATTTGATCGAATCCTTGGGTTGCATCGAGTTCTCATCCTCAACATTTGATCGAATCCTTGGGTTGCATCGAGTTCTCATCCTCAACATTTGATCGAATCCTTGGGTTGCATCGAGTTCTCATCCTCAACATTTGATCGAATCCTTGGGTTGCATCGAGTTCTCATCCTCAACATTTGATCGAATCCTTGGGTTGCATCGAGTTCTCATCCTCAACATTTGATCGAATCCTTGGGTTGCATCGAGTTCTCATCCTCAACATTTGATCGAATCCTTGGGTTGCATCGAGTTCTCATCCTCAACATTTGATCGAATCCTTGGGTTGCATCGAGTTCTCATCCTCAACATTCGATCGAATCCTTGGGTTGCATCGAGTTCTCATCCTCAACATTTGATCGAAAACTTGGGTTGCATCGAGTTCTCATCCTCAACATTTGATCGAATCCTTGGGTTGCATCGAGTTCTCATCCTCAACATTTGATCGAACCTTGGGTTGCATCGAGTTCTCATCCTCAACATTTGATTGAATCCTTGGGTTGCATCGAGTTCCCATCCTCAACATTTGATCGAATCCGTGGGTTGCATCGAGTTCCCATCCTCAACATTTGATCGAATATTAGGGTTGCATCGAGTTCTAATCCTCAACATTTGATCGAACCTTGGGTTGCATCGAGTTCTCATCCTTAACATTTGATCGAATCCTTTTGTTGCATCGAGTTCTCATCCTCAACATTTGATCGAATCCTAGGGTTGCATCAAGTTCTCATCCTCAACATTTGATCGAATCCTTGGGTTGCATCGAGTTCTCATCCTCAACATTCGATCGAATCCTTGGGTTGCATCGAGTTCTCATCCTCAACATTTGATCGAAAACTTGGGTTGCATCGAGTTCTCATCCTCAACATTTGATCGAATCCTTGGGTTGCATCGAGTTCTCATCCTCAACATTTGATCGAACCTTGGGTTGCATCGAGTTCTCATCCTCAACATTTGATTGAATCCTTGGGTTGCATCGAGTTCCCATCCTCAACATTTGATCGAATCCGTGGGTTGCATCGAGTTCCCATCCTCAACATTTGATCGAATATTAGGGTTGCATCGAGTTCTAATCCTCAACATTTGATCGAACCTTGGGTTGCATCGAGTTCTCATCCTTAACATTTGATCGAATCCTTTTGTTGCATCGAGTTCTCATCCTCAACATTTGATCGAATCCTAGGGTTGCATCAAGTTCTCATCCTCAACATTTGATCGAATCCTTGGGTTGCATCGAGTTCTCATCCTCAACATTCGATCGAATCCTTGGGTTGCATCGAGTTCTCATCCTCAACATTTGATCGAAAACTTGGGTTGCATCGAGTTCTCATCCTCAACATTTGATCGAATCCTTGGGTTGCATCGAGTTCTCATCCTCAACATTTGATCGAACCTTGGGTTGCATCGAGTTCTCATCCTCAACATTTGATTGAATCCTTGGGTTGCATCGAGTTCCCATCCTCAACATTTGATCGAATCCGTGGGTTGCATCGAGTTCCCATCCTCAACATTTGATCGAATATTAGGGTTGCATCGAGTTCTAATCCTCAACATTTGATCGAACCTTGGGTTGCATCGAGTTCTCATCCTTAACATTTGATCGAATCCTTTTGTTGCATCGAGTTCTCATCCTCAACATTTGATCGAATCCTAGGGTTGCATCGAGTTCTCATCCTCAACATTTGATCGATTCCTAGGGTTGCATCGATTTCTCATCCTCAACATTTGATCGAATCCTTGGGTTGCATCGAGTTCTCATCCTCAACATTTGATCGAATCCTTGGGTTGCATCGAGTTCTCATCCTCAACATTTGATCGAATCCTTGGGTTGCATCGAGTTCTCATCCTCAACATTTGATCGAATCCTTGGGTTGCATCGAGTTCTCATCCTCAACATTTGATCGAATCCTTGGGTTGCATCGAGTTCTCATCCTCAACATTTGATCGAATCCTTGGGTTGCATCGAGTTCTCATCCTCAACATTTGATCGAATCCTTGGGTTGCATCGAGTTCTCATCCTCAACATTTGATCGAATCCTTGGGTTGCATCGAGTTCTCATCCTCAACATTTGATCGAATCCTTGGGTTGCATCGAGTTCTCATCCTCAACATTTGATCGAATCCTTGGGTTGCATCGAGTTCTCATCCTCAACATTTGATCGAATCCTTGGGTTGCATCGAGTTCTCATCCTCAACATTTGATCGAATCCTTGGGTTGCATCGAGTTCTCATCCTCAACATTTGATCGAATCCTTGGGTTGCATCGAGTTCTCATCCTCAACATTTGATCGAATCCTTGGGTTGCATCGAGTTCTCATCCTCAACATTTGATCGAATCCTTGGGTTGCATCGAGTTCTCATCCTCAACATTTGATCGAATCCTTGGGTTGCATCGAGTTCTCATCCTCAACATTTGATCGAATCCTTGGGTTGCATCGAGTTCTCATCCTCAACATTTGATCGAATCCTTGGGTTGCATCGAGTTCTCATCCTCAACATTTGATCGAATCCTTGGGTTGCATCGAGTTCTCATCCTCAACATTTGATCGAATCCTTGGGTTGCATCGAGTTCTCATCCTCAACATTTGATCGAATCCTTGGGTTGCATCGAGTTCTCATCCTCAACATTTGATCGAATCCTTGGGTTGCATCGAGTTCTCATCCTCAACATTTGATCGAATCCTTGGGTTGCATCGAGTTCTCATCCTCAACATTTGATCGAATCCTTGGGTTGCATCGAGTTCTCATCCTCAACATTTGATCGAATCCTTGGGTTGCATCGAGTTCTCATCCTCAACATTTGATCGAATCCTTGGGTTGCATCGAGTTCTCATCCTCAACATTTGATCGAATCCTTGGGTTGCATCGAGTTCTCATCCTCAACATTTGATCGAATCCTTGGGTTGCATCGAGTTCTCATCCTCAACATTTGATCGAATCCTTGGGTTGCATCGAGTTCTCATCCTCAACATTTGTTTGAATCCTTAGGTTGCATCGAGTTCTCATCCTCAACATTTGATCGAATCCTTGGGTTACATCGAGTTCCCATCCTCAACATTTGATCGAATCCTTGGGTTGCATCGAGTTCTCATCCTCAACATTTGATCGAATCCTTGGGTTGCATCGAGTTCTCATCCTCAACATTTGATCGAATCCTTGGGTTGCATCGAGTTCTCATCCTCAACCCTGCACAGTTTTCCTTTGCCTAAATGTATTTTAAGAAATGTTAAATTATTTTCTCATGACCGTGTGTCTAGTTGTGGCATAGTGAGTCTGTGTGTTGATGACCGTGTGTCAAGGTGTGGCATAGTGAGTCTGTGTGTTGATGACCGTGTGGCATAGTGTGTCTGTGTGTTGATGACCGTGTGTCTAGATGTGGCATAGTGAGTCTGTGTGTTGATGACCGTGTGGCATAGTGTGTCTGTGTGTTGATGACCGTGTGGCATAGTGTGTCAGTGTGTTGATCACCTTGTGCCAATGTGTGGCATAGTGTGTCAGTGTTTCGATCACCGTGTGCCAAATTGTGGCATAGTGTGTCAGTGTGTTGATGACCGTGCGTCAAGGTGTGGTATAGTGTTTCTGTGTGTCGATGACCGTGTGCCTAGACTTGATTACATAGGTCTGTGTCAATGACAAGCCATGCTTATTTATATTCTTCTTAGGTATTACCGGTAACGTGAGCATCGATGAAAACGGTGACAGAAATGCTGACTACTCACTGCTTGATATGGATCCCAAAACGGGAAAGTTTAGGGTAAGACACGTGTCATAGTATCCGGTGTGATGTCACTGACCGCTAGTTGTTTTAGTGGTCGTTTTTTTTTTAATGCTTCATACTAGCGGTCACCCTAGTACCTTTGGTATAGTTGGTTAAGAGCAAAGTAGTGGTCACCCTAGTTCATTTATTATAGTTGGCTTGGAACAAAGTAGTGGTCACCTTAGTACCCTTGTTATATTTGTTTAGGAGCAAAGTAGCGGTCACCCTAGTACCTTTGTTATAGTTGGCTTGGAATAAAGTAGTGGTCACCCAAGTACCTTTGTTATAGTTGGCTTCGAATAAAGTAGTGGTCACCCAAGTACCTTTGTTATAGTTGGCTGGAAAAAAGTAGCGGTCACCCTAGTACCTTTGTTATAGTTGGCTTGGAGTAAAGTAGTGGTCACCCAAGTACGTTTGTTATAGTTGGCTGGAACAAAGTAGCGGTCACCCTAGTACCTTTGTTATAGTTGGCTGGAACAAAGTAGCGGTCACACTGGTACCTTTGTTATAGTTCGCTTTAGAACAAATTATTGGTAACCCTAGTACCTTTGTTATAGTTGGCTTGGAACAAAGTAGCATTCACCCAAGTACCTTTGTTATAGTTGGCTGGAACAAAGTAGCGGTCACCCTAGTACCTTTGTTATAGTTGGCTTGGAGTAAAGTAGTGGTCACCCAAGTACGTTTGTTATAGTTGGCTGGAAAAAAGTAGCGGTCACCCTAGTACCTTTGTTATAGTTGGCTGGAACAAAGTAGCGGTCACACTGGTACCTTTGTTATAGTTCGCTTTAGAACAAATTATTGGTAACCCTAGTACCTTTGTTATAGTTGGCTTGGAACAAAGTAGCATTCAGACTGGTACCTTTGTTATAGTTGGCTTGGAACAAAGTAGTGGTCACCCTAGTACCTTTGTTATAGTTGATTTGGAACAAAGTGTTCACACTAGTATGTTTGGCATCTTTCCGTCTGCGGGAGACGATAGATTTTCTTTATAGTTTGCAGCTCTTGGTGTGGCTGGTGAGACCAACCCTCGAATGGCAGTCTCTGTTACATTTCCCACACACGAATGCGGTGGAGCAGTATTTACCGGCCTTCCTCCTCGCTCTTTTTGCAGCTGTTTCCGCCCTGTTATGCTCCTCGGCATGTAGTGATCCTGCCTTCACGATGCCCCGCCATGAGGATCGATCCTCTGCCAACTCCTCCCAGTTTGAGATGTCGATGTTAGAGGACTTCATGTCTCTTTTGCATATGTCTAAATATCTCAGACGAGGCCGTCCAACTGACCTTTTCCCTGTCGCCAACTCGCTGTATAGCACGTCCTTTGGTATGCGACCAGATTGCATTCGCTTGACGTGTCCAAGCCAGCGGAGGCGTCTTTGGCTGGGACGCTACACATGTTTGTTTGGGACAGGACATCCGTGTTGGGGACTTTGTCTTGCCATTTAATGTCAAGGATGTGGTGCAGGCATCTGAGGTGGAAGCCATTGAGCCTTCTTTCGTGGTTAGAGTATGTGGTCCACGACTCGCATCCATACAGAAGTGTGCTCAGTACGCAGGCCTGGTACACCTGCAGCTTAGTTCTTGTTGTTAGTTAGGCGTTTGACCAGACTCTTTTCTTCAGTCTGGCCATAACAGTTGCGGCCTTCCCTATCCTCCCACTTATCTCATCCTCAATTGAGAGGGTGCTCGATATGTTGGATCCCAGATATGTGAATCTGTCAACAGTATCCAAGTCGTAGTCGTCGATGGCGATAGTGGGGAGGGAGTCAGCACCCTGTGCCATAATGTTAGTTTTCTTTAGGCTAATTGTCAGGCCAAACTCTTTGCAGGCAGCGGATAGGCTGGATACGAGGCTCTGCAGGCCGTCAGCTGTGTGAGATACCAAAGCGGCATCGTCCGCAAACAAGAACTCTCGCAGCAAGACCTTTCTTGTTTTAGTCTTAGCTCTAAGGCGGGCAATGTTGAATAATTTGCCGTCATCTCTAGTGTGGATGTATATCCCCTCGCTGTTGTTCTGAAAGGCATACTGGAGTAGGATGGAGAAAAAGATTGCAAATAAAGTAGGAGCCAGCACGCAACCTTGCTTAACTCCACTACTCACTGGAAATCTCTAAGGCGGGCAATGTTGAATAATTTGCCGTCATCTCTAGTGTGGATGTATATCCCCTCGCTGTTGTTCTGAAAGGCATACTGGAGTAGGATGGAGAAAAAGATTGCAAATAAAGTAGGAGCCAGTACGCAACCTTGCTTAACTCCACTACTCACTGGAAAAGCTTCTGAGGCGGCACCGTTATAGCACACTGTGCCCTGCATGTTTTCGTGGAACTGCTTGATGATGTTAAGCAGTCGCGTAAGGCAGCTATCTTTTTAAGGATCTGAAACAGGCCGCTTCTGCTGACAAGATCAAAAGCCTTAGTGAGGTCGACAAACGCAATGTATAAAGGCATATGTTGCCCCCTGCACTTCTCCTGCAGCTGGCGCAGAGAGAAGATCATGTCTATGGTTGACCTACCGGCGCGAAAACCACATTGCGATTCTGGGAGTACACGCGATGCTAGGGTCTGTAGGCGTGTTAATGCAACTCAGGCGAAAGCCTTTCAAACTAGGCTGAGGAGGGAGATTCCATGATAGTTGTTGCAGTCACTCTTGTCTCCTTTCTTTTTGTACAATGTAACGATGTTTGCATCTTTCAACTCTTGTGGTAGCTGTCCCTGTTCCCAGCACAGAGTAAGGAGATCGTGCAAGGGCCGTATTAATACTCCTTTTCCACATTTGAGAGCATCTGGTGGGATACCATAATTGCCCGGGGCTTTCCCACTGGCGAGACAATCGATGGCTCTACGTAGCTCTTCTATTGAAGTAGGGTATCAAGCTCCTCCATGACCGGCAAGTCTGGGATATCGTCCAGGGCAGTGGTTGAGACTTGGTTTATCGTTGCGTATATTTCCAAGTAGTGCTCTATCCACCGCTTAAGTTGTTTATCTCGATCAGTAATAATTTCCCCTGATTTGGACATTAAGGGCGCAGTCTTGGAGATCAGAGGGCCTGTTGCTTGCTTTATATTCTCGTACATTGACTTTGCATCACCTCTATCAGCAGCTGATTGTATGCTGGAGCTTAGATTGAGCCAGTATGTGTTAGCGTAGTGGCGAGCTGCCTGCTGGGCTTTTGTCTTGGCGCTTTTAAGCGATTGTAGAGTTGCTGGTCAAGGTATGTCTTTATAAGCCAAGAGGGCCTTTCTTTTTGCATCGGTGACATGTTTCATTTCCTGCCCATGGGCCTCGAACCAATCTGGACTTTTGCGTTCTCTCTTTCCAAATGCCGTGATAGCCGAGTTATAGATAGTGTCCCGCAAATATGACCATTTGGACTCAATAGTGTCCATTGGTGGCGTTTGTACAAGAGCTTCTTGTAGACTATGGGTGTACACTTCTGTTCTCTCTGGGTTTTTGGTGGAGCAGATGTTTATGCGTGGTTAACTCTTGTTTTTGGTGTGATACAGTTTCTTTGGCTGTAGCCTTATCTTGCTAGACACTAAGGAATGATCAGTGTCGCAGTCTGCGCTGTGGTAGCTGCGTGTGAGGAGGACACTGACCAGTCGTGTGCGTCTTGTGATTATGAGATCTAACTGGTGCCAGTGTTTACAGCGGGGATGCCTCCATGACACTTGGTGGATAGCCTTACAGTTGAAGTAGGTGTTAGTTACACATAGTCCATGTAGGCAGCACAGTTCCAATAGTCTCTGCCCATTTTCATTTAGCCTGCCTCTTCCAAAATGACCGATGCATGTTGGCCAGGCCATGTGATCGCTTCATACTCTTGCATTGAAGTCACCCAAAAGGTAAAGTGCTTCGTTGTTGGGTATGCTGGCTATTGTTTGATTAAGATCTTCGTAGAACAGATCTTTGGCTTCTGAGCTGGAGGAAAGGGTTGGGGCATAAGCACTGAGGATGTTGACTAAACCTGAAGATGTTGATAGTCGGATAGTTAGTATTCTATTTGTGCCCTGTGTCGGTGGTTCTATGGAGGAGCAGAGTGTGTTTTTTTATAGCAAAACCAATCCCATGTTGACTTGGTGCGTCCATTGGTCCACCCTGCCAGAAGAAAGTGTATTTGTGTTCTCTTATGGTACCGAAATTCGGGGAGCCTAGTTTCCTGGAGATAGGCAATATCAATGTTTAGCCTGCTAAGCTCTCTATCAATGATAGCTGTCCTCCTTGCATCATTTATGAGCTGCAGGTCGGCAGTAATGCCCGGGCACATTGTCCTCACGTTCCAGCTTGTTAGTCGAAGAGCTGGGGTCTTTTTTTCTTTTGTTTTCTTATGTCTAGGTGCATGTTTTTGTGGCTTCTGAGCTCCACGCACCCAGTGAGACATGGCGATCTCTACGCCAATGGAGCTATGGCTTAAAACCGGTAACCGCTGCCTCCCGTGTTGTGTTCACACCATTCGGCGATGCTGGAGTGTCCTCTCCAGTGAAGATAAAGCCTGGGCGAAGTAGTATGGAGAATCAGCTGCTGCCCAGACAGCAGATCCCCCCTCTCCACCCAAGGGATCAACTAGTGTCGATACGGCTTGGCACCATTGGCGTTGCAGGAGCTGCCGGAATGCAATTGATTTCAAAAACAGACCGCCTTAGGAGCTCCACTTCCTGATTTTCTGTCGGGGTTTACTCCCTTAGCCTTTCCCGTGTGGGTATAGCCGCAAGGCAGCGGAGGTTTGGAGTCAGAGTTTCCCTCTCCTATATGAGCTACCGGCCATGGTTTACGAGTCTCATCTACCCGAAGCAATATATATATAGTGTAATGTTGTAATTGTGCATACGACAAGTCACTCTGTGTGTTTCAGTCTGAGAGCACACACAGGAATAGAGTTTTGCTACGCTTCAAGTAAGACAGGAAGTGGTAACAAAAATAGCGTCGAATATCAACAATGCAGTAAAAACCCCGAAATCACATATTTAGCTAAGCATATTGAAGACAGTGACTTTTAGCTCATCCCTTGACCAGCACAGGTGACATTTTAGATTATAAATCACAGTTTGTTGAGGATTTACTTGACTAATACTGTCATAGTCAAAGAAATATTCTTCATCAAAAAACATGTACACGAATCTCATCTAACCGGAATAATACGAACAAAGTATTGGTCAAACTGGTACCTTTGTTATAATTGGCTTGGAACGAAGTAGTGGTCACCCAAGTACCTTTATTATAGTTGATTTGAAACGAAGTAGTGGTCATCCAAGTACCTTTGTTATAGTTTGCTTGGAACAAAGTGATGTTCACCCTAGTACCTTTGTTATAGTTGATTTTGAACAAAGTAGTGTTCACACTAGTACCTTTGTTATAGTTTGCTTGGAACAAAGTAGAGGTCACCCTAGTACCTTTGTTATATTTGATTTGGAACAAAGTAGTGGTCACCCTATTACATTTATTATAGTTGGTGAGGAACAAAGTAGTGGTCACCCTAGTACATTTATTATAGTTGGTTAGGAACAAAGTAGCGGTCATTTCAGGCACATGGCCCCCTAGCTTCTTAAAATATATTATTTAGTTAATGCCATTCTTTTTGTTGCTGGCGTCATTTGTTATTTTACTCTTACGCTGAGTTATTTTAGTCTTATGCTCAGTTATTTTACTCTTATGCTTAGTTATTTTACTCTTATACTTAGTTATTTTACTCTTATGCTTAGTTATTTTACTCTTATGCTTAGTTATTTTAACTGAAAGAGAAGAGACATTTTAAAGTGTGATCGTTTTGCCACCTTATTAAAAAAAGACCATTTCAGATTTGACGTTTTCTAATGTTTTATCATCACATAGGCTCGTCTTTTAAGTAAAGGGATTCAATACACAAATCCAAAAATTCCACGCGAATGCTTCTAATTGCGGAGTTTTTTTTCACACTCGACAATTTTTACGCCAAGAATTTTTTGCCGAGACATCGTGTGGTCAGTTTTTATGTAAGGTATGCTAGCAGAAATAAGTGACATTTATTCACACGCTACAGGTATCTCTAAATTGCATTGTCATCTAGGTCAGTGATCTGCAACGATACTGCCATCGTGGCACACCTAGACCCCAGATTTCCGCGGCACATTAAAATTAAAACCTTATTTAATGCTTTACTATTGTTTACACTTTACACGCCATAACATTCTAAAAAAGGTGTGGGCAAACTGTGGCTCGTGAACCTATTGGAGCCAATTGTGACTCGCGCGTCCATTTTGAATGGCGTGCGCTCCTTTTAAAAAAAAAATTAATATAAAAATTGATAAGAACAAAAAATTAACGGGTAATTTAACTTTTCGATAGCAGATGTCACTTCTATATAGGTTTCTTGAACTTTTTTTGGGAAATACCAACTTTGAAGGAAATCCCAATTTTTAGGTGAAATCTCAATTTTTAGGTGAAATCCCATTTTATTGGGAAAGAAATGTTCTTCTTGTTCTGGGGTTCGTTTTTAAAAATGTTCTATGAGGTTGAAATTTGTGTGATAGACACTAACAATTTTTGTGTTTATTTGATTGAATACATTCTATTTTTGAGACAATTAATCATACAATGAGCTTGAAGATCTTTGAGACCCCGTGATATAAAATGAAATCGTTTTTCACGAAGCGTGAATATCAATAGAGCAGAAATGGTATCAAGTTTAGGTGTTGATTTTATAATTTACTAGCGAGTACCCGGCATGCGTTGCAATGCCACTCAAGGAAAGAAAGTGTTTGCATGTTATGTTTCTTCAAGAGCTTTTAAATACTCAAAATTTTTCTTGTTTTTCCATCTGGTATATACACGAATAAATCAGAAGATTTTCCGACGCGAGAGCAGGCCACATACATCTGTCCATGGGCGAAGCATGGGTTTTCCAAATTTAGTCCGCAAACTTGTAGCGATTGTCCCTGTGCTTTGTAGATAGTCATTGTAGACGCGTGTCGCATCGGAAACTGTAGGCGTTTGAATTCAAATGGCATATCTGTT
>CAXITT010000111.1:417700-444002 GCA_964033795.1 Lymnaea stagnalis | reverse complement strand
AATGAATGGTTATGTTTATAGATAACAACTCGTCAAAGTTTTGTCGCAATCGCGTGAATGGTGCAGGAGCGCATACGGTTTGAAATTATATTTATATAGCTCGTATAAGAAAAAAACGTAAATAAGGCCGCTGGCTAAAATTTTAAATATTTTGAAAAGTTTATAATAATTTAAAAACCTTTGCGGCCACGCTTCCAACATCTCACCAAAGTTTTAAGTTTTATTGCAATCGAAAAAATGGCGTAGGAGCGCATATGAAAATTATTTTTTTACAAAGCTCATATAAGAAAAAATACGAATTAAGGGCCAACGGCCGAAAACAGAATGTTTTTAAAAGTGTTTAAATAACACAGTAAAATGAACTGGCGCATGGACAGCAACTTACTAAGTTTTGTAGCAATCGCATGATTGGTGTAGGAGCGCATACGGTTTGAAAATATATTTATATAGCTCATATAAGGAAAAACGAATATGAGGCCCCTGGCTCAAAACTGAATAATTTAAAACGGTTGTAATAATTTAGAAACCTTTATGGACATACTTGCAACATCTCACCAAAGTTTTATCGGAATCGAAAAAATGGCGTAGGAGCGCATATGAAAATTATTTTTTACAAAGCTCATATAAGGAAAAATAAGAATTAAGGGCCAACGGCCGAAAACGGAATATTTTTAAAAGTGTTTAAATAATACAGTAAAATGCACTTGCGCATGGACAACAACTCACTAAGTTTTGTAGCAATCGCATGATTGGTGTAGGAGCGCATATGGTTTGAAAATATATTTATATAGCTCATATAAGGAAAGACGAATATGAAGCTCCTGGCTCAAAACTGAATATTTTAAAACAATTGTAATATTTTAGAAATGTTTATGAAGATGGTCGCAACATTTTACCAAAGTTTTATATAAATCGAATAAATGGCGTAGGAGCGCATGTGGAAAATATTTTTACAAAGCTCATATAAGAAAAAAAAAACGAATTAAGGGCTAACGGCTAGGAACGAAACACTTGATAAGATTTTTAATGTCTTAGTTAAATGGCCGGTTATGTGGAAAACAACTGTTTAAAGTTTTGTCGCAATCGCATGAATGGTGTAGGAGAGCATACGAGACATACAGACATACATACAAACATTCATTTTTATATATATAGATTTACAAAACATTATTATGTTTGTATACCCATTTAACGTACAAAAATTCACAGAGATGAAAGGTTTTGTTCCTAAGCCAGTCATTCTCACTTTTGTTTAAACAAATTATTGCGCTTTCACAATTGTTTAGACCCTAGGGTTTGGAGGAATTTAGCCACGGTACACCTACCATACAGTGCTTCTTTCAGAAATTTTCCCCCAGGGGCACTTCAGATTTTCGGGGGAGTGGCCAAAGGTCGCCAGTGACCAAAGGCGTAGCTAAGCGGTGGCAAACATGCGTGGGGGGGGGCAAAAATGGGCTTTGATGGAATTAAGTGGTTGAAAATAACCGGTTTCAGAGTTGGAGAGGGGGGGGGCGTAAAAATGAATAATGAATCTTATCTCCTGACGCCAAACACTGTAGATACGCCACTGCTAGTGGCGTCGAAATAGGGTGGATGGAGTGGTCCATCCAGGTGTTACTTTTTCTTTCTAAGCTGACGTGGCATTTTTGGACAACTGCAGAGTTTGGGTCGTAAAAGTGAGGCCGGCAAAGATAGTTGGCCGCTCATGGCGGCACTGACAGCAGCTAAGGGCCGCTCATGGCGGCACTGACAGCAGCTAAGGGCCGCTCATGGCGGCACTGACAGCAGCTAAAGGCCGCTCATGGCGGCACTGACGGCAGCTAAGGGCCGCTCATGGCGGCACTGACAGCAGCTAAGGGCCGCTCATGGCGGCACTGACAGCAGCTAAGGGCCGCTCATGGTGGCACTGACGGCAGCTAAGGGCCGCTCATGACGGCACTGACAGCAGCTAAGGGCCGCTCATGGCGGCACTGACGGCAGCTAAGGGCCGCTCATGGCGGCACTGACAGCAGCTAAGGGCCGCTCATGGCGGCACTGACGGCAGCTAAGCCACCAGGCGGTGGATCTATCGATACCAAAATCGGCGCCATCACTTTCAGCAAGAAGTAGGCCGGAAATGGATGGCGCCGATGAATCTTGAACGGTTTTGGGAACTTGCATCCCAAAAAAATGTTGGATTATTTCAAAATTAAGAGGTGTATTTTTTTTAGACTACTTGAATTCGATATTTCTATTAGACCTTTTGAACAGGGAAGAACATTTTTCAAGTAATTTGGGAGAAATTATTTAGCCCAGTGCCATATACAAACTGAATTCACTCCTTTTGTGGCATGCCCCAGGGTAATCTTTGGGGATGTGATTATAGTCAACCCCATAGTGTCCCATTGATCAGCGTGATGGAAGTGGTGCCTAATTAAGGGTGCTAAAGTCAGTCGTACAAACTCAAAATGCAGGGGTGCATTATTTTGGCCCATACTTGAATTTGTTGTTTCTTTCAGACCATTTTAAGGTGGCGTTTCAAACGTTCGGGTGGGAAATGGAAAAATTAGCCATAATTATAGTCAAAGACATCTTAAATTTCGCACCAGTGGGACGTAAACTATTTTCACTTTAGTTAGTTCACCCTATTGGGTACGATTTTGCCATAGATTATTCTCGCCCTTTAAATCATTACAGTATCCAGAAATGTTTTCATCAAGTCCAAAGACAAGAGCGGAATGTTGTTTTGCAGCATTCCACATTTAATTGGAGAGCAACGAAAGATTTCCTAGTTACAAAACAAAATAGGTGCCACTTAACGTTAGAACCGTCGCGTGCGCCCAGCTACCCCTACGACTGAAGGGTGCAACCCCAACGACTGAAGGGTGCAACCCCTACGACTGAAGGGTGCAACCCCTACGACTGAAGGGTGCAACCCCTACGACTGAAGGGTGCAACCCCTATGACTGAAGGGTGCCTCGGATATTTTAGGGGCCTAAAAAAGTAATGACGATATTTTCTTAATTATCATCTTTCCATGAAGGGTTGCCAAAACAAAAATAGCAATTCCTGCTGGTGTTATAAAAAAAATATTAAAATTATTATTTAACTAAAATTAGTAATGTGGCTTTTATTTTTATTTTACATTATTTTTGGGGGATAGCTACTTAATTAACAAAGAGTAGAGCTAATATAAAACTATATACTATATATATAAAATATAGAGTTGTAGTTGTTGCTTACACTATTGATCCTTATCTGCATACGTCCATATGTATCCCAACAAGTACCAGAGAACTGATTGAATTAGCATCACGACGTTCATCAGCTGATCAACGAACACATAATAAAATAATATCTCTGTAGATCAGAGCAAATATAAATGTCACATATAACTTCTTCCACTTCACAAAATCAACATTAAGATGATGTTTAACAACTAGATTAATAAGATACGAACAAATTGTGTCAATATAACAACAACATCACTTTGTGACGGTGGATCGTCGAGTTGGCACTCATAATACCCCCCCGGCACTCGCCAACAGGGGCCAGAGCCGTATCTCCCCGACTCCAGGCCATGCGGAAACACGCCAGGAACCTCCCTCCTGCCCTGAGGGAGTCCAGTCGACCGAAGACGCTGCGTTTAAAGCGTCCGCAGTCCACTCTCCAATGGGTCAGGATGGCTTTACTTCCTCTCCGGGGAGGAGATGTTGCGTCACCACTCCTCGCCGCCCAGGCAGTTGTCCGGTCGGGACGTAGCGGGGACGAAACGCCTAGGGGCGGCTTTCTCAGGGCCGCGTGTTTTTAATCATCGGCAAGGGATTGGGCTGCCACCCATTGCCTCATACCCATTACCAGCAACAAGTAATCATGTTTGTGCGAGCCTTCCGTTGCGTAGGAAGTCATGCTAGTGGGTCGGGATTTTTTAGCTTCGGGGAGTTTCCTCCCCTACTAGTCGTCCACGCCGCGAAGAGGGAAAATCCCATGTGGCACCACCGCGCAGTGGTGTTGCTCCGTGGTCTAGAGGCGTTCGGCCACGGACGCAAACGTCAATATAACAATATAAGTTACGCTTTAATAATAATTAAACACAAGTAAACGTTTCGGCACATGCCGTCAACAGTACAAACAAAAAAACACATTTAAATACGTATAAATTAAATTTACATTTAATAAATCTACATATCCTACCAAAAAAAGAAAAAAATAGGAGAGGGCGCTAAAACCAGACAAAAAACAAAGTAAAGTTTGTTAACTAGATGATAGTAGCAAGGGCTAATGAAAACTCCCTGTTTTTTCTACTTAACAAAACAATACATTATTTTACGAAACAAAATTAATATTTAAATATTTGATCTGTGACAATCACTAAAAAGCACTGCAAACATTATTTTATATGATGAACACAAATGAAAAAAAAATTATTACTTATAATTATAATGCTTAGATTAACTTTTCTAAATATGTCCTAATTTTACCAGTCAAAAAGAAGGGAAAAAAGCAGTTTTATTAGAAAGGTCAATGCATTATTATGGGTTTTGAAAACTGGTCATTTTTTTAAAATTTCATATGAAAAGCATAACAATTTTAAGAAGACATGACTTGTTTACAGAAGACATTATATTTATTAATGTGTGATTTTATCTAAGGGAAATTCGTATACAAATAAAGTATAAATGTTCCAATATTCAGTAGATTGAAATTTTTATTTGATATTTCAAACTACTATAATTTTTTTTAAATTGATGAATTAGGAATAAGCATTTATTTTTAATAACGTACCAAAAAAAGGAATTGGCATGATAATCGAAATGCTAGTTCACCAAAAAAATCTTAGCTTTCTACTGGATTTTCATATACAATAAAAATTAAGAATATAAAAAAAATGATGTCAATGCCGATGGATGAGACACGTTGTTTGTTGTTCTGACATTAAAAAGAGAAAAACAGTTGGGAAGTTAATAATAATAAATATAGGCTAACGGCAAATTATTTATTTAAAAAAAAAAACAAATCAACACTTTTGATTTAGATCTAATAGTAATTGATGAAACGTGCTCTATTTCTTTGCGCCCTTTAAATTCTAAGTAAGAAAAAAAAAGCATGATGTCTAATTTCTCAGTCATGTTTTTATGATGAACATTAATTTGAAAACAGGTTGAACATGTTTAATACTTTACTAACTATTAATAGAATTGTAGACCTTTATAGGTATGGAAATACATTTTAATATACTGTCATTAAAGTCTTTAAACGTGTGGAGTTACGAAAATAATAAAATAAAAATAGCGATATATGCGAACAACAGGAAGTAAGACTGGGACGGTCAGTGCAATTTTTATAAACAAATACTAAAACGTGATTAACCCTTAAATATACGGATCATCAAAGATATCGAGCCTAGCGATGTTTAATAGATTCCACTAAAAAGTTAATCGGGTGAAGGCACCAGTTACTATCAAATTGTCATTTTTAATATTTAAAAAATATTATGGCATCCTTCCGCCTACGCGAGACGATGGAGTAGCTATATAGTTCTACACTTTGACGAGTGGCTCACTAGGCCAATCCTTGAATGGCAATCACGGCCGCATCTCTTGCAGGAGAATGTTGAAACCCGGTAAATTCTTGATTTTCGAATTGTTCTTTTTGATTCAAGGGCCTCGTTTCGAGTAACTTCTGCCTTTCTCACTCCTCCAAACACTGCTGTACGCCAGTTTGAGTGATTTTCGGCAATGGACTCCCATTCATTTATTTCAATATTGGCTTCCCTCGTGCTTCGTTTGCAAACGTCAATAAATCTCAGGCGCGGTAGTCCAATATGTCTTGTCCCCTCTGCCAACTCTCCATACAGCAGTATCTTTGGGATACGTCCTTCCTCCATTCTCCGTACATGACCTAACCAGCGAAGGCGTCTCTTGATAAGAATGGAGAATATGCTAAACATGGGTGCATGTTCCAAGACCTCCACGTTAGGCACCCTGTCCTGCCAACGAATGCGCAAAATGCGACGCAGACATCTTTGATGGAAGCTGTTGAGTTTCCGCTCCTGACTGGTGTATGTGGTCCACACTTCGCTACCATATAGGAGCGTGCTAAGCACACATGCCTGATAGACACTTATTTTTGTTTTATCAGTTAGATTGAGATTATTCCACACCCGCTTATTCAGTTTAGCCATAGTTGCTGCTGCTTTTGCAATCCTGAAGTTGATCTCTTCATCAACGGAGAGAGAACTAGAAATATTGGATCCCAGGTATATGAAATAATCAACAACCGAAAGATTATGACCCTCAATAGATATGGTTGGAGGTGACGGTGCTTCTTGCATCATTGCATGAGTTTTCTGTAGACTAATCGAAAGATCAAATTCCTTACAAGCATGTGATAGGCGATTAACCAGCCCCTGCAGACCTTCTTCTGTGTGAGATATTAAGGCGGCATCGTCAGCAAATAGCAGTTCACGAATCAGCACCTTTGTTACATTGGTCTTTGCACGAAGGCGGGCGATATTGAACAGTCTTCCATCAGATCTTGTGTGGACGTACACTCAATCTTCACAGTCACTGAAAGCAAATTGAAGGAGCATCGAAAAGAAAATTGAAAAGAGCGTTAAAATATATATATATATTTGTTATATTGTTGTACACATTGTGCTCCGTCGGCGGGGGGGGGGGGGCAGTGCCCCCCCGGAGAGAAAACACTGAAAAACCACATTTTTGAAAGCATGATACCATCATTCAATTTTTAATTAACATTATTCCATTTTTTAAAATAAAGCAAATTGAAGGAGCAACGAAAAGAAAATTGAAAAGAGCGTTAAAATATAATTTTATATTTGTTTTATTGTTGTACACCTTGTGCTCCGGCGGCGGGGGGGGGGGGGCAGTGCCCTCCCGGAGAGATAACACTGAATAACCACATTTTTGAAAGCATGATACCATCATTCAATTTGTAATTAACATTATTCCATTGTTTAAAAGTCATGGCTTATTATAAAATATAATTTGAAAACATCAAAAGATTGCTCACGTTTGATACTTAGTGATAACTCCATTAAATTTATAGACATTCAAAATTGAAGCAAATGTAGCCTAATAATTTGGGAAAGGGCTGCTGAAATGTTTGATTTTTTTTCCGACGCAGGTTATATCCTGAACAAATTTTAAAAGCAGCGATCACTCGAGTTAAAGGTATGATTAGACAGGATTCTTTTAAAGCCACTCATTCTGACAGTAAGGATAGGTCTAAATTTATGTTCACTTTTCATCCCCATAACCTAAAAGCTCGTCAGACCCGGTCACCAATGAGATTTTCAGAAAACCTCCTCTTTTCGCTTTCCGGAGGGACAAGATCCTTAGGGACATGCTAGTTAGAAGCCACCTCCCTGCTATTAAAACACATAAAGGCACCAAAAGTTGCTACCGTAGCCGTTGCAACACATATCCCTATGTGATTGAGGTTGATAAGATCACTTTCCCTCTGGAAATATTCAGAATAAAAGATGGCTTTGACTGCACAAGTAGCAACGTGATTTACACCATCATTTGCAAAAAGTGAGGTAAAGTATACGTAGGAGAGACAGGTCGTCGCATTGGAGATCGGTTCATAGAACGCCTCTATAACATAAATAAACAAGCTCTCTGTCCGGTCTCCAAACATTTCAATAGCTCAACCATGATGGAATCTCAGACATCGCTGTTACTGGTATACAGTATAAGATGGAATATATATAGATAATATAAATTAATAACACCATTTGGTACGTTGTCTCCATATGGAATAAACCAAATCCACAATTTTACCTATCTGCCATGTCTTTTTCCAATTTGATTTTTACAATTTTGTTCAAATCACTTCCTTTCCAATTTTCGTTACCTTGCTACTGTCTTTTTTTTCACCCCTTTTTTAGGTAGGATATCTGTATATATATATGTTATGTAAATTAAATTATATTTATATTTATTAAATTGTCTTTTTGTTGTATTTATGAAGGAATGTGCCGAAACGTATACTTTTATATTTGTAAAATTATTATTAAAGCTTACCATTTATTGTTATATTGACACAATTTGTTGGTGTATAATTAATCTAGCCTAATACAGTGTTATTAAAGTTTTAAATTTGTGAGTTTGCAAAAAATAATTAAACAAAAAATACAGATAAATGCGAATGAGAAGTAATAATTCGGCTGATAATCGGCAAATTTTCGAAACATTACGATATTTATAATCGAATAATGTAAGCTTCTAAGAAGATTAGCCTTAACTATACGGATCATCAAATATGTAGAGCGTATCGATATTTCATAGATTCAACTAATTGTAATCTGTTAATGACACCAGCTAATATTCGTTTTAAAATTGTTTTAAAAAATGAAAATTTGTTTTGTTTTTTTTATCAAATATTCTTTGTTTTATTGTTGTACAAATTTTACTCGGGGGTGGGGGGGGGGGCTTGACTTTTCCCGCGGAGATATAGCTGGAAAGAAACCCTGCTACCAGAGTCTCGCGGCACATCAGTTATTGATTTGTGAATTCTGGAATAATACATGCATCCGGTTTTAATGCAAGGCTAGATTGAGGACATATTCCATCTTCCGGGATAAATGTATGTGATGTAGATATCCCACCTATCGAGATAAATGTATGTGATGTAGATATCCCAAATACCGAGATAAATGTATGTGATGTAGATATCCCAACTACCGAGATAAATGTGTGTGATGTAGATATCCCACCTACCGAGATAAATGTGTGTGATGTGGATATCCCACCTACCGAGATAAATTATGTGATGTAGATATCCCACCTACCGAGATAAATGTACGTGATGTAGATATCCCACCTACCGAGATAAATGTGTGTGATGTAGATACCCCACCTACCGAGATAAATGTATGTGATGTAGATATCCCACCTACCGAGATAAATGTATGTGATGTAGATATCCCACCTACAGAGATAAATGTGTGTGATGTAGATATCCCACCTACCGAGATAAATATACACTACATCTATAGGGTCCTACCGAGATAAATGTATGTGATGTAGATATCCCACCTACAGAGATAAATGTGTGTGATGTAGATATCCCACCTACCGAGATAAATTATGTGATGTAGATATCCCAACTACCGAGATAAATGTGTGTGATGTAGATATCCCACCTACCGAGATAAATTATGTGATGTAGATATCCCAACTACCGAGATAAATTATGTGATGTAGATATCCCAACTACCGAGATAAATGTATTATGTAGATATCCCAGCTACAGAGATAAATGTGTGTGATGTAGATATCCCACCTACCGAGATAAATGTATGGGATGTAGATATCCCAACTACCGAGATAAATTATGTGATGTAGATATCCCACCTACCTAGATAAACTATGTGATGTAGATATCCCACCTACCGAGATAAATGTGTGTGATGTAGATATCCCACCTACAGAGATAAATGTGTGTGATGTAGATATCCCACCTACCGAGATAAATGTATGTGATGTAGATATCCCAACTACCGAAATAAATGTATGTGATGTAGATATCCCAACTACCGAGATAAATTTTGTGATGTAGATATCCCAACTACCGCGAGATAAATGTATGTGATGTAGATATCCCACCTATCGAGATAAATTATGTGATGTAGATATCCCAACTACCGAGATAAATGTATGTGATGTAGATATCCCAACTACCGAGATAAATGTATGTGATGTAGATATCCCAACTACCGAGATAAATGTATGTGATGTAGATATCCCAACTACCGAGATAAATGTGTGTGATGTAGATATCCCAACTACCGAGATAAATGTGTGTGATGTAGATATCCCACCTACCGAGATAAATGTGTGTGATGTAGATATCCCAACTACCGAGATAAATGTATGTGATGTAGATACCCCACCTACAGAGATAAATGTATGTGATGTAGATATCCCAACTACCGAGATAAATGTGTGTGATGTAGATATCCCACCTACCGAGATAAATGTATGTGATGTAGATATCCCACCTACCGAGATAAATGTATGTGATGTAGATATCCCACCTACAGAGATAAATGTATGTGATGTAGATATCCCACCTACCGAGATAAATGTATGTGATGTAGATATCCCACCTACAGAGATAAATGTATGTGATGTAGATATCCCACCTACCGAGATAAATGTATGTGATGTAGATATCCCACCTACCGAGATAAATGTATGTGATGTAGATATCCCACCTACCGAGATAAATGTATGTGATGTAGATATCCCAACTACCGAGATAAATGTGTGTGATGTAGATATCCCACCTACCGAGATAAATGTATGTGATGTAGATATCCCACCTGCAGAGATAAATGTGTGTGATGTAGATATCCCACCTACCGAGATAAATGTGTGTGATGTAGATATCCCACCTACAGAGATAAATTATGTGATGTAGATATCCCACCTACCGAGATAAATGTGTGTGATGTAGATATCCCAACTACCGAGATAAATGTATGTGATAACCTTAGATAAATTATTTGACAGACACTTTAACTAAAAACGTATATTTATTTAACACTCACTCATTATCTTTGTATCTTTAAAAAAAAACTTCAATTCAGACTGTCATTTTAAATATTGACCTAATACTGAGTTTATCTTAAATTTAACTATGTAAATATATTGATATTTATTAGAGCTCAAAGTCTGTTTGTTTGGTGTTCGTTATCCGTCATTCCCAGGCAGGATGAGACTCGTTAACCTTGGTCGGCAACTCATCTAAGACCAGCATCCCGGCAGGATGAGGCTCTTTAACCTTGGTCGGCAACTCATCTAAGACCAGCACCCCGGCAGGATGAGGCTCGTTAACCTTGGTCGGCAACTCATCTAAGACCAGCACCCCGGCAGGATGAGGCTCGTTAACCTTGGTCGGCAACTCATCTAAGACCAGCACCCCGGCAGGATGAGGCTCGTTAACCTTGGTCGGCAACTCATCTAAGACCAGCACCCCGGCAGGATGAGGCTCGTTAACCTTGGTCGGCAACTCATCTAAGAGATGGAAAGTCGGACTTCAAACCCGGAGTTGGAGTCCCGTAAGGCGTTAACAATGACAATTCCTGCAACCGTACCCATCCCTGGTCGTCTTGACGTAGAGTCTTGCCACTGGATATGGTGGGCTCGGACGAGAGAGTGAGGTTGACGCCGCGCAACTCTTCCACACTTTAAACAAAAGTCACTAGCGCAAGTCATCAGTCACCGGACGACTAGATGGTCATCGTCGATCTTCGACGGACGAACAACATCCATAATTCGGACATTAGTTCCTTTATGACTTAATCTCTTGACCAGGGCTCGGTCCTAGGCCCGGTGCTTTTCACGATGTACATTCAGCCCCTGAGTGCAGAGATCAAGCAGTATGACATGCAATACCACATGTTCGCGGACGACACCCAACTTCATCAATCCGTGATCCCCTCTCAGTTCCCTCAGCTGCCCAGTATGACACAGAAGACAGTGGAGTCAGTTAAGCACTGGATGACCATAAACAAGCTCAAATTGAATGATGATAAGACTGAGCTGATCCCCATCGCGACCGCTCAGAAGCAAAAATCTGCAAATAACACGGCATCAATTACTCTCTCAGGTGTGCGTATTGAGTTAGCTTAAACAGTGCGGTACGTGGGTGTCTACCTAGATAGAAGACTAACTTTGGAAAGTCACATTAACATGCTATGCAATGCGATTTTTCTAGAGCTACGCAGGATTAGTCTTGATCGTTGAAGGGCATTGGCTGAAGACTTACCTGTCTACGTCTCTAAGAAGACTGGCTCGCATTGTTCTTCCCAAACGCAAGTTCGACCATGCTAAAACACTTGTGAGAGAGTTGCATTGGCTGCCGGTCAGTGCTCGCATAGAGTACAAAATTGCAACTTTGTGCTACCGCTGCTTACATGACCTGGCGCCGTCCTATAAGAAAGAGCGGCTGACGCCTTATGTACCCACTAGACAACTCCGCTCATCCGATAGTGGCAAACTCTCGACACCACGTGTTCGCCTTGAGACTTACGGAAAGCGCACTTTCGCATTTGCTGGTCCAACATTTGGAACGCCCTGTCGATCTCAGAAACAACCAGACACTGGAGTCCTTTAAAACCGATTGAAAGACACATCTTTTTCGCAAACACTTTCTGGGGTGATGCTATCTAATATCTTTATTCAGGTAATGTATTTAGGCTTGTGTTGCATATGGTTGAAATTGGATGAAAGACTTTGACTTGGCATGCGTGTAATTAGTTTTTGTAGTGTTGCGTTTATTTTAAATGTGGCAAATTATAGATTGATTTTTTTTTTACTTTGTACCGTGCTTCGAGCCTTTGGGGATGAAGCGTGTTTTTGAAATAAACTTTATTATTATTATTGACCAGACGAAGCTGGAAAGCGTGGATTATGAATGATATGGGACATGATATGGGCATTAACTTCATATGGTGTATAGTGGTAGTTAGTGTCACGGTCATATCGTGTGTTTATGCTATATGTCTGGTTTTTTAAGTTTAACTTTGGGCTATGATGTTTTCTCTAGGGACTTCCCCCATGTGTCGCACCACTTTTTCTCAGCCATGATAGCGCTGTGACACATTTCCGGTGGTGCGATATATTGGTGCGGAGAAGATGGACGGAGATTTTTGTTATGGATGTCAGGCTGTATTTCTTTTAAGAAATGAGTGACTGATTTGATACACTAGTTCTTGGAAATTCAAATGTTTGCTGGTTGGTTTGTCTTGGCACATTACATAAAGAATTAAACTATACAAATTACTTCAAACCATATCGTGAAGTTTTTTTTAGCAGAGAGAAATAGAGCGGAGTTTAGGCTCCGATTCGATAGTGTGTTGGAAGAGGGACCTACCCCTAGACAACATTTCGTCTCAGTAAGTTAAGGGATATCTTGGATGTAGGTTAGGGAAATGTTGGACATATGTATGTTATATTTAGAGCATAGGTGTCGAATTTAGTAGATATCGGTTTGGAATGTATTGGGCATAGTTTTATTTTATATGATGGTGTCTGCTTAGTGGGAAGAGTTAAACGTCAAGCTAAAACCGTGGTCTACATACTGGGGAACTTCTGTAATTGGATTCCACATTTAACGGAGTACGAAGGGGGTAGATGGGACCAGAAACGGTGCTCCCGTGATCGCCTTGTCAAAGGGTACAAGCTAGCTCTACTTAGCATTACTTGGTCGTTGAAGGGGATTGGTACTTGATCGTTGAAGGGCATTGACTGAAGACTTACCTGTCTACGTCTCTAATAAGACTGGCGCAAATAAGTACGCCACTTCGAAGACATGTCTTTCTACGACGTTGAGAGAACTTGTGTGATAATGCGCCACCGAGAGGATATGTCTTTCTATGCCCTTGAGAGGAGACAACGTGACCTAAAGGATTTTCTACCCACGTGAATACCAAGCAGATAAGTATCTACATTGCTAGCCAGCAGATAACTATCTACAATACTTAGATGATTTTTCTGACCACTCTAAAGACTTGAAAAAAACGTGTCTTTGCGAGGCATTAAGAAGACATGTACGCCCACACCAGGTCAAGCACAACGCTTTGATGACTTGTCTGTTGAAATTAACCTAATAAGTTGTGTCTGCCATTAACCCTTTGATGACTTGTCTGTAGAAATTAACCTAATAAGTTGTGTCTGCCATTAACCCTTTGATGACTTGTCTGTTGAAATTAACCTAATAAGTTGTGTCTGCCATTAACCCTTTGATGACTTGTCTGTTGAAATTAACCTAATAAGTTGTGTCTGCCATTACCACTTAGTCGATTCTTCTGTCTAAAGTGCGTAAATATGACTGTTAAGACCACAACGTGGACAGTGTCCGTTTGAAAATCAGTCTGTAGACGGGAGGGATTATCTTAAAAGTAGGCTGCTTTCTTTATTCCATATAACGGAACAAGTGTGTCATTTATCTGAAGTTGTGAACAACGATACGAAAGTCAGAGCATTCGTTGACTTTGATCTTATGCCTCTGCCAAGCGCCTGGCTGATGAGGTTGTGGGAAGGTTGCATTGACACCTTGGCAAACAAATTCGTGGTTTCTCCAGTTTGAAATACAAATGTTTGAGCATCTGAGTAATATTAAGTGCCCCGTGATGGACGGACTGTCCGACCATACGAAGTGATTGCCAAATAGTCTGACCAATGTGGAGCGGCAGCGGTGCGGGTAGTTTTCTGGTCCACGTAGGGGAACCCTAAGTATAGATAGAGAAACTGTTTGAAACTTCAAACTCCGTACCTTCTGACTGGTCGTACCTTCTGACTGGTCGTACCTTCTGACTGGTCGTACCTTCTGACTGGTCGTACCTTCTGACTGGTCGCACCTTCTGACTGGCCGTCTATTTATTATTTTTGAATTTATTATGCTTTCAACGAGGCCGCTGCATCAATTAAAAAAATATCTTTTAAATATTCTTAGGGAAAAACTTCATTGAAATCTCGGACTCCCCAAAAGTTCATTGAAATTTCTGACTCCCCAAAAGTTCATTGAAATCTCGGACTCCCCAAAAGTTCACAAAATGTAAACAACGGGCCGTGGGATCTGTGTGCAGTTAATCTTCAAAATAAATGTTGAGTCTATCCTTGCAATGTCCTGACTATAATATCCAGTTATGTTAAGTCCATCCTTGCAATGTCCTGACTATATCAGTTATGTTATGTCTATCCTTACAATGCCTTGATCCCTGCCGTGCACATCTACTTTACTTATGTACATCCATCACATCTATTATGTCCACCTACCACCTTTAGAAAAGACATGTTAAGACAAAGTTGGCCCAAGCACTACTACCAGGGTTTCTTTCAGACAATTTCATCGGGAAAAGGGAGGTAGGGCATCTATTAGTTTGTCGCACCAAGCCATATATGACATTTAGGTCCCCTTGACCTGCTTGTTTTTATCTATATTTTAGTTATTTCTAAAGAGAATTGTTGCTTTACTTCAAACTTTTTTTTTTTAATTTCAATTAATATTTAATTATTTTTTAAAATATTTCCTTTCAAAATCATTGTTATTTAGAAACAATAAAAAGAACTGCTCATATTATAAAACATGTAGCCTGACAGTGACACAACACTATTTTTCATGTTTAAATATGTCCAAGTGTTAGCGCTACAAGAAATGAGAGCTAATACAGTCATGTAGAAAAGTTCTTGGGATCTTTTAGCTATTAAATTGTCTTTTTTAAAAATATTGTCTAAAGAATACATTTGCAAAAACAGTCATCGATTTATTAGTAAGTGATTTGGACTCTTATAAACAGAGCCGACTCATGGATTTTTAAGGACCTAAAGTTGTGGCGTGGAAAATAAACTCCTTACTTTGAATGCAAGAAGTCACAAACCTTAACATTGACAAAGGGCACAAAAAAATTCATGAATTTCATGTTTTAGAGATACATTAATGATTATTTAAAATTATTTTTGTGTTGCCTATTGTAAAACTTATCTATTGTTAAACTCTGATCTTTTGTAAAACTCTGAACTATTGTAAAACTCTGACCTATTGTAAAACTCTGACCTATTTAAAAAATCTAACCTATGGTAAAAATCTGACCTATTTAAAAACTCTGACCTATTTAAAAACTCTGACCAATTGTAAAACTCTGACCTATTTAAAAACTATGACCTATTGTAAAACTCTGACCTATTTAAAAACTCTGACCTATTGTAAAACTCTGACCTATTTAAAAACTCTGACCTATTGTAAAACTCTGACCTATTGTAAACTCTGACCTATTTAAAAACTCTGACCTATTGCAAAACTCTGACCTATTGTAAAACTCTGACCTATTTAAAAGCTCTGACCTATTGTAAAACTCTGACCTATTTAAAAGCTCTGACCTATTGTAAAACTCTGACCTATTTAAAAGCTCTGACCTATTGTAAAACTCTGACCTATTTAAAAGCTCTGACCTATTTAAAAGCTCTGACCTATTTAAAAGCTCTGACCTATTTAAAAACTCTGACCTATTTAAAAACTCTGACCTATTTAAAAACTCTGACCTATTGTAAAACTCTGACCTATTGTAAAACTCTGACCTATTGTAAACTCTGACCTATTTAAAAACTCTGACCTATTTAAAAGCTCTGACCTATTGTAAAACTCTGACCTATTTAAAAACTCTGACCTATTGTAAAACTCTGACCTATTTAAAAGCTCTGACCTATTTAAAAGCTCTGACCTATTTAAAAACTCTGACCTATTTAAAAACTCTGACCTATTTAAAAACTCTGACCTATTAAAAATCTCTGACCTATTGTAAAACTCTGACCTATTGTAAAACTCTGACCTATTGTAAACTCTGACCTATTTAAAAACTCTGACCTATTTAAAAGCTCTGACCTATTGTAAAACTCTGACCTATTTAAAAACTCTGACCTATTGTAAAACTCTGACCTATTTAAAAGCTCTGACCTATTTAAAAGCTCTGACCTATTTAAAAACTCTGACCTATTGTAAAACATTTCACCCCTTCCGTCTAATCGGTGGCATTTTTCCACAAAACTAGAATAAATTCTAAAATTTATTTTAAAAATCTTGGTGAACTGCACTTTGAAAGCCAAATAAATTGCTTAAAGGTGTTTTAAATTCATTAACAATATCCCTGGGCAACTGCCCAACTTGCCCATGCCTTAAGACGGCAATGCCAATGTTCTTTGTCTTCTACAACAAAAGGTCATTTCCCTGTACGTCCTATTGCCCTGTACGTCCTATTGCCCATGTCATGTACACTCAGTGTAGCTTTTCCTGTACAACACATTTCCGTGTCCTGTACACACCATGCATATTGGCCTTGTACATTCCATATTGTGCACCCTATGTTCTTCGTTATGTATGTCGAGGGTATGAGAATCACTGTTGTTATGTGTAGAGCGTTGTTGTCATGTTTGATAGGGAAAAGATCTAGTTAGAGATTTTATGTGCAGCCGTATCGTTTGTGTGAGAGTGTTGTGACGTAATTGTGTAGTGGGACGTGACGCGTTAGTTTTAGTGTGGTTAGAGAAGATAGATCGCGGATCTGCTACATTGACTGTTGTGAATTGAATACTGCTAAGTATTGTGCTGAGAGAATTAATGGCGGATATACTGGCAGAAGTGTTTGGATTGGTATATTGCTTAATATTTGGTTGGAGTGACTTATTATCAAATTCTGAAATTATACATCAAGTCTTGTTCATCGAGTAGTGTTAAATAAACTTTTGTGTACAACAAACCGGTTGATGTTTGTTGCATTGGAGACTGTTGCTGTGTGATGTACTGCTGAACGGAATGAAGTGAAAGACTTGGCCATACAGAAGAATCGCTTCTTGACAATGTACACCATATATCCCTGGTCCAGTATCCCCATGCCATGGTCCTGTATATTCTATAGCCCTTGTTCTGTAAGCTCCACGCTCTACGCCACTCACAACTGCCACCCAGCTCTGCTCAGAATTACTCCACTCACTGCTCACGCTTTCATCACTCTAAGAAGCCAGGCCCCCAATCAGCATAGTCATGAACGAGCTGTGTACAACTGTCCAATAAGATGAATGACACTCGAGCAGAGCGTTCAAAGTAGCCGAAGCCTACCGTTATAAGTACACAATATTTCCTTTCCCCCCAATCTTCTTTCACCGCGTCACTCCTTTCAATTGAAGAGTCTTTGTACTATGGCGGCCGCTCTCCGTTGCCAAGACGACCCGAGCATCTTCTTAGCCAGTAATATTGGAACTGTCAACTCCGGTGATCGGGGGATACGTTCATTGTAACTCTTCTTCTGATTATTCCTGGCTGGGTGCCTTGGAATCCATCTAACATAAAAAAAAATTCTCATAACCGTTGTGACCATATTGTTAAGCAGGCAGGACATATCACTTTCATATTTGATGACGTGAAACGTTTCATTGAAGAGCATCTTCCATACTTAGAAAGAGTAGGTACTGATAACAAAGTGCTTGCGTCCAATCGATTGTCAGAATGGTCAAAATTACTTCTTTAAAATATATATATCAGTTTATTTTTTTAGATAGTGCAATGTGTCTTAGTACAAGGGTGGCCAGCCTTTTCAGAAGACGGGCCAAATTTCAGAAATAATATAATTTTCTGCCGGGCCACGCACTTAATGTTTTTTTTTTTTTTTTTTTTTTTTGGGGGGGGGGGTTGTTAATCGTTCAACAAAGTAAACAAGCAAGCGTGCAACAGCTTCGACCAACATCGTCGTTTCCCAGTAGTCGAGATCGTGGTCAAACGTTTCCCAGTAGTCGAGATCGTGGTCAAACGTTTCCCAGTAGTCGAGATCGTGGTCAAACGTTTCCCAGTAGTCGAGATCGTGGTCAAACGTTTCCCAGTAGTCGAGATCGTGGTCAAACGTTTCCCAGTAGTCGAGATCGTGGTCAAACGTTTCCCAGTAGTCGAGTAATCTTCACTGTAATAAATTCACATCTACCGCGAATGGCGTTGCAAATGCACAAAAAGCACATGATGTTTTTTTTTTTAAAACCTGAAATCGGTTTTCAAATTCGAGGTTTAAATCCGATATCAAAGAAGCTTATTTGTGCGCCGCCTCCTGTGTGACGTCTGGTGGCATTGACAATGTAGGGAAGTGGGTCAAGTATTTTGTCCTCAACTGTTGTTCCCAAAGACCAAGTTTCATTTCAAATACAGAAATAAGATCATGCATCTGATTAATTAATTGATATTTCCCTTGTAGACGACATTTGGGTGGCTAGTTGTTGACGACATTTGGGTGGCTAGTTGTTGACGACATTTGGGTGGCTAGTTGTTGACGACATTTGGGTGGCTAGTTGTTGACGACATTTGGGTGGCTAGTTGTTGGCGACATTTGGGCGGCTAGTTGTTGACGACATTTGGGCGGCTAGTTGTTGACGACATTTGGGTGGCTAGTTGTTGACGACATTTGGGTGGCTAGTTGTTGATGACATTTGGGCGGCTAGTTCTATCGACCAGAAATGCAAAGTCGCAAACCCAGTCTTTGTCTTCCAACTCTGGGATACTTATTGACTTGCTGGCAAAGAATTATTGTATTTCTTGCTGCAAATCAAACACTCCTTTCAACATTTTGGCACGGATCAGCCATCTTACTTCTGAATAAAATGTAATGTCATTATAATCTGAGACTAAAGATCTAAGAAGTTCTTGAAACTGACGGTGATTCAATCAATTTGACTAAACCTTCGTGTTTCCCAACCACTGCTGGAGCACCATCCGTTGATAAGCCCAATAAGTTTTTAAGTTGTAACGAAAAGCGATTCAATGTCGATGTAACTGCCTCTAACAAATCTCGTGACTTAGTAGTGTCCATAGGTGGATTCGGTGTCCCTAATTCTTCGGTCTTTTTAAAATGGGTATCAACACCCCTGATAAAAATTGCCAGTTGGGCAGTTTTGCCATATCTTTCATCCAATGCTAGAGCATAAAATACAAACTCGGATGAAAAAATCTGTATCGCGGATGAAAAAATCTGACCACATCACCCCAGTTCTACGAGATCTCCATTCGGTTCCTGTGAGTGATCGCATTAACTACAAAATGATGTCCCTTGCGTACAGCTGCATAGATGGCTCAGCACCGGAATATCTCAGGAACTTATTTATAAACATGTACTTGTGAAGAGCCTGCGGTCTTCAACACAGCACTTGCTGAGTGTTCCTAGTGTGGATGAACATAGAAAAAAGTCGTACGGAGTGCGCTCTTTTGAATCGATAGCGCCCAAATTATGGAACAGTTTGCCTCAATCTTTGAGGGGAATTGTAAATGATAAAAATCATTTAAGGAACAATAAAAACGCTTTTGTTTCAATAGATTCGAAGGAACAGAGCGCAGTGAGCAGTGAGCATGCTAAAATGGCATGGATTCCGGCGCGATATAAATATCAAATCAATCAATGCTCGAATTTTAAAATCTTCAATATTTTTCCAATGTAATTACACGCCTAGTAATAGTCTGACGAGCCAGACTTATTTCCTAGAAATCCTTCTTCTTTTCTGGACACAGAATTTCAACGATGCTCTCAAAACATTCCATAATAATTGTACCATCTGAATTTGCTGGTATCATGGCAACTGCATAACTAGCTTCAACGTAGCATGTTAACTCTGAGCCCAATCTAGTGAATATTGTGCAGAATGTTTTTTTTTAAGTCATTTCTTCTTCTTCTATCTATTAAGAGCCCACGATCAATGTATTGATTGATCATTGAAACGTTGTGCTTCTGGGGATCAATTCGTCCGCCTTGGTCCTCTCCTGTCACTCAACTCTCACCCGTGCATCCCCGCGGCATGCGACAGTTGCCATACCCCGGGCAACGGCTTCCACTAGACGGTTAAACCAGGTGACGGTAGCTGATGGGCCCCAAACCATCGGTGAGTTAGGACTGCCTACCTACTGCATGCAAAGCCTGGACGTCAACGGATCCTGCGGAGAAGACCATTTAGGTTCAACGGAGGTGAAGGCGATTACAGCAACCCACCTTGGAGTGTGTAGAGCAAGACGAGGCACGTAGAACATCTTAGTCATCCACTGCATCCGTACCCATTTCCGGTCGTCTTCTTCTTCTATATCTTAAGGGGCCACGATCAATTTATTGATCATTTTGGCTCCTATGCATGTAGATGGGATTTGCAATGTTTCTGTTACTGGTGGTGATGAGGAAATTATGCACTTGACTTAGTCTTGCCACTGGACACGGTGGGCCCTGACAAGAGAGCGATGTTGACGCTGCGCAACTCTTCCTCACTTTAAACAAAATCATCCGCGCAAGTCATCAGTCATCCATTTGTTTACCGGATGACTCGATGGTCCTAGTCGATTTTGACAGACGAACAACAACAATCTATTCGAATTTATTTTTATAAAAATTTGCTGCGCAGATACTCAAGACTGCTGCGCGGCGTCTGTGAGCTAGCAGCGCAGCTTAACGGGAACATTGTCCATCACTAAAAAGCATTGCAAACATTATTTTATATGCTAAATGTAAATGGAAAAAAAAACTAACTTATAATAATTAGACTACATTTTTTCAAATTTTACCAGAGTCAAAAAGAAAAAATAATCCCTGTTTATTCGAAAGTTCTGAAAGCTGTTCATTTGTATCAATGGTACATGAACGGCATAACTATAAGAAGTCATGAGTTGGTTACAAAAGACATATATTTATTAATGTGTGATTTTTATCTCATGGAAATCGTATGCAAATAAAGTATATATTTCCAAATATTCAGTTGATTGTCCATCCATACATCCATCCATCCACCTCTGTGTCGCTACAGCCCATGTAGGGCTTTGGCCTGCCGCACCACTTCCTTCCACTCAGACCTAACTAATGCCTTTCTTTTCCAAAACTAGTTCATGTACTAAAAATGTTTTTTTTTTTAATGGAATGGACAATCAAAATGCTAGTTCACAAAAAATACTTCTTTTGTTTCAGCTTTCTGATAGATTCCCATCTAGAAAAAAAAAAATTGTTTTAAAAATTCGTGCAAGCAGGTGGGACATAACAATTATAGGCTACATATTTTTTTTTAAACTCTGCTATGCCGCAAACATTGTTGCAAAAGTAGCACATTAAAAGAAAACACAAAAGCTTTCGATATAATAATTGATGAAATGTGCACTTTTTGAATGCGCCCGTTAAATTCTGAATTTTTAAAACCAATAAAATTATCTCATTTTTAAAATGTTCCATTGAACTCCACACACATGGGATCCATGAACTGTATTTATTGTTTAAAGCCTAATGCCACCATTCAATTTATACTGGACACCTATCCCCACTTTACAGGTCATGCTTTTACGATGCAATATAATTGTGAAATAGATTGCGCATGATTGATAGTTAGCAAGAACTATGATTAAAATTGTAGACCTTTATGTTGATTTAAAGTAAATTAAAAACAGTGTTAATAAAATCTTTAAACTTGTGAAGTTGCAAAAAAATAATGAATAAAAATATCGAAATATTATGCGAACTACAGGAAGTAAGATATCGGCTTATAATCCGGAGCGATCCAATGCGATATTTATAATCGAATACTATATGCCTTTAACAAGATAAGCCTTAAATATACAGATCATCAAATAAATCGAGCGTAGCGATATTTCATAGATTCCACTAATTGTAATCGGTTTAAGGCAGCAGATACTAATCTTTTTAAAACTCTTTCAAAAAGACAATTTAATCAGTCGTTTTTAATAATAATTTTAAAATTCTTTATATTGTTGTCATTTTGCTCCGGGGTGGGGGGGGCACTTGACTTTCCCGGGGGGGGGCAGTGCCTGAGAGAAAACCCTGCCCCCATAGCTTTAATAATAATAATAAATGGTTTTATATAGCGCGGCACCCCAACCTAGAGCTGGGCTCACCGCGCTGTACATAAAAATGTTATCAAAAGAGACATAATCATGACATTAAAATTGGTCAATGTGGCCCTCAGCACAAAAAAGTTGCCCACCCCTGCTCTACATACATAAAAGCCGGCATTCTACAGATTTAAGATATAAATCCAGCTTTTACATTTAATTTAGATCTATATTTTTGTCTTCTACTTTATACGTAGAACTATCGATTTACATACTTATCGATACATACTCGATCAAGCTACCCTCGTTCTGAACCACCGCTGCCTGCCATGTAAATTTCGTGGCGTCTACTGTGCAGTAAAGTAGATAAATCGTATATCTCTAGTTTATTATAAATGTACCATCTAATTATTTTAATAATGTTTATAACCGTAATGTCTAAACTTCAGTATAGCGAACTTTCAGCGTTATCACTTGCTATAAAAAATTGAAGATCAAGTTTTCAAACGGAATGGCTCAATGAATTTGTGCATGCAACGCTACCCGATTGGTCGTCACAGCGGCCTGTCAAACTGCGGGATATTTTTAAATATCGTGAAATTGATGATGATGTTGTCTGTGAAATGTACTTCAAAGCTAATGCAGGTGGGGATTTCCCTACAGGGAAAAGGTGGGAGGTTTGAAAGCTTGATTATCTTAAACGACATATCAAGCAAAAATACGCAGTTGCTGTACCGGTACAGAGACTTAGCTCTGTACAGTCAGGACGTGTACTGCGAATGCTCACAGAAAGTGTCGCTGATCGAGGCATGAGACAAGAACCAGCACAACGTAAAAATGCTAAAGAAGACCAGGTTAAAATTTTGATTGACAGCGTCCTCTTGGCTATCAACATGAACACATCTATGAATGCGGTTCAATACATACACAACCATATGGTTAAGTATGCCCCAGTCCCTGACATCTGGCGAAGAAAGAATTACGCTTTTGAGTTTTTTTGATTCTATCGATTCTGCACTAAATGGTGCTATAATTAGCGAACATCGCAATGCAAAGTCCCACACGTGAACAGTAGATGAGAGCACTGATATATCACTGACAAAAATGTTGATCTTATACGCGAATTTTCGGCCATATTCCGTTGTTTGTTGTAATGTTGTCTGTCTCGGGATGTGACAGTAAATCTGTGCAATCAGCAACAACAGAGTTTTATCAAGAGAATTCATTGGACATGCAAAAAATGGTTATGTTTACCTCTGATGGTGCATCGGTTATGCTAGGCAAGAACAATGGAGGGGCAGCAATTCCTTGCCGACGTATTCCACATCTACTGGAATAACATTGCGTTGCTCATCGTGAAGATTTAGGCATCGATGATGCTTGCAAACATATAAGTTTAATTGCAGACATTGAAAATTCCTTTGGACAATGTACACTTAGTTTAGTTGGTCAACAGTACGGAAAGCCAAGTTTACCGATGCGGTTGTCACTACACTATTTAAGAAAGCAAATCTTGACCCAATTGTGATGGAAAATTATCACAGCATCTCAAATCTACCATTTCTATCCAAAATCTTAGAAAAAGTCGTTCTTCGCCAACTCCTGGATCAGCTCATTCAATGTGACTTGTTTGAACCTTTCCAGTCAGCATACAGGGCGCATCACTCTACTGAGACAGCCCTGTTGCGCGTCGTAAACGACTTTCTGCGGTCTTGTGATGAGCGCCAGGTATCCATTTTGTCTTTACTCGAGTTATCGGCAGCTTTCAATACGCTTGACCACGGCATACTTCTCCAGCGTCTGCAAAAAACGTTCGGTCTCACTGATACCGTCCTGAGATGGTTCCGATCGTATCTGACACATCGAGTCCAGTCAGTTATTTCAAACGGCTTGACCTCGAAGAAATCTAATATCGAATTCGGAGTACCCCAGCAGGGCTCGGTCCTAGGCCCGGTGCTTTTCACGATGTACATTCAGCCCCTGAGTGCAGAGATCAAGCAGTATGACATGCAATACCACATGTTCGCGGACGACACCCAACTTCATCAATCCGTGATCCCCTCTCAGTTCCCTCAGCTGCTCAGTATGACACAGAAGACAGTGGAGTCAGTTAAGCACTGGATGACCATAAACAAGCTCAAATTGAATGACGATAAGACAGAGCTGATCCCCATCGCGACCGCTCAGAAGCAAAAATCTGCAAATAACACGACATCAATTACTCTCTCAGGTGTGCGTATTGAGTTAGCTCAAACAGTGCGGTACCTGGGTGTCTACCTAGATAGAAGACTAACTTTGGAAAGTAACATTAACATGCATGCAAGGCCATTTTTCTAGAGCTGCGCAGGATTAGTCACATTAGGCCCTTCCTAACAATTGATGCATCAAAGAGGCTGATGTCTGCATTTGTGCTATCACGCATGGACTATTGCAATGCTCTCATGGTGGGTCTTCCAGCTACGCTCCTGGATAAAATTCAAAGAGCACAGAATAATGCGGCTCGCATTGTTCTTCGCAAACGCAAGTTCGACCATGCAAAAACACTTCTGAGAGAGCTGCACTTGATACTGGTGCGTGCTCGCATAGGGTACAAAATCGCAACTCTGTGCTACCGCTGCTTAAATTACCTGGCGCCGTCTTATCTGAAAGAGCTGCTGACGCCTTATGTACCCACTAGACAACTCCGCTCATCCAATAGTGGCAAACTCTCGACACCACGTGTTCGCCTTGAGACTTACGGAAAGCGCACTTTCGCATTTGCTGGTCCAACAATTTGGAACGCCCTTCCTGTCGCTCTCAGAAACAACCAGACACTGGAGTCCTTTAAAACCAACTTAAAGACACATCTATTTCGCAAACACCTTCTGGGATGATTGTCTACCATATTTTCCAGTTAATGCATATTGGCTGTGTTGCTTGGGGTTGAAACCGTTCCCTTACGTGTCTTTGCACTACTTTTTTTTTTACTTGGCCGCCATCTTGGTTGACATGGTCAGTAAAAAAAAAAGTATAAAAAAATTAGGTTTACAAACATATAGTCCATTCAATTATCTTTCATTCCATACCAAATTTTATTTTACAAACCCAACAATAATATTTTTAATATTTTTAATAAAACCAACCTCTCACTTCTGATACCGGGTCCGAAAAGCCGCAGAAAAATTGTATTTTTACCCCAACAAGAGCTATCCACAACTTTCGGTGGCTTTGTCAGCCATGTCTGTCAGCCATGTCTGTCAGCCATGTCTTGGTAGATTAAGAGCTTTTTTGTGGATGCTTCGTCACATCCTGCGGTGAGCGGAAAAGAGTATCTCCCATGTATGGAATGGCATGCCGGTACTTCGGCCCAACGGCCTATCTATACTTGCCCGCCAAAACTCTCGGGTAAAACTTGGGGGTAATTTTTTTTTAAATACTATGAATGTTTACCGGCAAATGTGCCTTGCATATTGCTGGGTTATTTAAACACATTAAATGACTTTAGGTACTGAGCCTTGAGTTGAGAAAAGTAAAGATGCCGGCAGAAAACCTTGATACTCCCAACACTAGTTAGATGTTAAAAGGCTGACCAACATGTTCATATCAGAATGGGGAGGACAAACATCCTTTAAAATACGAAATCTGTAGTCCGTGACATTTCCATGGATTCTGAGATGCAAGTGTTTTGAACGTACGAGTTCGGAGATGAGTTGTGGATGCGTTTGTACCAAGATCCCCATTTGTTGTGGTGGTGATTGTGGTGGGCGACGGTGGTTGTGGGCGGTGGTTGTGGGCGGTGGTTGTGGTGGTGGTTGTGGGCGGTGGTTGTGGTGGTGGTGGTGGTTGTGGTTGTGGGCGGTGGTTGTGGTTGTGGTGGTGGTTGTGGTGGTGGTGGGCGACGGGGGCGGTGTTTGTGGGCGGTGGTTGTGGTGGTGGTGGTGGTTGTGGGCGGTGGTTGTGGTGGTGGTGG
>CAXITT010000111.1:404299-417589 GCA_964033795.1 Lymnaea stagnalis | reverse complement strand
GGTGGTGGTGGTGGTTGTGGGTGGTGGTGGTGGTGGTTGTGGGTGGTGGTGGTGGTGGTTGTGGGTGGTGGTGGTTTTGGTGGTTGTGGGTGGTGGTGGTTGTGGGCGGTGGTGGTGGTGGTTGTGGGTGGTAGTTGTGGGCGGTGGTGGTTGTAGGCGGTGGTGGTGGTGGTTGTGGGTGGTGATTTTGGGCGGTGGTTGTGGGTGGTGGTTGTGGGCGGTGGTTGTGGGCGGCGGTGGGTGTAACGTAGCTTGTAACAGAAGAAGATTCCCTAGAGTAGATGGCAGGTTATATTTCATTTGGGGACTACCAGACTTTATAAATTATTCTTGAAACTGTCACTCACTAATAAATATCAATACTCTTTTGTGCTGAGACTTAGTCTCTTACAGTTTTGCGGCTTGCCTCATCTGCTGGGCATCGCTGTAAATCATTTCTTAAAGGCAGGGTTCGGGGTCTCTCCTTCCACCCCAATCCCACCACTGGGGCAAGCGATCACCAAGTGAGCCACTGTTTCGTCTGCCTGGGCGCAAAATCGGCAGTTTGGTTTCCTTCGAACATCTAGCCTGTGCAGGTAACTGCGCGATGTCCTGTTCTCATCTGGGTGATGAGTCCTTGGTTTCCTCTCTTCAGGTCCCACCAGGGCTGGCTCTTGCTCGGTCGCGGCATTCTCCATTGCAGCTATTGTTCGGTTTCTCCTGTGGCCCGACGGTCACGCCACCTGTTCAGAAAGTGGTCTTTGAGCCATGCACTGACTCCCAGCCGAGTCATTGCCTTATCGATTTGCGGTTGGGCCGCGCCTTCCTTGGCCAAGAAGTCTGCCCTGTCATGCTGCGTCACCTCAACGTGCGAAGCAATAAACTGCAGAACTACTTTGCCGCCTTTTGTCTGGATGCTACCAACTGTCTCCAGAATGGCATTTACCATCGTGGTTTACGTTGAGCTCCTCCCCACTTGCTCGTGAGCAGAGCGTTAATAGGTGAAAAATACTAGGTCCGGGGATTTTCTCCTCTTAGCTAAGCGTTGGTGAACCCTCTTGAGGGCAACCAGTATGGCCTCGATCGCCGTATCGAGGCTCGTTCTGCTTTTCCCACCGGGACCGGATAGCTCCACGGGTGGCGCTATCTCTTTGGGATACTGGATGAGGGCGCCGTAACCACTGCTTCTTCCCTTGCGAAGCATGAGCCGTATGTAAAGACTTGGACCTGGTTGTCCGGGTAAGCATTAATCGTTTTCTGCACTGCCTCTGATAGTTCTGGTTGAGGAATGGCTTTGGCGACTTGGACGGATGACATGGCAAGGTCGGGTGAGTCTTTCATGAGGGCCTCGTGCCGGGATCACTCTCGCTTTTTCCCTGTTTGTGGGTAATAACAAGTCTTCCTCAAGACTGTGGAACTTGTTCATGAAGGACGGTCTCTTTCATCTGGTTTTCTTGACCCTTTGTCCTGTAACTCTCCAGTCGTCGGTAACGTTCAACCGTCGTTAGGACTGCCTTTCCCCGCCTGATTTCGAGTGGTTCGACGTCTGCCAGGACGTCCACTGCCGCCATGGGTGTCGTGCGTATCGCCCCGCATACAAACCTGAGAGCTCGGTTTTGGATGCGGTCCAGGTCCTCTAGAGCCGAGCAGCCCGCAAATGACTCGACGGGCAGGCTGTAGCCCATTGCCCCTCTTACACTGCTAAGGTAAAGAGACCTTATAAGTCTTGCGTCAGCGCCCCAATCGCGCATAGTTCGTGTATGTGGTTGTGAAGCTGGAGTTTCTGGTCCAAGTTTACGCCCAAATACATTGGTGTCCGATCCCATTGCAACTCTTTACCGTTGATGGTTAGTTTCGTTTCCACCTTAGTGCACTCCTTCCATTCATGAAATTTGAGTAGACCGTCTTACCCGTATTAACGACCATTTTCCACCGCCTCGTGTAGGCTGCATGTCTCGGTCTTCTTGCAGCCGGATCTGCACAGTTTTGATATCCTTTCCCGAGGTCCAAATGACTAAATCGTCCGCAAACATCGCGTCCTCGGATTCTACTTCCTCTTGCAGGTCGTACACATAGGCAAGAAACAGGGTGCAGCTGAGGGCGGACCCCTGTGGGAGCTCGTCCTCTGGGACTAGCTGGTCTGATAAACTACTGCCAATCCGTGTGGCAATGGTTATGTTTCTTAGGAAATTTTCCACCCAAGCTGATATGTTTCCAGAAATTCCCAGTTTATGAAATTTAACATTAGGCCAGTACGCCATACTCGATCGTACGCCTGCTTGAGATCAAAGAAAACTGTCATCGTGAGATTTTTCTTATGGAGCTCGTTTGTCATCGACTGGACAAGACGGATCACCTGTTCCATGGGTTGGCGGCCCTTTCGGAACCCAGTTTGCGTCAGTGGTAGGCACTTATTCTTTTCTTTTTAAAAAAACAGTAGAATCGCCCATTTACCATTCGTTCGGCTATCTTACCTACACATGATGTTAGCGATATTGGGCGATAGCTGCTTTGTAAATGGCCTGGTTTACCATCCTTTGGTATTGGGATAACTATGGCTTTTTTCCACTTCTTCGGCAAGATGCCTGTAGTCCAGGTTCGGTTTATGAGAGCCAGCAAAATCTCTCTCCCCTGTTTATCCAAGTGAGTCAACATGTCGTTATGAACCATATCGGGTCCTGGTGCTTTTTCATTCTGTTTAGCGCGTCGCGCAATTCTTCCATTTTGAAGAGGGACGTGAAAAGCTCTTGCTGGGGCCAAATGCGTTGGGTACGAGCTCCCCTTTTCCTAAGACTTCGGCGTGCGGTGTTCGTCTGTCTCTCTGGCCTTCTTGTTCACTTCGGCCAAGTATTTATTGAGCGCCGTTGCTCTTTTTGCGTCACTCGCCTCGACGCCTTTGTCGGTCTGAATTGGTTGTGGGTTTTTCTTCTTCCCCACGCCAGAGAGATTTCCGAGTAGGTTCCACACTTGCCGACAGTCCTGGAGATCAAGCTTTTCACATGCACTTACCCCTTTTGATTTTTTTAGCTCTTCGAACAGCTGCCCGAACTTTAGCCGTGAGTCGGTTTTAGCCTGCACGAGCAGCAAGTGTTTTCTTTCTCGCGGCCTGTTTTCGGGCTTTTGCTCTTCACTTAACAAGTTCTTTCAGTTCCCTGTTCAGTAGGGTCTGAAATTTTGCTACCCGTTCGTTCTGGGGATCGTTTTGGTTTTTCGAGCGACGTCCAGAATGGTGCCATTAAAACTCTCGAAGGCAGCATCAATATCGAGCGACTCGACATCTAGCAAACTGAGCTTGGACTCCGTTTGTTTCTTGTACTCACCCCACTCGGGCTTTCCGGAATAGCCAATGTCGTGTTTCGCATCGGGCCTTTGTCGTGCCAAGAGCAATCTCTAATAGTATGGGAAGATTGTCGCTCCCAATTTCTCCTAGGACTTCCAGACGCTCACTGAACGCTGGGCCGGTGAAATGAAGGTCAGGTCCGGTCGGGACTCCGTGCTGTGCCCAGTATCAAGCAGAGTGGGCGCACTCTCTTCGTCCTGTAGTCTAATGAGATTTGTCTCGAGGTAGACTTCTTCCACGTGCTTGCCTGATGCATTTCGTTCTGGGTAGCCCCACATGAGTGACTGGGCATTAAAATATTCTGAAATTATTGTCTTCTTAAAGACTATCTCCCCCCTGGTAGGGATCGTGATAGTGTTGCGAGGAGTGTTGTAGACATTCGTCACGGCGAATGTCTTGCCCTGCTTCGTGACCTTCACAGTTAAGGTATCTATATCCGAGTAATTTTTCCCTTCCACAACCTCCACCGCGAGGTAATTTCTTACCGCTGTGGTAATACCACGGCATCTGCCGCACTTGCTGTGGCAAAGCGAGTAACGAGTGATGTGACATGGCTTGCCGTGGAGCAACGGTTCCTGGAATATCGCTAGGTCCACTTCACGTTCGTGGAGGAGTTTGGTTACTTCGTGCGTCTTTTGCCTGATCCCACACACATTCAACTGCAACACAACAACACAACTAGGGCTTGATCTGGATGGCCCTTTGCACCCGTTCTTTTACGACCAGTATCTGGATGGCCCCTTGCACCCGTTCTTTTACGACCAGTATCTGGATGGCCCCTTGCACCCGTTCTTTTACGACCAGTATCTGGATGGCCCCTTGCACCCGTTCTTTTACGACCAGTATCTGGATGGCCCCTTGCACCCGTTCTTTTACGACCAGTATCTGGATGGCCCCTTGCACCCGTTCTTTTACGACCAGTATCTGGATGGCCCCTTGCACCCGTTCTTTTACGACCAGTATCTGGATGGCCCCTTGCACCCGTTCTTTTACGACCAGTATCTGGATGGCCGGTTGCACCCGTTCTTTTACGACCAGTATCTTGTTGGCCTTGCACACGCCTGTCGTGCGTCAGATGCGCAAGCGGGGACCTCTTCCCCCTGAGGACATCCGTGGTGAGGGGATGTTGCCCAGGCACTGCAACAGTAGCACTACTCAACCCCACCCTGCCCCACCCCGCTTCCAGCAGTAGGCGTTGAGGATTTATGAAGGTCGCCGTGACCTGCTGAAAGATTCCATTCTTGTAGCCATTGAGTTTAGGGTTTGGTCAGAAATCTTTCACTCATTGAGGAGGAGGCTTTGCGTCACCTCCCCCCTGGCCCGGTGAGTCTTTCGGTCGGGACGTTGACCGTGTGCGGTCGGTTTTTTAGCTTCGGGTGATCAAGTTCACCTTACTAGTCTGGCGCGCCACGAAGAAGCTAAACCCTTGCGACACCGTCGAGTTTGTTCGGTAGTGTGGAGACGACCATCTCCCCAGACTGTCACTCACTAACCTTTCCGAGCGTTTTGTGGGCTAGTGTTTGTGCTGCAGGGAGGCACGAGCAATAGATATGGGCTCATTTAGGGATTTTACTTGTTTGGGACTTGGGTCCATGCCATTGCGCTTAACACCAGATCCCCATAATCAGGAAAAACATACTTCCCAATAGATCACATGGTAACCACACTTCTATAACTACTTGTAACAACATAATTTCTCTTTTGCTTCAGCATCCTGAAGCGATAAATTACTATGATTTACATTTTTTTCTGTTTAATGAATATTGACTTACTTGTAGCGAACTGTCTCTTCCTTTGACACAGACTATGATTTACTCTGACACAGACTATGATTTACTTTGACACAGGCTATGATTTACTCTGACACAGACTATGATTTACTCTGACACAGACTATGATTTACTTTGACACAGACTATGATTTTCTCTGACACAGACTATGATTGACTCTGCCACAGACTATGATTTACTCTGACACAGACTATGATTTACTTTGACACAGACTATGATTTACTCTGACACAGACTATGATTTACTTTGACACAGACTATGATTTACTTTGACACAGACTATGATTTACTCTGACACAGACTATGATTTACTCTGACACAGACTATGATTTACTTTGACACAGACTATGATTTACTCTGACACAGACTATGATTTACTCTGACACAGACTATGATTTACTCTGACACAGACTATGATTTACTCTGACACAGACTATGATTTACTCTGACACAGACTATACTTTACTCTGACACAGACTATGATTTACTCTGACACAGACTATGATTTACTTTGACACAGACTATGATTTACTCTGATACAGACTATGATTTACTTTGACACAGACTATGATTTACTCTGACACAGACTATGATTGACTCTGAAGCAGACTATGATTTACTCTGACACAGAATATGATTTACTCTGCCACAGACTATGATTTACTCTGACACAGACTATGATTTACTCCGCCACAGACTATGATTTACTCTGACACAGACTATGATTTACTCTGACACAGACTATGATTTACTCTGACACAGACTATGATTTACTCTGACACAGACTATACTTTACTCTGACACAGACTATGATTTACTCTGACACAGACTATGATTTACTTTGACACAGATTATGATTTACTCTGACACAGACTATGATTTACTCTGACACAGATTTTGATTTACTTTGATACAGACTATGATTTACTTTGACACAGACTATGATTTACTCTGCCAAATCTTTGAAACGGCCCGGTAGTTGGATAACTTACACTTACACTTAAAAATATTTTCTTGCTTAAATCTCCAGGTGGTGGCCAACTATTTTGGAAACATCAAACAATATGACCCAGTTGAAGGGGAGGAAATCCACTGGGCTGGCGGAAGAACAGAACCTCCCCCCGACACCCCGAAATGTGGCTTTGACGGCTCCAAGTGTCCGCCTAAAGGTAAGTCAGCAGTTTCTCGTCTGCTACAGCAGCACACGAGCTACAACTCAGGGATAGCTGTGTGCTGAAGAAGGTTCTTTGTCGAAACGTCCTAATCTTTTTGTCCTGTTCTGTAATTCAAGCTTCCACATACCTCGTTTTGCTATTTCATTGTTGCCTAACGTCTTGTTGTCATCGTATGTAATAATATGATTAATACCAACAGCTGTTTGAAATTAACCTATATTTCAAAAAAAAAAATTAAAATTCATTCATAAATGTATTTTATTTTAATGTCATAATTATGTCTCTTTTGATAAAATTTTTATGTACAGCGCGGTGAGCCCAACCCTAGGCTGGTGTACCGCGCTCTATAAGACGTCTTATTATTGTTATTATTATTATTTCTTGATATGCATCATTATCATACTCATAAACATTGTTATCGACGAAATAACACGAGTGTGCATGTATCCCGTGTTCGTATTATAATTATATAGTAGGCCTACTGCAGACCTGTTTACTTTTATGATTTTGGCGGCAATTTACATATCTTTTGTTAATCTCTATCGATACCCGTCAGAACAACAATTTTAAGAGACCCGATTAATAAAAAAATTCCCCTACCCAGGGGGGTGAGTGAGGTTGGTCGCCGAACGAAATAATTACTCACCAGCACGGAAAAACTAATGTTTTAGTACTAGGCTAAATATGAATACAAATCATTAGTATGGTGATAACCGTGGAACATTGTGATGATATTGTTATAGCCTTAATAAATGATATTGAGGTGACTATTGACTCTATTACAGCCAAAATAATTATTGGGGCACTCAAGGGTCCAAATTTTCTCTTTACTACTTTAAACACATTTTTAAGAAATGTAAATTACTTTAAAATTAAAATTGTAAAATTCAAAGTATTCATTAGATGTTTATTAATATTCACGATGATCTCATTTTTTTTATAAAAAGAATGTAAATATTGATACTTCACCCCATCGATGTATGTAGAATGTATGCATGAACGAATTTCAAAAATATAAATATTTTGGTTCCGGCTTCGGTTACGGCCTAAAGTCATTTTTCGCTTTCGACCTAGTTTCGGCTTCGGCTGAAATCAGAAAATCTTTTTCGGTCGGTCTCTATATAGGAGCGCATCCATCCATTTTTTTATATATGTATAGATCCAGCTTTCCGAATAAGAGATACCTGTTGCGCAACTTTTCAAGGACGCCTTCTGTCTGTCTATCTATCTATCCATCCGTCTGTCTGTCTGCCTGTCTGTCTGTCTGTCTGTCTGTCTGTCTGTCTGTCTATCTATCTATCTATCTATCTATATGTGTGTCTGTCTATCATATATTATCCATCTATCTATCTATATATATGTATGTCTGTCTCTCCATATGTCTATCTGTATAATCTATTTATCTATCTAAGGTATCGATCTATCTTTCTGTCTATGTGTCTGTATCTGTCTATCTATCTGTATGTCTGTGTGTCTGTCTATATATCATCTATCTATCTGTCTATCTATCTATCTACTATCTATCTACTATATATCTATCTATCAGTCTGTCTCAGTCTATCTATCATCTATCTATATTTATATATGTCGGTATATATGTGTGTCTGCCTATCTATCTATCTATCTATCTATCTATCTATCTATCTATCTATCTATCTATCTATCTATCTATCTATATATATCTGTCTGTCTGTCTGTCTGTCTGTATATCTGTCTGTCTGTATGTCTGTCTGTCTATCTATCTATATATCTATCTATCTATCTATCTATCTATCTATCTATCTATCTATCTATCTATCTATTATCTATTTATCTATCTATCTATATCTTTATCATCTATTAATATATAATATATATTCATATATATATATATATATATCTATATGTCTGTCTATCAATCTATCTTTATATCTATGTATCATCTATTATATATCTAACTATCTATGTCTCTATCATCTATTTATCTATCTATCTGTCTGTATCTGTCCGTCTGTCTGTCTATCTATATGTCTGTCTTTCTATATTTCTGTCAGTTTATATATGTAAGAAAGTCTTAATCCATCTCTATTTTGAAAATTGAATTTTCACTGGTGTAAAAGGATTGAGTTTTGATATTCATGGGTAAAATTATGTAATATGTACTTAGTTTTGTTAACGTCATTGATTTTGTTTAAAATTGGTCAAATCAGAATTATAACATCTATTTTCAAAACTGTAATATCATTGGATTTAAGATATTGTCATCCATGTAAAAATATACACACCCTATTTCCTACCCCTGATATATATGTGCCTAAGAAGACTAATTAATTATCTATAATTAATTCTGGGGCTTATCTTGTGCTGCCTTGTGCTGCCTTGTGCAAATGAAAGTATCATATTATTCCCCGCCCCACAGAGTTTTAAATTAAATAATAAAATCATCCACGGATTTGTGTTACGCAAAATCAACTTTTTTTTGCATTTCTCTTGTGCCGCCCTATGCTGCCTTGTGCCGCCCTATGCTGCCTTGTGCCGCCCTATGCTGCCTTGTGCCGCCCTATGCTGCCTTGTGCCGCCCTATGCTGCCTTGTGGTGCCTTGTGCCGCCCTATGCTGCCTTGTGCTGCCTTGTGCAAATGAAAGTATCATATTATTCCCCGCCCCACAGAGTTTTAAATTAAATAATAAAATCATCCACGGATTTGTGTTACGCAAAATCAACTTTTTTTTGCATTTCATATGCTTTATTTTTAAATTTGGATTGGTGATAAGTGCATTAGTGCATGTTATTTGGCTATGTAGGTTCGCTGCACTGATTGAATTCAACGGCATTTGCTTATTAAAAGTGTATTTAAAGGTTAAGTTTTAACTACTTTATAAATTGAATAAAAATATATTTTTGGAATGAATAAAAATTTAAAAAATTATTAAATGTTAAAAAATCATAGAGCCGTGGCTAAAATAGGCAATCGCGCTATGACGTCATTTGCGTATTTATTTAGATCATTTTAATTTTATTTTTATTTAGCAATATTAACAGCGCACAAAAAACGCACTAAAAATAACAGATGTTTGGGTTTACCCGATAAATAAGATTACGATGCAATTCTTAGATCATAATTTTTATTAATAATTGTTTTCATAACTTTTACATACGGATATAAGGCTTAAAATAGTTCCTTATTTGCTACTTTCAATGTATTTTTAATTTATAATAATAATATTGAAACTTTTACTTAAATAAAAGCGGATGTATAATAATTTTTTTTTGCGCATTTAAATTTATTAGAATTCCGTAAAATAACAGAAAATAAATATTGTCATTTTTAAGAACACCTTCGGTTCTTTGGAATTACGGTCAACATAGCTTATTCGTATATATACTAGAATAAATGACCCGATGTTTTCTGGATAATAATGGTAGGTCCTTTGCGATAATTTCTAACTGCTATTGCAAAAACTCATCACTATTCATAACTTTAAAAAGTAATGATTTTTACGTTTCTAACATCATTAAGTTTTGAGAAGTATTTATCTGCTATATATTATAGGCCAACCCTACGCCCCTTTCACGCTCCTCAACTACTTTTTTCCCCCTCTAAACATGACCTTAAATTACACAGTCTAAATTATCACTAATTATATCTTTTTTTTTCACTAAATAAGTTAATTGAGGGACAACTACTACCTTAGAGAAATACTTAAGATTTACCCCTTTTCGTGCTCTTGAATTACAACTTTTTTCTCTAAAAATTATTTTAAAAACTTACCTTAAATTTACACCAAAAACTCAAAATATGATATAGAAATATTTTATATTATAGGAATTCGATATATATTGATATCTTCAGCAAAAATTCAAACACATTTTTGCCTTTTAAAAAAAAATTATATATTATTAGAAAATCGTAAAACAAAGAATTCTTTTATCGCGCAACCGTTTTTCACGTTTATAACAGATTTGAGTCTTGTTGTTTTTTCTTAACTTAAATAGTTAATCTCATAAAATACACATCTCTTTACTTATTGCAAAGTAAAAACCAAAATATATTATAAGTTTTTAAAAGTAAATATTAACCCATCTCTATTTTTCAAAATTAATTTTTAAAATGTGTAAAATGACTGAGTTTTGATATTCATGGGTATACTTATATAAATGTACCCAAGATTTATTATCGCCATTGATTTTCTTAATTGGTTAACATATGTATATTTGTGAAAAGAGAATGTAACATCTCTTTTTCACAATTGTAATACCATAGGATTTAAGTATATTGTCATCCACGTGAAAATGTACACATCATATTTCCCTCCTCCGACATGTTTTTACCGGAGAAAATTAATTATTTTATCAAAATCATTCCTTTATTTTGAGACGTATCTTGTGCTGCCTGGTGAAAAGTAACCAACCCCTCCCCCACACAGATTTAAATAAATTTAGATAAATCTTCCCTTCCATACCCAAACTAAAATAATTTGCCCTTCATATGGTTCGTTCTTTTTTGTTTGAATTGGTAGTGGATTAGTGAATGCTATTTGGCTATGGAGTTGCGCTGCACTGTTTGACTTAAATCGCATTTTCTTATTAGAATTATATTTAAAGGTTACTTTTTATTACGTCATAATTTTAATAAAGGTATATTTTTTTAATTAAAAAAGGCAAAACTTTTTAAATGTTAAAATATACACAGCTGAAATGTGTGTGTGTTTTATTAACAAAAAAAGCAATCAATTGTATTTATTAATTTTACTTTTAAGAAGGTAAAATACATGATCAGTTTTGTCACGGGCGATTATTAAATTTAAAGAAACCTAAGAGTTTTGGAAAAATAGGCTATTCACGCTATGACGTCATTTTCGTGATTAATTAGAACAAATTAATTTAAAATTTTATTTCGCAATATTCACAACGCACTAAAAGACGCACTAAAAATGACTGATGTTAGGGTTTTCCCGATAAATGTGATTACGGTGTAATTCTTTGATCATGATTTTTTAATTTATTTTTTTTTCATAACTTTTAAACACATATAAAATGTTTAAAATAGTTCCTTAGTTGTTACTTTAAATGTATTTGTAATTTATAATAATAATACTGAATAATAATAGTAACTAAAATAAAAGCGGATTAAAAATATTGTTGGCGCATTTAAATTTATTCGATTTCCGTAAAATAATAGAAAATAACTATGAATGATTTTAGGGATCCGAACGTACTTAAATCTTTTCTGCTCTTTGGAGTTACATCAGTATAGCTCTTTCTTATATACATATATATATATATATATACATATTATCATACATATATATATATATATATGGGAGCTCATTGCCGAACAACGTCCTAGCTGGCGAACAGCATTGTATGAAGGAGTAAAAAAGGCAGAAGATACGCGAAACGAGGCCCTTGGAACAAAAAAGAACACTATGGAAGTTAAAATCTTACCAGAAATCAATATTCTCCTGCGAGAAATGCAGTCGAGATTGTCATTCTAGGATTGGCCTAGTGAGCCACTCGTCGAAGCGTAGACGGAAGGATGCCATATATATACTATATATATATTGAGAGCATATCGTAGCATATGAGTTATTTCAAAATATAATTTAATTAATTATAATTCTTCATTGAATTTTGTTTTGCACATTATTTAGCTAATCAGAAATCCTGTTCAGTGTGTCCTCCTTGCTTCTCAACGACTTTTTCCAAGCGTCGACGCCACTCGTTTATGCTTCTGTCAATGAAACGTTGCCCTCGGTTTCGCCATTCCTCGATTATTGCCAACTTGACCTGCTCAACTGTGGTACATTTTCGCTGAAGGTAGACTTTTTCTTGCAAAGCACCCCATATGGCATAATCTACTGGGTTTAAATCTGGGCCTTTCGGTGTCCACGTGTCTGGCTCGATGGAGTTCCCGACGAATAAAGTTGATTGTAGTTCTGTCTGTGTGAGATGGAGCTCCGTCCTGCTGCAATGTCCATTTATGGCGACCACATTTCGCTTGAATGCCAGGCAACAATCCTCTTCTGAGAACTTGTTCACAATAATGTACACTGTTTACCTTGACACCTGGTTCAACGAACACAACACTAGTTTTCCCCATTCGAGACACGCCGACTGATACCATGATGCCGCGGCTGAAATGTTACGCTCTCGTATGAGTCGCCTTTCTTGAACCTGTTTTTTCTTTGTTGCAACGGAGTAAACACGATCATTGTGAGAATTACCTGGCCTGGCAATGGTCAATGTCTTTTTGTCTGTAAACCAGATGCTTCGTACGCTTCTCTCATTCTTGAATCGTTCAAGTAGCTGCCGACTGCGTTGCAAGCGTTTCAACTTGCCATTTTCATTGAGCATCTGCCCGGATCACACGCTTGGACGTTTTAAGTTGTAAATCTTGCTTTACAATACGCCGAACCGAAGACCGTGGTATACCAGTTTCTCTTTCTATTTCCCGCGGACTTTTGTGACTGTGAGGATCATCATCTTGACTGCAGATAAGCTCACTCACTCGTTCAATGTTCTGTTGTGTTCTAACAGTCTTTGGTCGACCACTTCCTGTTTTACGTTCCGTTGAACCGTCGTTGTTAATTTTATTGATAACCCGACTGACACTTGCTATGCTGCAGGCTTTGTCTGAAAACTCGTTGGTCATTTTCCTAGCACCTCACTGTTTTTCAATTCGCAAATGTTTAATCAGAATACGGTCTTCTGTAGTGAGTTTTGTCATTCTGGGCAAAAAATTTAAACAAGCAGACGACGTAAACAATTTGCAGATTAAAAATAAAAAATGGCGACCGTAAATAGTCGAAATAATGACGTCATAGAGCTAAATATGTAAGTAAGTCAACCCATAAACTATTTAAGCTAGTATAGGTAGAGTGAAACTAAAGATGAAGTCATTAAATAACATTTTACGAGATGTTCTCACTTTTATTGCCCCACCCTGTATATATATATATATATATATATATATATATATATATATATATATATATATATATATATATATATATTTTTTTTTTTTT
>CAXITT010000111.1:374536-404261 GCA_964033795.1 Lymnaea stagnalis | reverse complement strand
CTCTAAATTCATTACTTCCCTGGTATGAGCCAAAATTACCAAGAAATACTAAATAATGGATGGATCTTGACCAAACTTAGTATACATAGACGAATTGATTATCCACATTCAAATAACGAAGTTAATTAAGTCATAGCATCAACTCCTTCGGAGCCGGGGACCCCATTTCATTTTTCCTTATATAAGCTATACAAATACCTAAAATTGATGGATTTAGGCCTAGCTGGGTAGATATACCCTTCTTAATCTGTATTGAAATACTGGTGGATTTAAAATTAATGATATACTTTCTACCAGGGGCTGGTCTAGAATATTGCAGATAGTTCGATAAGTTAAAAAATACTAGATTTCATGCATTTTTTTAAAACAGATTTTAATGGGACAACATTGAAAGTTTTTCTCCATTATTTATCTGACTGATTTTAATGGGGTCCCCCGATTCAAGGCTTTACTAAAACGTCACCTTATGGAATGGGCCACAATAGGTCTCCCTCCCTTTGGAAACTGACATGAAAAATGGTTAAAAATTATGGCTATGTATTTGTAGATGTTTTCATATTGGAAAAATAATGATGTAACAGCCGACTGATTTGTCAAAAGTTTCTGGTGTCTGTGTGTGTGCGTGGTTGTGAGTGTGGGGGTGGGGGAGTCAATTGAAAATAGACTTTTCAAAAACCTCTATATTGCTTCAAAGGAACGTATTATTGTTATGTCATTGGGATCTAAAGAGCTTATGGAAATGTTCATTTGATTCTATATATTTCTATAATTTCCTGTGAAATTTCTCAGTATAATTTTCATGAAGTTTCTAGATTATTCGATTTCGATCTCAAACCTTTTTAGGATTATATACATTTCCTTTGTATGTTGTTGCTGTTGTTGTTTTTTTTTTCAAATATTTTTCTTTCCATGAATTTTCTCGATGCAAATAAGATTTAAAGAAAATTTGGAAAGTTGCTGGAACGTTTCAAATTAATGTTCTCTTATAATGGCCTCAGCTATTGAAGGTTTAGATAACGGTATACCTTTCTAGGTGTTTTCATGGATATTGGCTATAGTTGGTAAAGATACCCTTTATAATCCCACACGACCCCCACGAGATCCCACGGTCAATGGGATCCCACTGGGAAACGAGATATTACCTGGAACGGAATACCATCGAGATTCGAATCGGTGTCCCGTCAGGGATCTGGATCCCATCGAGGAACGAAAAGTTAACAAAAGTTATTATAAATGTGTATTTTTTAGGACAAAATTTTAAATTACATTTGTAGCGATGTCTTTTTTACAGGTACCTTATCTCGGGTCAGGTCGGGTCTAGTGGCTGGTATTTAATATCTTCTTCTTCTTCTTCTATATCTTAAGGGCCCACGATCAATTTATTGATCATTTTGGCTCCTATGCATGTAGATGGGATTTGCAATGTTTCTGTTACTGGTGGTGATGAGGAAATTATGCACTAGGGGTTTGAAGGCTTGAGGCAATAGACACAAATGTGTCTAGTGTTGTCGCCTCAACTGTTCCTTTTGAAAGATGGTTCCAGTCCCTGATTGTCTTGGGCAGGAATGAGCAGCTCCTATACTGGCTTCTTGCTGGTATGAGCCTGAATTGCCTGTCATGGCCTCGTCGCTGTCTATGGGGGAGAGGGACGAGTTTCTGTTTAATACTGGAACAGTGGACCAGCCCATTATTTATCTTGTACATCATGGAGAGCCTGGATTGTCGTCGTCGTTTCTCCAATGGTGACCAGCCTAGTGTTTCTAGCATGTTGCCAACACTAGAGGTATTCCTGTAGCGGTTTAGGACAAAACGTGCTGCTCGTCGCTGGACCGCCTCCAACCTGTCAATGCTCTTAATATAGTTAACTTCATTCTATTATTCTGTGCGTCTTTTTGATTTGATGTGGGGTTTATTTTTTATAAAATTTGAAAGAATTCTCCAAATCAAATAATATCCATATTGATTAATTCGGGTGTCAAATAAGATAAAATGTCATAAAATGTCGCAAGTGCAGTCATGGGAAACAAATAGTTGATTATAACTTTATTTGCAATGCACCACACACACAATCAAATAGTTGATTATAACTTTATTTGCAATGCACCACACACACAATCAAATAGTTGATTATAACTTTATTTGCAATGCACCACACACACAATCAAATAGTTGATTATAACTTTATTTGCAATGCACCACACACACAATCAAATAGTTGATTATAACTTTATTTGCAATGCACCACACACACAATCAAATAGTTGATTATAACTTTATTTGCAATGCACCACACACACAATCAAATAGTTGATTATAACTTTATTTGCAATGCACCACACACACAATCAAATAGTTGATTATAACTTTATTTGCAATGCACCACACACACAATCAAATAGTTGATTATAACTTTATTTGCAATGCACCACACACACAATCAAATAGTTAAGCTTTAATGAGAAATAACCAAAAGGGAGGGGGGCTTAGTCAAATTAAACGTCAACTAATTTACAATATTATTAACCCACCCCCAACCCCATAACCTGAAATAAGGTTCTTACACATTATTAAGCTTCCCTCCTTACAGGGTATAATTTTCATATTTTATATTATTTTCAGAACCGTTTCCTCTGTACGTCATCGTCATCATCGTCCTGGGATCGTTCATCATTATCGTTCTCATTGTTGCGTTTTTCGTCTACAGGTGAGAGCTAAGTCACTTAACCTTTGCTTGTTGTTTCCTTCTCATGACAATTTTTTTAGATCAATATGTTTAATCGATTTTGTGTTAATTTTGACTTCAGTTAGATTTAGCAACCAAAACAATAAATTCGAAGTCTAAAAATGTACCAACTGTACTCTTCTTACGTAAGATATCAACCAGGTATTATCTATTGCGTCCATCAGAGGCGTAGCGATAGTGTTTGGCGCCCAGTAACAAGATTCGCGCCCAGGGACTAGATTCATTTTAAAGCGCCCCCTTTTCTGTTGATGCTCTTCTGGGTAAATGGCTCCCAGACTGAAGATGGGTAATCTAAAAGCGGACGGGTAAAGGCTTTATAGGCTCTTTCTTTCACACGGGAGTTCCCGATCTTTAGATTACGTCTTAAGAACCCAAGGGTCTTGTTTGCCTTGTTGCACACATTGTTGATATGCTCGTCCCAGCGGACCTCTCTTTGAATGTTAACACCCTTACGAAGGAAACTGGCTCAAGTATATGGCCATGCAGTTCGTATTGGTAGTGTAGAGGAGTACAACTTCTAGAGACTGACAGTTTATGGCACTTGGCAGGATGAAATTCCATATCCCAGCTCATCTCCCACTCTGCTAACCGATTGGGATCCTGTTTTAGCTGGCTGGTCCTGGTCAGATCTGTTGGCGATCGTCCTATACACCACTGTGTCATCTGCGAACAGTCTTGTTTGGGATGTCAATTTCTCGGGTAGGTCATTGGTGAATGCTAGGTGAAACAAGGGCCTAGCACTGATCTCTGAGGGATCCCTGACTTAATTTCGACAATGGAGGAGCTTGCACCGTCAACCACGACTGATAGGCATCGGTGGCTGAGGAAGCTAGAGATCCATGTTTTAGTAATGCCTTTGTGTTATATAGAGCTTGTTTACATAATTTTTCTCGTGCGTGCACTCTGATTGACCCCGCATGAGATGCTGTGCTTAGTCTTTTGATCTGTCGTATTGATGCCGACTGCCACTAAAAATAATTAATCTGTTCCAAATAGTATCTTGGAGAATGAATGTGATTGTTTTGAAACGTCATAAGTCTTTCTGGAAGGCAGGGCTTACGCGACCTATATAAGGGATTGACCGGCACGGACGGAGGGACGGAGATTTTAGATAGAAATTATTAACTTTACGAGACGTGAATTATTCTTTGTGTATTTGTGTGCTCATACTCATATGTGTTTATTTCGCATTCATCATTATTCATTGGCACATTATTCTAACTGTGTAAACTGTGTACCGGTACAAGATCTACCACACTGTAAGTTGATGATTTGTAATGATATTTCTTTTCTTTGTAATTACATTAATACTTATTAAATATTATTAATTGTAACTAGAAACTGTTTTGGGTGTCGTATCTTTAATATTGTTGACTCTATGGTATCGTCCTTTGTTAGGCACTGTTTACAACGAGCCAATTAAAATTAAAATAGGAGATTAATTTCTCATATTAGAAGCCAGTGCGTAACACTTTGTTTAGAAGCAAACTATGATTGACACGGTCAAATGTCTTTGTGAAGTCAGTCACCAGGACGTCAGTTTGCGTGCTGTTCTCCAAATTGGTCACACATATTGAAGGAGCTTGATCTCACATGATCTATTGGCTCGGAAGTCATGTTGACAGTTGAGTATATTTGGCTTTCAAGATACTTCATGACATCGCTTACGATTATGGCTCCAACAGTTTATATATCACACTGGTGAGGGATATCGGACGATAGTTAGCAGGGTCGGAATGCTCCCTTTTCTTGTAGATTAGAGTGGCATGTGCTGTTCTCCAGTTTGCTGCAACATTGCCTGTGCACAACGACGATTGGAAGAGGATTGTCAGTGCAGGAGCGATTTCTTTGGCTAATTCTTTGAACACTCGTGCTTTGATGTTGTCAGGAGCACATGCTTTGTAGGGGTTAATGGTATTGAGAAGGCAAGCACGCCGTGCTTTGAAATCTGGATATCTTCTATGACGGGGTATGCACTGTTCATTATGTTTATCTTCAGACGGAACTCAGTCTGCGAGTACTCTCTACCGTCTGTGCTTTTTGGTCAGATGTCAGAAGACCATTCCACCTCAGGGGGGGGGGGGACTCCAGCGTTTGAGGACTTTTGGTCGTTGAGTATTCATCTGAGAAGATGCCGTTCAGGTAGTGCCAGTAAGATATGCGCAGTAAGCGTTGGATGGTTCGTCGGAGCCTCAGTACCTCCTCTCTCAGTTCAACCGAGCCATTTTTGTTCAATCGTTTGTATTGGTGGTCTCTCCTATGGATGAGCCTTCGGATTTCAGACGTGAACCATGGCTGATTTGTCTTAGGTTTGGTTGTCTTGTGTGCTATGAATTTCTTCACTGCATCAGTGATTCTTGTCTTAAACTTCACCCACAGCTCTTCTGTTGTCGCTGTACCCTGAATCTCCTGCATGTTTGAGCTCAGCTCTGTCGTTGCACTCCTCAGGCCATCCCAGCCTGCCTTGGCATAAATTGGGATTTCTCGTATGATCTGTTTCTTTTTTAGTGTGTTGACATGAAATTCACAATATGGTATGCTGTGGTCTGATATCCTGGGGAATGACCTTAACTTTTGGGGTAAGATGTGGACAGTTGGTGAGGAGTAGGTCAAGAGTGTTTTCCCCTCGCGTGGGTTCTTTAACCAGCTGTTCCAGACCATGTTTATTAATCATATTCATGAATTCAGAGTGTAGGACAGGGTATGGGGACTTGGGCTTCAAGGCAGGAATCTGCCAGTGCTAACCAGAAAAGTTAAAATCCCCCACCCTGTAACGAAAAAAAGTTCTTTGACTGTGTTGCTCTCTGAGGCGATACCTCGAGCCTCCTCCGGCTTTATAATGATATACCACCAACGTAATTTAAATATGTCATACCACCTACGTGTCTTTATGTTATACGACCTACGTGACTGTATAATGGCAAACCACCTACGTGCATTTATTATGTCATAACACCTACGGGACTTTATAATGTCATACCACCTACTGGGTTTAATAATTGCATTCCACCTACGGAACTTTATAATGTCATACCAACTACATGATTTTATAATGTCATGCCACTTAATGGACTCAATAATGTCATACCACCTACGTTATTTTATTATGGAATACGACCTATGGGACTTTATTATGGAATACCACCTACGGGACTTCACTATGGCATACCACCTACGGGAGTATATAATGCCATACGACCTACGGGACTTATTATGGAATACCACCTACGGGACTTCACTATGGCATACCACCTACGGGAGTATATAATGCCATACGACCTACGGGACTTATTATGGAATACCACCTACGGGACTTCACTATGGCATACCACCTACGGGAGTATATAATGCCATACCACCTACGTTACTTTATTATGGCATACCGTCTACGTGATCATAAAATCTACGGGACTTTATAATGGCATACCTCCTACGGGACTTTATAATGGCATACTTCCTACAGGACTTTATAATGGCATACCTCCTATGGGACTTTATAATGGCATACTTCCTACAGGACTTTATAATGACATACCTCCTACGGGACTTTATAATGGCATACTTCCTACAGGACTTTATAATGGCATACCTCCTACGGAACTTTATAATAGCATACCTCCTACGGGACTTTATAATGGCATACCTCCTACAGGACTTTATAATGGCATACCACCTACGGTACTTTATAATGGTATCTCAACCACTTGATTTTATAATGTTATACCGTCTACGGGATTCTTTTTTACATACAACGTACGTGACTTTATAATGTCATACCACGACTGGACTTTATAATGTCATACCACCTACGTGACTTTATAATGTCATACCACCTACGTGACTTTATAATGGCATACCCCCTTGTTACGCACTGCTATCCGTGCGGGAAAATTAATCTCCTATTTACAGTTTATGGCTCGTTATAAACAGTGCATAACAAGACGATACCAAATAATAAGAACAACAATAACAGAGATACGACACTCAAAACAGCACTAATTACAATTAATAAGATGTATTAAGTTACTATGGATTACAAAATAAAAGAAATATAATTAAAATCATCAACTTACCGAGTATGATTTTTCTTGTACCGGTACACAGTTAATACAATGTGCCAAAAAATAAGGTACACTGATGAATACGAATTCACACACACAGAGTAACACACTATTGTCATGTGAAGTAAAAAAAAATTCTCGTGATCTCCCTCTCAATGCTCTCTGAATCCTCTTATATATATCTATAGTCGCCTCTACCGACACATCTGGAAACGCCTTACTCATTATTTACCTTTCCAATTCTCTCCCGACCTTTCCACAAAATTCTATTAGAACAGACGATAATCATTTTTAGTTGTTAGTGGTAGTAAACAAGGCCAGGGTCAAAGGGAATAAGTCACGCCCAATACTCACGCAGCCAAATTGAGTCAGACAGAGTTCACGGCACGGGGAAATATGTCGTAAACACGTCATCAAGATAACACACCTAGTGGACTTTATAATGGCATACCACCTACGTGATTTTTTAATGTCATACCACTTAATTGACTTTATAATGGCATATCATCATGGCATATTATCATCATCATCGCCTGTCCTCCCGTCTGGGGCATAGGCCACAGACAAAGGCTCTCCAGACATCCCGGTCCTGGGCAAGTCTCTCCAACTGTCCCCAGTTGCACCCACTCTTTTTGGTGTCTGCCTCCAGTTCCCTTCTCCGAGTCGTTTTGGGTCGACCTCTTTTTCTCTTGCCCTGGGGGTTCCAAGTCAGGGCTTGTCTCGTGATACTTCATGCGGGCTTTCTGAGGGAGTGGCCAATCCATCTCCATCTGCGCTGGCAGATTAACTCTTCCACTGGTTCTTGTTGTGTTCACCGCCAGCGATCCTCGGTGATGACATGAGGCCAGCGGATTCGTAAAATCGTTTGGAGACATGAGTTGATAAACGTCTGTAGCTTTTTTGAGCCAGCTGCTGTTGTTCGCTATTTTTCTGCTCCATACAAGACGGGTGTCACTGTGGTGTTGACTACCTTGACCTTGGTCTGGAGGGTCAAATTGCTGCCGGTCCAGACCATTTTTATCTGGTTAATGCCGCTCTTGCCTTACCAACTCTCACTCTTATGTTCGCGTCTGTCCCTCCTTGTGTCACTGATGCTGCCGAGGTAGGTCAAGCTCTCTCCTTGTGTCACCGATGCTGCCGAGGTAGGTCAAGCTCTCACCTTGTGTCACTGATGCTGCCGAGGTATGTCAAGCTCTCTCCTTGTGTCACTGATGCTGCCGAGGTATGTCAAGCTCTCTCCTTGTGTCACTGATGCTGCCGAGGTAGGTCAAGCTCTCTCCTTGTGTCACTGATGCTGCCGAGGTATGTCAAGCTCTCTCCTTGTGTCACTGATGCTGCCGAGGTATTTCAAGCTCCCTCCTTGTGTCACTGATGCTGCCGAGGTATGTCAAGCTCCCTCCTTGTATGTCAGTGATGCTGCCGAGGTAGGTCAAGCTCCCTCCTTGTATGTCAGTGATGCTGCCGAGGTAGGTCAAGCTCACTCCTTGTATGTCAGTGATGCTGCCGAGGTAGGTCAAGCTCCCTTCTTGTATGTCAGTGATGCTGCCGAGGTAGGTCAAGCTCTCTCCTTGTGTGTCAGTGATGCTGCCGAGGTAGGTCAAGCTCCCTCCTTGTGTGTCAGTGATGCTGCCGAGGTAGGTCAAGCTCCCTCCTTGTATGTCACTGATGCTGCCGAGGTAGGTCAAGCTCCCTCCTTGTGTGTCACTGATGCTGCCGAGGTAGGTCAAGCTCTTCACCTCCTCAAGGTTTGTTCCTTCCGGTGGGTTGCTTGATGGATTTATTTTAAGGACTTTCCTTTTTCCTCTATGGATGTTCAGGCCGATGCAAGCAGAGCACTGTGCTACATAACTGGTTCAGGGTACTGTGCTACATAACTGGTTCAGAGTACTGTGCTACATAACTGGTTCAGAGCACTGTGCTACATAACTGGTTCAGAGTACTGTGCTACATAACTGGTTCAGAGCACTGTGCTACATAACTGGTTCAGAGCACTGTGCTACATAACTGGTTCAGAGTACTGTGCTACATAACTGGTTCAGAGTACTGTGCTACATAACTGGTTCAGAGTACTGTGCTACATAACTGGTTCAGAGCACTGTGCTACATAACTGGTTCAGAGCACTGTGCTACATAACTGGTTCAGAGTACTGTGCTACATAACTGGTTCAGAGTACTGTGCTACATAACTGGTTTTCTCTTGCATCTGTTGCTGTGTGTGTGATATTAGGGCCAGATCATCCGCAAAATCCAGGTCAACAAGCTGTTTCCATAGTGTCCACTGGATACCATTTCTCTTCTGCTCTGTAGACATTTTAATTATCCAATCAATGGTGAGCAGGAATAAGAAAGGCGAAAGCAGACACCCCTGTCTGACACCGGTCTGTACCCCAAAAGCCGCAGTTGTTTGTAGGCCGTGGACAATTCTGCACGATAATCCTTCGTAAGAAGCCTTAATTATGTCTGTCAATTTTTGTGGTACCCCGTAGTGTCTAAGCAGCTTCCACAGAGTCTGTCTGTCTACACTATCAAAAGCCTTCTCATAGTCTATGAAGTTGACGTATAGTGGCGAGTTCCACTCCAGGGATTGTTCCACAATAATTCTCAGTGTGGTAATCTGGTCTGTGCAGGACCTGCCTTTTCTGAACCCTGCTTGTTGGTCCCTAAGATTGGTGTCTATTGCCTCCCTCATTCTGTTTAGCAGCATTCTGTTGAATACTGTGCTTGGGATTGACAGCAGGGTTATTCCTCTATAGTTAGAGCAAGAACTAAGGTCTCCTTTCTTCGGGAGCTTAATGAGATGCCCTTCTTTCTTTCTTCGGGACTTTTTAATGGCATATCACCTACGTGATTTAATAGATGTTTTAATTTAACTGGTCACTATTTAAAAGAAAATCCTGTTAGTTACAAGAGACAAGATAAACTGATGAGTATAATATATTAATCGAATATAGTTCGCGCTAAAATTGTTAAACACATTACTTTGAATTACCATATAGTCCATGCTAACATTTCTAAACACATTACTTTGAATTACCATATAGTTCATTGTAACATTGATAAACACATTACTGTGAGTTACCATATAGTTCATGCTAACATTGATAAACACATTACTGTGAGTTACCATATAGTTCATGCTAACATTGATAAACACATTACTGTGAGTTACCATATAGTTCATGCTAACATTGATAAACACATTACTGTGAGTTACCATATAGTTCATGCATTACTGTGAGTTGCCATATAGTTCATGCATTACTGTGAGTTACCATATAGCTCATGCATTACTGTGAGTTACCATATAGTTTATGCATTACTGTAAGTTACCATATAGTTCATGCTAACATTGATAAACACATTACTGTGATTACCATATAGTTCATGCATTACTGTGAGTTACCATATAGTTCATGCATTACTGTGAGTTACCATATAGTTCATGCATTACTGTGAGTTACCATATAGTCCATGCATTAATGTGAGTTACCATATAGTCCATGCTAACATTGATCAACAAATGACTGTGGTAAAGCTGTGACCCATCCAATGATCCACAACTACTCACCAAGGATGCGCCAGGCGTTATTGGATGTACCGTCGTAACAAGCCCCAATTTCCCTTTCCTGAAACACACATTTGAAGGTAGCCAAGCTTCGGCTGGCTCCAAATTAAACCCCTTTGACCTGTATAAATGTAGCAACAACAGCCGGAAATGAAACATTGTTCAAACTGATGTTAAACACATTGATGTCGCTTTTGTTCATTTTATATTCAATAACATCAGATATTTACTATTCAAAAATTTTTACCTCCCTTGCAAAGTTTAACTGTAAATATCTGCAGTTAACTTAATGTGTACTAATAAAACGTTACTTTAAGTATCTACCGGTCATCAATTTATTTTACCTCAGTTGTAATTACTATACCGTAGATAAATCGCTTTCTTATTGTTCAAACTGTTAAGTCTGATAATTTTCACATTTTTTCCATGACAGACATTTCCGATTGGAAGCAGAGCTGGCCGAGATGAATTGGAGAGTCAAATGGGAGGACATTTTGTTTGGATCACCAAGCAAAAACAAGAAATTAGAACGCCAGGGCAGCAGAATGAGTTTGAACAGGGTAGGCGTAGGCGTAGTAGGTTTGCTTGATGAACATGAGGCAGTGGCGTAGCTAGACGGGTGCGGACCGAAACGGGTGACACCATCCCAGGGGTGGCACCAAATTGAAAAATTGCATATTTACAGATCATACACAGCTCGGTTTAACGGAAGTTCATAAAAGGATCAATGTCACACTTTAATGTCCCACACATGTAACCAATAGAAACGCGTGCATTATTGAAAGTTCAAGGTTGATGCCTCAGAAAAGAGGTGATCCTATTCAACGCCGAGCGGTAACTTTCTTAAGTGAAGATGGAGTGATTGAAATTCTGATCAATAAAACTTTCCATTGATACCAAATACGATGTTGTCGGACAATTGAATTGTCACCAATCGAATAGGTAAAAAATTAAAGACATTAAAAAAATTACTTTTTATCCATTTATAGAATTATCTAAAATAATTGTTTACAAAAAATTAATATTTTTAAACAATTATTCTAATAGACATTTTTTTTAATATTATTGTTTTGAAACCAACTCTATCGTAACCCGGAAATACTCAAAAATTAATATTTACGCCAATTCGTCATTAGCACCACCTCTTAAGAAAATAATAATAACAAATATTTCGTTACTTCGCGGGCTGCAAAGTGGGTGCTAGCTAGGGGTCGCAAAATCGGTCCTTTTTTTTCAAAACCGGTATTTTCGATATTGAAGTTTACGAATACCGGAATAGATATTTTCGAAATTTAGAGAATTTTTTAGTCAAAATTCGAGATTAGAGGTGAGGATTTATCAATGAAATAAAAACATTCAGAAAAATTATCACATTTTGATTTTTAATAAGCTTTTAACAATAACACAAATGTTTAACTTCAGACTTTAATCAAGCGAACAAAAATAATATTCTTAACTTTAAATATAGTTTTATTAATCAAATATTGAAATAATTGGTGTTGTTTTTAATCTTTGGTCAAATTTAAATAATGAAATCGTAAAAATGACAAGTCTATAATGTTTGGTCACTTAACTTTGACCGCAAATGGTTACAAAAGTAACCTGATGAAGAGAACCTCAGCTCTGACTTCACACTAGTTGGAGGAATAATCATATACTATAGGCTATCATATGCAATTTCTAGATTATTTTCCTCTTGAACCGCCATTCTCAAGTAAAGCCATTTCTATTTTTACCAATGTATCAATGTCTCCATCCGTTGGTCTGGAAGTATTATCCAGAGCCTGCAGTTTCTTTTGTATTTCAATATCTAATTGTCTCTTAAGCGGCAGTGTGTCTTCAAGTTCGTCATGCTCAGATCCAAGATGTTTAATTTCATTGTTCGTAGATATTTCCAACGAGGACTCCGCTGTCTGACCAATCAGCTTTGGAATAGCCACGATATGTTGGCGCATCTTTTCGCAATCTGACCTTAGCAATGCGTCCAAGTAGTCACTGGAATGTGCAGACTTTAAATGAGGGTGAAGGCCTGAGGTCGTACCTCCAAATGTTTTAAGTATCTTGTTACATCGAATACATTTAGCTGAGAGATTGCCCGTAGCTTTCAAGAAATAATGCCAAACTGGTGTCTGTGTGTCCGATTGTCTCAGTATGCTTTTCAAATTTAGGTTTATTTATTTCAGGGTCCCACATTTCTTTATATCAACCTGAAGGGAAAATAAATCACTAACAAAAATTATTAATTCAATCGAATTGGTTTGACGTGTAAAACATTTTTTTTTTATGTTTAAATTTTCATGTAAATGTTTGGCGAAGTACGGTACAGACAAAATGGGACATTCAGTCATGTAAATTTTGGCTAGGCACAGGACAAACTGGGTCATTCAGCCTAAGACAAAATATCTCAAAAATCAATTATGAGGTGAAAGTAAATTATAATTATTGTTATCACAAAATAGAAGTAACATAACTTTTCTATGTCTTAAACTTAAGGTATTTGATTATCAAACTACAGATTTACTCATATTTTAAATATGTAGATTTTTTGGCATAATTAAAAGAAATGAGTGCAACGTGTTATTATTTCCATGCAAACTCTTAATGGAACTCAACATTCGATCTTCATTCGATTATACCAAATAAAATGAGTAAAACAGAGTAGGATTAAACCTGAAAAAATAAACGCAACAAAACAGCGGACGTGTCGGCAGAAAGCCTTCGTCAGCGAACAAAACAACAGAAAAAACGTTATAAAAATAAGAAATAGCACTTAGCTGGTAACTAGTATCTGTGGGCAGCAATAGAAGTGTGGCAGAAGGAAAATGATTGAGAGTTTAAATAAGCAGCGGCGAAAAAAAAAAGGGGGGGAGGGAGAAAAATGTTCACTGTGATAGGTCAGAACGTGGAGGGGCGGAGCTAGGGTCAAGCTGTGAACAGAGACATAACATTAATCCCATCTGGCGTCAAAGTGCCGTAAGTCAGGATAAGTCTGTGTTCCAAATTGACCCGGCTGGCGGTGTTAGTGCTAGCCACAATCGCACTTATTGAAAAGTCCGCCTTGCCCTGGTGGTCGCTACTATTGAAGTGTTTGGAGACGGGACACTGTTTATCTTGTGTAATGTTTCGGAGGTGTTCGGTACACCTGTCCGAGAGACGGCGTCCAGTCTCCCCTATGTATGTCATCTGACAGCGGGTGCAGACAATGGCGTAGATAACGTTGCGGCTTGTACAGAGGAAACCGTCGCGTATCTGAAAACTGCCCTTGGGGAAACGTATGCGTTCAGTCTGGACGACAAAAGGGCACGTGTTGCAACGACTGCGTCCACACGGCTTGGTCCCAAAGTGGGAGGGGGGAGCATTGATACGACTGCGTACAAGCAGGTCTCTCAGATTTTTATCCCGTCTGAAAACAATGAGAGGTGGGGAAGAGAAAATTTCTCGTGTGTCGGTGTCTGCGAGTAGTATAGATCGATGTTTAAGGAAAACACGTTTAGCAATCAGATTGTGAGGGTGATAAGTTAAAATGAGTTTTGTCCTGTCAACATTGTCGCTCAGACGTGGTCTGAAGGCATCAGCACGTGTAATATTCTTAACCCTTTGGAGGGCTGATGAAAGTACTGTCTCCGGGTAAGACCTACACCGGAAAAAGTCTATCATTTCAAGTGCCTTGTCCCAAAAGTCCTCATCCGACCGACAAAGTCGACGAAGACGAAGTAATTGAGAGAAAGGAATAGAGTCCTTACAGGATTTAGGGTGGGATGAAGAGTAGAGTAGATAGCTATGGCTGTCAGTGGGCTTAAAGTAGGCAGAGGTGTGTAGGGTGTCTTTGTGAAGAGTGACTGTAATGTCTAAGAAATTGACTGAGGTCTCAGAGATAAGAGATGTGAATTTAATGGAGGGGTGAAAGGAGCCTACAAAGTTAATGAACAGGTCAAGTTCACTCCTCTCCATAGTGGTGACCCCTATACCATCATCTATGTACCTCTTATAGAATTCAGGGAGGCGTCCAGTATAGCTGCTTTCGACCAAGTGTTCGAAATGCCCCATGAACAAGCAAGCATAGCTGGGTCCCATTTTAGTCCCCATAGCAACACCACTGATTTGGTCAAAGAATTGGCCACCAAACTCAAACGAATTGAGGGTGAGGACTAGTTCAGCCAATCTGAGGAGGGTGTTGGTGGGTATAGATGGGTGGGGTCTAGTCTCGAGAAAGAATTTGAGAGCTAAGAGACCGTCAGTGTGGGGGATGGAAGTGTATAGAGAACATACATCAAGAAGAAATAGATGATGTTTCTTTTCAGGAGGGATTATGATGGATTCAAAGGTTTGAAGAGCATGGTTGGTGTCCTTAATGTAAGTAGGCAGTGAGGCAACGATGGGTTGAAAAACTCCATCAAGGAATTCCGAGATATGTTCGGTGGGGCAAGAGCATGCTGAGACAATGGGTCTGCCAGGGTTACCATACTTATGAATTTTGGGAAGTAGGTAGAAGCATGGCTTACCGAGGTCACTATCGAAGATGTGTAGGGCAGAGGCCGATTTGGGGAGCGCTGATTCTGCAATCATTTTCTTGATAGTCCCTTTCACCATGTCGTTATGTTTGGTGATAGGGTTGTTGGTCCTCGGTTGGTAGAACTGGCTGTCTTCTAGTTGCCTATGAGCCTCCTTGATGTACAGATCTCTGTCCCACACCACAACAGCTCCCCCCTTATCAGCTGGTTTGATGACGATATCTTTCCGACTGCGCAGCTTAGAGAGTGCGAGTGATTCTCTTTTAGAAAGATTGGATTTCCGGAGTGGAGGTAAAGAGAGGTTCTTGATGTCATGTTCCGTGCTCTTTATATACAAGTCTAAAGCTTTCGATTATACCACTCACTTGTGTCAATAATACAAACATTTACTTACCAATCCTGTACCTTCACGTCTTGACTCGTCTCCACTTTCACACTACACATGCACGATGAAAAAACAAAACTAATGACAACGTCATGATTCTTGACAAAAGGAGTACACAGATCTAGCCCGTCGGTCGGCTCTCTTTCAACATGAGACACGGGGTTGAGGGATGTGTCATCTTATAAATTATTGATATGTCTTGCTTTAAATACGACGTGGAAGCTAAGAAAAACGATTTTTTTTTTAAATTGAAAATGAAATCCCGGGATTATCGAAAATCCCGGTTTTCATAAATCCAATCCCGGTTTTTCCGAGCATCAATTATGGCATATAATATGGCAATTATGGTCCGGTATTCCGGTATTTTCGAAAGTCGGGATCCCGGATTGCAACCCCTAGTGCTAGCAGGACACATGCGGCCAGCAGGCCATCTGTTTTGCAGGCCTGCATTATTGGCTAAAATACTGGTAGTAATTGCATGTCTTGCCGGCTTAGCAACGCATATTTATTTATTCATTCAAATGGCTTTAATATAGATCCCATGCGCTTATGTATAAATCTGATACTAAGTAAAACAGCAAAACTTAATCATCACTGAGGCTCTCTGTATGACTGTGCCAATGATAGAGCATACTTTATTTTATCTGTCCCTAACAGAAGGGTTCCTACCACAGCTCTTGCTCAGGTGACACCATAGCAGCTCATCTTAACAATGAAAACAGGCAACTCTTTACAAAAACTGGATATTACAAGGTGACTTTTAAGACTGTGTTTCTTAAATCTACATTTACTTACCTCAACTAAAAGCCAAAATAATTGTTTTAACGTAAAATTCCAAATGGTATGTTTAAACTCTGACGATTTAGAAGATTTTAAAAAATTATTCCTGATGTAGAAGAGATCATTAAAATCTTTCTTTTTTTTTAAATTCAAGCAATAAAAACTAGTACTATTTAGAAATGCATAGGGCCCTTACATGTACTTCAAGATGGGTTAGGGCCCTTACATGTACTTCAAGATGGGTTAGGGCCCTTACATGTATTTCAAGATGGGTTAGGGCCCTTACATGTACTTCAAGATGGGTTAGGGCCCTTACATGTACTTCAATATGTCATTTGAACTGTTTGTTTCAGGGAGCCATTGTGGCAATCAAAGCCATCACTCGAACCAACATCACACTGCATAAACCACTTCTCTTAGAGATCAAAGGGGTACGTCAAAACACCAATTGTCTTTTTTTTAATTCTAAATATTAGATTTAAATGAAAATAATGTCCACTGGCTGGAGATACTGAATAGAGAATTATCTCAAGCTTATATTAGTCATATTTATTTTCATTAAATGTAAAGTTTGGATGATCACCGAAGGGAAGTGACTATGCCTAAATGTTGGCATCAATAATCAATATCTAATATTGAACAGTATATTATGGTGTTGTTTTTTAAAACTTTTTTGCTTTTAAAAGTCAAACCAAATGCTTTTAAACTCTATTTAAATTATGAAAATTTTACTGACAAGGTAAGTGAAAACACAAGCTGCATATTTATATTGACAATTTACTATCAATCATCATTGATGATGATGACTCAAATATTTACATTCGAAATAAAATAATATTAGGTTTACTTTTCTGCTATTATCTATATTAGAAAAGTAGAAAGAAAGAATTGATGATAGTTATGACCATACGTTAGTTATTATTAGCATTGTTAAATATGTTATTCTTTAATGTTTTTCATTTTGATTCTGAGAAAAATTCCAACATTCATGCAATTATAAACTTTTTTTTTTTTAAACTAACTAATATTAAACAAGAACACTGACAGTTATTTCTTCTATTCCATTACTGAATAGTTTGAACTGAACTTTCTCCTTGTTTTCATTATAATACAAATGGATAAAGTGTACTTCTTTTTGTATATCTACTTGACCCAGAGGCGTAGCGTGGGGGGGCAGGGGGGGACAGATGTCCCCGGGCGCCCGCTAGTTAGGGGCGCCAAAATGTGCTTTGATAATATTTTATTGATGAAAATAATGGGTTTGAGAGTTGAAAAAAAGAAAAAGGGGCGCTAAAAATTGATCTTGTCCCTGGGCGCGAATCTTGTCCCCGGGCGCCAAATACCCTCGCTACGCCACTGGCTTGACCTAAGAGTTCAAGATTAATGTGTTTATAGTATTTTTAACCAAACATTATACATTTTCTTTTTTTTTCTCCTCAGATCAAAGATCTTCAAAATGACCACATTGTAAGATTCGTTGGCGCCTGCATAGACCCTCCCCATCAGTGCATCATCACAGAATACTGCCCTAAAGGAAGTTTGCAGGATGTTCTAGAAAATGATGAAATTAAACTGGACTGGATGTTTAGATATTCAATCATGCAGGACATTGTCAGGGTGGGTTGAGCAATGATCATATATATACATCACCAAAAGCATTAGTAGAATGGCATGTCAGAATGTTTATTTTCAAGAAGATTTCTGTGTTGGCATATGGTTAATAACTTAAGCCTTGACATACATTTTAATGGACATAGATTTGTTTAAAAATTGACATTTTTTTTTTATACCGTTTCAATGCTTTTGTCAAGTTATACTTACATCTACCATTTAAATGTTTTTAAAGTAAATATTCTGGTATTTCCTAAAATCCAGCTGTGAAGCAGCAAACATTCTTGTTAAATATTTTATTTTAAAAAATTAAAAGCAGATTTTTTATGGTAGTTTAGAAAATAAACATTGGGGATCAAATATGTGTACATTTTTCAGCCATTAATTTGCTCCATTTCTTTTAGGGAATGACATATCTTCATGGTAGTGAAATCCGATCTCATGGCAACCTCAAGTCGACAAATTGTGTAGTGGACAGTAGGTTTGTAGTCAAGATCACTGATTTTGGACTTCATCATCTCAGGAAGACAGATGAGGAGCATGAGGATGAAAGTTTTGCTGCATTTCAACGTAGGCTTAACACTCTGATATCTCATGTATTTGCTTAACACTTTAAGACAAACATCTGATATATTTACTTAACCCTTTCTTGAGATGAATAACTGATATTTTTACCCGAGACAAATATCTAATATACTTAAATAATAATACTAATAATAATAACTTGTCTTATATAGCGCGGTACCCCAACCTAGGGCTGGGCTCACCGCGCTGTACATAAATATAGCAAAGAGTCATAATCATAATATTAAAATAAAATACATAAATGAAATAAAAACAACATATAAGCAAAACAACACCAGAGGTCTATTCATCCACCCACACCAGACATTTTTACAAGGAAACCCATGTACGTTTATCGGTTTATAGGAGGAGAATCAGTCAGAGTAGTATAGTTTAAATAGATGTGTTTTGAGTGCAGTTTTGAAGGCCTGTGTGGTTGTTATATTGCGGATGTGTAGTGGCAAAGAATTCCATTGTTTGGGGGCGCAGAAAGAGAAAGATCGTTCACCATATAATTTAGTGCGTGTCTTGGGAACGGACAGAATACGCGAGTCTGCGGAGGAGCGAAGTTGTCGAAGGGGTGAATAGACAGAAAGAAGTTCAGTTAGATAGGAAGGGCAGGAATCCGAGAAAAAGTTGTGACAGAGAAGAGACAGCTTGTAGTCAATGCGTGCCTGTATAGGGAGCCAATGTAGTGAGTGGAGTAGTGGAGTGACGTGATCGCGTTTTTTTGCCTTAAGAACAAGCCTAGCAGCAGAGTTTTGAACTTTCTGCAGTTTTTCTATAAAATGTTTCGGTGAACCTGACAGAAGTGAGTTGCAATAGTCAAGACGAGAGAGAACAAGAGCACAGACTAGAGTTTTTGTTGCGCTAACTGTCAGGTAGTGGCGGATGGAGCTGATCTGACGGATGGCGGTGTATGCCGAACGACAAATGTGAGAGATATGTTTATCGAGAGACATGTTGTTAGAAAGAATATAACCAAGATTCCTAGCAGAGGGTGTAAACTGTATGTCGGAGTTACCTACTTGAAATGAGGTGGGAAGAGTTGAGGTAGAGGATGATTTGTGATTGTAAATGAGGAGTGCTTCTGTTTTGTCATCATTAAGCTTCAACTTGCTGAGTGTCATCCAAGACTTGACATCATCAATGCACCCCCGCAAAGTCTGGACAGCGGAATCGACAAGAGATGGATGGGTATGCATGTATAGCTGTGTATCATCTGCAAATGACTGGTTCTCAACAGCATGCCTCCCGAGCAAGAGGAGTAGTGGTCTGGTATACATTATGAATAGAACCGGACCCAAAACGGACCCCTGTGGCACTCCGTACACCAAATCAGCACTGCCGGAGAGACAGCCATCGACAGAGACCATTTGCGTTCTATCAGAGAGGTAGGACCTAAACCAAGCCAAAACCGAACCAGAAATTCCAAAGTAGTTTTCAAGGGTTTTGAAAAGGATTTCATGGTCAACAGTGTCAAAGGCCGCACTGAGGTCTAAGAGGATCAAAATGGAGACATTACCGCTGTCCATTGCGCGCAAGAGGTCATTACTGACTCTCAAGAGAGCTGTCTCCGTGCTATGGAAATGTCTATAGGCCGACTGATTAGAACTGAGAAGAGAGTGATCATTTAAGTAAGCAAAAAGTTGTTTTAGGACTAGTTTTTCAATAACTTTAGATAAAAATGATAAGTTAGATACAGGTCTATAGTTTTTTAAATTATTTTCATCCAGACCGGGCTTCTTAAGCAATGGTTTGATGACAGCTGATTTGCAAAGAGGCGGAACAGTGCCAGAATATAAGCTTTCATTTATTATGCGGGTTATTGTTGGGAGCAAGATATCTAATGACTCAACCAACAGGGGGGTTGGGATGGGATCCAAATAACATGACGTATGTTTAGATTTTAGGATTATATTTTTTACCTCAAGTTCTGAAACAGGTTTAAAAATATTAAAATGGGAAGTAAGACAAGGGAAAGGAGGCAATTCAAGGGGAGGGGCATCAAGACGATCAAGCTCAGCTCGAATGTCAGCTACTTTGCTTGTAAAGAAATTACAGAAAATATCTGGTTGCTTGGGCAGGGGAAACACCGAAGGAAGCGCAGTTCCTTTGTTACTCCCCCTAAGGTGACCACAAACATCAAACAACTGCCTGCTGGTTTTACCCATAGTTATCTTTTGGCTAAAATACGTAGTCTTTGCACGACAAACAATCTGATTGACACGCTTCTTGGCAGCGTAAAATATCTGCTTAAAAACCACAAGACCTGACCTTAACCACTTCTTTTCTGCACTACGGCGCTCTTTCTTGGCACTGCGTAGTTCCTCCTTGATGGTCGCATACCAGGGAGATGACCGCTTTAGACTAAAATTGCGGCGGGTGACAGGGGCGTGCCGGTCAAGCACAGCGCGCAATGCACGGTCTAGTGATTCCAATGTAGGGCAGAGGGCAGGGGACACTTCTACGCTTAGGTCATGCTTAAATGCATCCCTGTTTATAGCTCGCAGACTGGTAAAATGTTTGACTATTTTTAATTTTAGCATTTATTATTAATTGAAAATTATGCTCAATTTGACTTTTTTTTTAAATAAATAATCTTAACTTGATTTTAATTAAAGCCTAGTTTTTAAAAGATTGAATTAGCCACACAAAAAAATCTTTACAACCATAGGTTTGCTATGGTCAGCTCCAGAGCTGCTGAGAATGGCCCAGAGGCCGAGAGAGGGGACACAGAAAGGAGATGTCTACAGTTTTGCTATTATTTGTCAAGAAATTGTTTACAGAAAGGGAGTCTTTTACCTGCAGAACCTTGACCTCAGTCCTCAAGGTAGGGAATCTGTTTTGACTTATGACTGATAGAGAATGCATAACATTGTCATAAGTATTAACAGGGGGGTCAAAATGTGGTCTGCAGAATTATTTTTTGTACCCCAAATTCATAAATTTAATTATCACATTAAATTGAATAATGAAATTATTTGAAATAAGAAATAGGCTTTAATGCAAACTGTAACATATATTTACTATTATATTTAAGATTTTAAAAATATTTCTTTAAAAGTCCCTTTGCTTAATTTATCCAGAAATCTATGAGAAAGTAAAGAATGCAATAAAGCCATACTTTAGGCCTTCAATGGAGACTTTTGATTGCCCAACTGATGAACTGGCTGGGGTCATTAAGAAATGTTGGGCTGAAGACCCAGCAGACAGGCCAGATTTCCAGATGCTCAAAGGACAAATTAGAAAATTGAACAGGTAATTTATTTACGTAAATAAGACTTCGTTTTTGTTGGGGTTTTTTATTTTCCTTTTTTAAAAAAAAACAACCTGTAACATTCATTAACAAATGTAACTTCAATAATGAGATAGAGAATGGTAAAGAAAAGCCAGTGTTTATCTAAAATAGACTGGAGCTGTCCCAAATGACTTTGATCTTCAGATTCAAAATTATCTGGAAATTTTAAATAAATTGTCAGTGTCGTTAAGAGCCCATGGCTGTTTTGAAAGATTGTGGAAGTAAGTTATTGTAATGAGGTAATTTTTAATCATTCTTTAAAAACATTTCAGTACACTGAGTTCCAAAAAGAGTGTATGCATATACTAGTAAGCTTTCGGTATGGGATGGGGTAAACATGTTACGTAAAACTTACATGCATAAAGAAAATATATGTGTTGATTTAAAAATTGACATTGTTGTCTTGGAAGTAACCAAAATAATGATGAAGCTACTGTAAATACACCTGGAATTTTTTGGAAAGTAAAGATTACTAGCGTTATTTATGAAAATAAGAATTCAATTTAAAAAAAAATAATTTTTATTTAAAAAAACTTAACATTCATTAACCAGATTATGAAAGCACTTTGCAATTATATATAGAATTTAATTTATTTTCAGGGATGGTGACAAAGGGAATATTTTAGACAATCTCCTGTCAAGAATGGAGCAGTACGCCAATAACTTGGAAGCCCTTGTAGCAGAGAGAACTGCAGATTACCTGGAAGAGAAAAGAAAAGCTGAAGATTTGCTGTACAGCATGTTGCCAAAGTAATTGACTTATAGAGATTTTTTAGATTTTGATTTCTGGCAGAAAATGAATTGCCAGGCATCCCGATCTGCTAAATATTTTCATACTTTAGGTATTATGAAGCAAAAACACATCTCTTATTCAATTTTTTCCATAAATTCCTTGACAGATTTTCCATAAATAATGCCTGATATTATTTAGTAAATGTATACAACCTCAATGTGTTGGATGTATTGAATGAATTTTTAGTATAAGATGGATTCACAATTTTTACTTGCCTGAAACTATAAAACAGTCAGTGATCTAGTTGAGAAGAGAAATTTTTATTTTTAAAAAAACCTTTCCCATCTTTTAATCTTATCATGACTACACTACATTTTATTGCCAAACTATAATCATATTAAAATATTTGTACAAATATGTCAGAATTTTCTGTAAAAGCTCAAAATATTTTATCAACTTTTTCCAAGTGTGTTGATAAAATGTTAACAACTGCTATTTAAAATTTTGTATTTAACTCAGATCTGTAGCGGGCCAGTTGATCAAAGGTGAGTCAGTGATGGCCGAGACCTATGATCAAGTGACCATCTACTTCTCAGATATTTGTGGGTTTACAGCTCTGTCAGCAGAAAGTACAGCCATGCAGGTTAGGAATCAGATTTTTTAAAAATAGAAGTTAAATCTGTTATTTTTTAAAATTATTATTGATTACTTTTAGAGGGGAAAAAATATTATAAAGTTTCCGGTAAAAGGGAAAGAGAGAAATACATTAATTTTTTAGCGTTTGAAAATGTTGTTGTATGCTGTGATTCATTTAAATAATAATACTTACTCAAGGGAAACAACTCTTCATTCCAGGTTGTTGATTTGCTCAATGATTTGTATACAGCATTCGACACTGTTGTGTCCAGATTTGACGTCTATAAAGTAAGAAAATATTTATTACAGGGGCTTAGGAATAAAAATCATGCAGATATTAAAACTTTCCAAAATCAAATCTTTTCAGAAAACCAGTTGTAAAATTACTTATTAATTAACTTTCTTTGAAAAAAATGGGATGTTTTCGTAGAAACATTTTTAAAAAAACTGTTCTTTCAAATTGGAATGCTCACTATTAATAAGCTGCATTCTTCTTATCTTGCAATTAAATTTTCTTTCTTGCCATTCCCAGGTTGAAACAATAGGAGATGCTTACATGGTAGTATCAGGGTTGCCAGTTAGGAATGGCTCACTTCATGCCAGGGAGATTGCCAGAATGTCTCTTGCTCTGCTCAAGGAAACATACGGGATCAAAGTCCGCCACCGGCCAGACTATCAACTCAAACTAAGAATAGGAATCCATTCAGGTAGGAATTTTTGGCTTTTCTTGACCATTCTCTATCTTCTTTACCATTCTCTATCTTCTTTACCATTCTCTATCTTCTTTACCATTCTCTATCTTCTTTACCATTCTCTATCTTCTTTACCATTCTCTATCTTCTTTACCATTCTCTATCTTCTTTACCATTCGCTATCCTCTTTACCATTCTCTATCTTCTTTACCATTCTCTATCTTCTTTACCATTCTCTATCTTCTTTACCATTCTCTATCTCATTGCATTTATATCCTGATTCCAAGTACTTTGTTTAAAAACATTTCTAGCATGTGTAGTTTAAAATAGATTACTATAGCAATGCAACTGATAATTTATTCATTGACCTTTTATATTTCTTTATCTGTGTTAAATACAAACTGTCATCTATTAGGTTCTGTGTGTGCTGGTGTTGTGGGTCTAAAAATGCCCCGCTACTGTCTCTTTGGTGATACAGTCAATACTTGTTCTAGGATGGAGTCTAATGGTGAAGGTATGTAGTATAAACTAAATCTTAGTTAATTGAATTATTTGATGTTCTTAATGAAAAAAATTATAGTCAGCTTTACTGAAAACAATTGATGCTTTTGACAAAGTTTTTTTCACACAGAGTTTTATTTAGTCAGTTTTTATAGATTGTTAACAATAATGCATGATTGTTAACAATAATGCATATATTAAGCATGTGCAATCCTTAAACAATAACTCTATTCATGAAATTTCTATGAGATTTTTTTCTGTTTTTGAATTGTAGCTTTAAAAATCCATGTGAGCCCACAAACCAAGGACATATTGGATACGTTTGGCACTTTTCAATTGGAGCTCAGGGGTGATGTAGAAATGAAGGTAATCTAAAGCATTATGAAATTAAAATTTCAACTTACATGCCATTTATCTAAATTATTAGGCTTTTTTTTACTGATGAAATTTGTATTTTTTCATTTGCCATTTGGATAAATTTGCCATTTTATATGCATTATAAAAAATTAATTCTTAATAAAATAATGTTTTGAATACTTATTGAATTTCAAGTGAAATGAATTTTTCTAAACAAATGTTATTTAGGTATCTCTTATATATATTACGCTTCTGGTGTGACTGCTTCCTAACAAGCTGGCTGCTTCTTATTCAGCGCATTTGATATTGAGATTATTTTCATAGCTTTTGCAGTATACTTTGTATTTTGTGACTATATTTGGGTATTGGAAATGGCTTGTTAATGTTGTTATGTTTTAGCAGGAGCAGCAGGGATGGCGTAGTTAGTAAAGGTGTGTTAGTAATGGAGTTCTTTATTTAATAAAGAGACGTTTGCTACATGAATCAATGGTTTGTAAAATAATTAATAAAATGAATTATATTATATATAATTCTCTATGTTTGGAATAAAGTATGGTTCAATAGTGTGTTCAATAGAGTGCAAAATATTATTCTCGATTACTAAACCAGGGCATACGCTGAATTACTTTTTTTTAAAATTATGCAAATGGGTTTGGTGCATAATATTTTCTTTTCGGAAAATGAAATCGTCTCCAATTAAAATGGTGTAATAAATTTTTGGTTTAAAAGTGGTTTGGACATAAGAATATTTATAAAGTTCATGGGCGTGAAATAAAAAAGTGTGCAGTTATGTTTCATGGAGTGTAGCAAAAATTGGGATTCTTAAATGTGCGTTACTTGAGTTCATGTTTTGTCATGGATGGGAAATTCACGCATTGCTGTCTGTGCATAGGTGTCGCTAATGTTTAGTGAGCTATAACTAGTTAATAATTATATTCCATTTAGTTTAATTTAATCTTTTTCAGCAATGTACACCTTATTTCCCGTGACATTTTCAAATGTGTAGGTGTAATGTGACTCTTTTAACTACTCTGATTATCTACTATTTCAAAAGCACGAGCTCCCATCTGCATTGAAATTTAACATTTTATTAAACATAAAATTAGATAATATATTTTTTTTAAAGATAAGATAAGATTCTTTCATTCTTCTGGCAATGTCTGCGAACAAAGCGCTTCTTGATGAATGATGCCATGGTAAACAAGTATCTTGTGATTTATTTTTTTCCTTCAAAATAGAAACAAAACTTTTTCTTACTCCTGACATACCATCGGTTGAAATGGAAACAATATTCTTGCGCGGAATTCCCCATGCATTCCATGACAGCATTTGCAATATCCTCACCACGTGTTTGACCTTTCAGTGGTAATAATCCTAAGAGTTCTTCTTTATTTGGATCAATAAAAGATTCTTATCTTATCTTCTTATCTTATCTTAAGTGGGGAGTACGATGACCTACTGAAATTAAGCAGGCTTCCAATAGTTGCACTGTAGAATAAGTTAACGACTTGCTTGTTTACGCCAAAATTGTACAGTTTTTTGAGGTAGAGCAGTCTTTGGTTGAATTTCTTATACAGGATTTGGCCGTGCTCATGCCATGTTAGCTTATTATTAATTGTGACACCTAAGTTCTTGTATGCCTCCACTTTCTCCACATTTTTATTTTTTATGTTGAGATCTGCAATCAGGTATTTCCCCCTCCTGAAATCAACAACCATTTCTTTTGTTTTTGAGACATTCAACTGGAGAACATTTTCATGATAAAGCTTGTTACTATCTCCACATTTTTATTTTTTATGTTGAGATCTGCAATCAGGTATTTCCCCCTCCTGAAATCAACAACCATTTCTTTTGTTTTTGAGACATTCAACTGGAGAACATTTTCATGATAAAGCTTGTTACTAAGTTACAGTATAGGCCTTCTCCTTCAGATATTAAGCCAACAATCGTGGTATCATCAGCAAATTTTCAGATTGGGTGTTGCTTGAGCTTTGAATATCATTTGTATATATTGTATACAGTACAGGAGAGAGAACGCAGCCTTGTGCTGCCCCGGTGCTTATTTCTCTGGTTAGAGATACTTGGTTATTTACTTTGACATATTGTGGCTGATTTGTTAAAAGTTCAGTATCCAAGCCTGAATATTTAAATTAACACGTAACGAGGAAAGTTTCTTTATCATAAGGTGTGGTTGAATGGTGTTTAATGCTGATGAGAAGTCTAAGAAAAGCACACTGGCGTATGTTTTAGGACTGTCTAGGTGATGGTAAAGTCTCTCCAACAATAGTAAGATTGCGTCCTCCGTACTTCTGGCAGGTTTGTAAGCAAATTGGTGGGGGTCAAGTTTTTGCTGTACTTCATTCAAAATTTCTTTCAGAATTATTTTCTCAAAACATTTCATGACAACAGGTAAGTGCAACAGGTTGTTGCACATTACCTCAATTAAAAACCTGGTTAAGGATACCTATTCTTTCTTCAGGGCTCATATTGTAAATGAATCTACTACCTTATTCACAGCAAAATAACAGTCAGAAAACTTGAAAGTTTGCACCTGGTCATGTCTCCACTACAAGATGTCTCCCTAGAGAAATGTTAATATTTGGTTTCAATTAATCATTTTCAGCTCTGTAGACCTTATTTGTACTTTAAATTTTAAAAACTTCAGTAAAAAAATTTTTTTTAATTTCAGCAATGTTTACCTTTATTTGTTTTTTTTCCATTTTAAAAAAAAAAATATTATCAATTTGTTTATTATCATTTAGTAAGCGGATTAAATATGTAAATCTGAGTTCACAAGTTATACCACATTGTAGGCCAAGCTTACCAATTACTACATTTACTCTTGATCAGGTCAAAGGCAAGCTGACCACCTACTGGCTACTGGGTGAGAACCCCCCATACAATGCCTCTGTAACCTCCCATGGTATTTTGTGACGTAAGATTCTATAGAGAGCTATGCAAGGAGACAGAATCATGTTGACATTGGACACAGATGAGAGGATTGCATTATTCTGTCACATGTTTTACAACTCAGCACCATATTAAATTTTTAAGATATTTTTAAAAACATTTGTGAATAGATATTTCCAATTATTAACACTAGGACAATCTATAAGCATTCACATACATTTTTAAATTGTTCTTTACTTCATCATTTCAACTAAATAATAATGCACATTTTCTTTGTTTTTGTAACAAAAATATTTGTTAATGTTTTCAAATTCTGAAAGGACATTCTTTTTTTTTTAATTAATCATTTCCCCTATAATGTTTAATTATTTTTTTTTGAAAGTTTTTAAGACAGTATTGTAACACTGCCAAATCTGAACACATGACTGTTGTCCATAGTGAGGCTCTCTGGTTATTGTCATCATTAGTACAAAATTATTTAATTTAAAACAAAAAAAAGGATCATCAAGGCATATTGTACCTCATTGGAAGTCAGATCTGATTTTTTAAAATATATAATTATAAACTTTCTGTTCTTTGCTGTTAATCTTTTAAATTCTTTGGTGTTCTATTTCATTTAAACCATACTTTTTTTTAAATATGTGTTAATTTGATGTAAATATAGTTTTATTTATTTTTAATGCAATGATGGTTTGTAAAAGTATCACTGATGTGGAAGTGTTCTGGTGTGCTAAAACTCTTATTTATTTCAGTTTGATCTTATTTTATTTTTTTTTTCAATATTTGAAAAAAAAAATTGTTAACAGGCAACAGATGCTCTGTTTTATTNTTTTTTTTTTTATATATCTATAATATATATATATATATATATATATATATATATATATATATATATATATATATATATATATATATATTATATATAATATATATATAATATATTTAATCTTTGTTTGACATGCCCTTTGACCCTACAGTTTGGAAAAGGGAAGTTTACTCAATGTGATATTGGATTTTGTGTTTGATACCTGTCAACTCAAGGCTAATCAAATGGATGTCAAAGACATAAGTGCTTTTTTAAGATACACCAATTTAATTTCACTGATATAATCTTGTCATTATATGTTTTACTTGTTGTTTATGGGAATGTCATTTGAACATTTGAATTGGCATTTTAAGCTTTTGTGACTGTTATATCATCTCTTCACTCACATGGTAATCTAAACCTTTCTGTTCTCTCACAACTGTCTGAGAATTTAACTGCCATGTGTGTGTAACTGATTCAATTCATTCATTCAAAACAGGTGTCCTTAACTTATTATTAGCCCCTTATTGATTTCAAATCATTGTGATTTCAAAACATATTTTTGCTCCCCACAAGATAAAAAATATTAATTAAAATACAAATGAACCTGTTTTTCTGGGTCTTACCGCTATCTCTGACACTGCTTTGCAACACCCCTCGCTAAATGATGATTGATAGGATTAATCTCTGAGACCAAATTATAAATGAGGTTAATATGATCAAGTGATATTTTATTAACTCTATGGAAACAAAATTTTATGTGGGTCCCATGAAAATATTCTAGTAATCTAAAAGTTCAAGTTGTAGACAATAAATTATACAGATTTTTAATAAATTTAAAATAATTAAAGTAAAATTATAACTAATAGATTATTCAGTTTGCAGTGGAATGATTTTCAAATTTGCTGTCATTATTATTATTACAAATTGATCATTTTACACTGTACATTTAAAAAAAACATTAATACGGTTTCCAGAACATCTTACATGCCACATTAAATGTTGCCACAAGCCACGGTGTGGCAACAAACTCTTTCTTTAATATTTTGTCACCAGTCTTGAGTGCTGGCTGTTAAACCACACAGACAAAAAGATGTACAGTCAAACACTATCACAAAACTTGGGAATCCTCTGATACATCCTAGCCTTACAAGGGTGATTAATTTGTCCAAGTTGCGAAAGTGCATTGAAAGTCTGTGTGTATGTAAATCTTGATAATTCTTATTTATTAAAATAAAAGACAGATGTGGCATTTTTTATGCTTTTTGAAATTTCAGAATTAGTTTTCGTAATTTTTATAATATCAGCCATTTGCTATATATGATGTCATTGTGCTAAATTAGTGAACAGTAAACAACAATTAGTGAATTTTCAACTTTATCTGTGACATGAGTGAGACGAATGGTTCTACTTTGATTTAAAAAAAACAAAAAGATTTAGCCGTTACAAGTGTTAAAGTAGTACAGTGAAGAAACTCAAGAATGTCACATTCTGGGGGGGGGGGGGGGGGGGGGGTTTTTAAAAAGGTGGTAGGTTTGTGACGGCACATTTTTTTCTTTTTTTTTTTTTT
>CAXITT010000111.1:313175-374497 GCA_964033795.1 Lymnaea stagnalis | reverse complement strand
GACATAATTTTGCTGGGGGGGGGGGGTGATAATTGCTAAAAAATTGCAACACAATATCAAGCCTACATACAAATTAAGCTGCAATTTACCCTTCGGATAAGTTTAAACTACTTACAAAAAGCTTCTTTTTGTTTACTTTAAATTTATAATAACACATTTATTTACTTCTTGAATAAAACTAAAAAATTTGCTTGTGGTGAAAGTTTCCTATAGATTTTTTCCTAGTGTGTGTCTGAATTTCCGATTTTAATATCCAATTATTTAAGCTGTTGTTTTTTTCCTTGCAAACCCTTTTCATATAATTAATCATTAAGTTGAGCTTTATTTTGTCAGTGCACTATTAATCATTATACATTACTATACACAATTTATAATACAAATGGTTTTAAAAACAGTTTTTTTTTTAAAAATTGGTACAGCTGTACAACTTGGTATTTATTTTTTTCATTTATATTTTTTTTTTCATTTATAGTATTTTTTTGTCCTAGCTAAATATTTTTATTAACAATTAAAAGTGATTTTTCGTGTATAAAATTGTGAACCAATGAACATGCACAATGATTAATTAAATAAAAATAGAAGATTTGTGTTTCTTTGAGAGTTTTATTTTGTATGTGTGAAACATCTGAATAATTTTAAACTAATCACTTTCATGTCCTTCGTAAAGGACATTTTTAAATTGCGGACATCATCGATTTACAATATTTCACCAAAAAATATAATCTTAAACAACAAAGTTGCTACAAAAAACTATGAGAGAATTTGTAGGGGTCCAATTTCTATTGCCACTTTTTGGAAAGGTACCCCAATGACTTGCATCTTTGGATAAGCTCCATCTGCAAATATTAAACCAAGTGTTTCAAACTCAATCGCTCAGGTTGTGGACCGAATAAGAAAAAATTAATCCTTTTTAAACAAAAATGAAATCAGAAAAAGTTTTAACAATAAAAAATATTGGTATGTCACTTTTGCTCCTATCAGTTTGTTGTTGGATAAACATCTTATCTTGGCTACAAGTTCTTTAACTGCAAGTTTTCATCAGTGAGACGACTCCTGTGTGATGCTTTGTTCTTCATCGCAGAACCTGATTACACTCAGCTTGAGCGCATGTGTTTGAGATGTATATGGCATCTCTTCAGGAATGAAACGAAAGGGCCCCCAAAGTGTCATATTTTGCCTTTAGCGTCCCATTACACTGAAGCTCTATAAGCTCCATCTGCAAATTTACCTGCATAATGATAATCAAGTGGTCCCTGGGGCCACAGATGAATGATAATGTGGAGTATTAACCTTTGCTGTCCATGAATTGACAGATTTCTTGATCAGCTGGAAAAAAAACTAAGATCTTTTCCCCGATCGCACCTGTCATGTCTAATTCCCGCATAAGGAACTGAAATTGTTGGTGAAGTAAACCTTAAAACCGTAAAATAAAGGTGACAGTGTGTTACAGTGCTCGTTTTGAGGAAAAAAAGCTCTCGTTGATGCAGTGATATGCTATCAATTCACCAGTACAGTTCGCCTGCACCTTACCACTAGTCCACCCATATCTGTTTTTCAGCTTCAGCTAAAAAAAATACAGAAAATATGACAACATCCCACTCCTGAAACAGAAAGATTTTCAAGATCACTCTATCCAACCAGTTCCTAGTCCTAGATAAACTGCTAGGAGACGAGACGATCGATGGAAAGTGGCAGGGAGTGAAGAAATATTCCAATCAGCATGTCAGGAAGTGTTTGGAAACAGGAAACAACATGGATCAATGAGACATTGAAGGTGATAGAAGAGAGAAAATTGGAAAAGGGCAGAAATTAACAGCAGCTCAGAAAAAAAATTGGAACGTGAAGAAAAGCAATAGACAAAAGAAACTTTGTAGACATGATTACAAAAAAAAGCGGAAAAAGCAGGGAAGTGCTCGCTACCATCAAGAAGTTGTCTGGAAGTTCAGGACAAGAACGAACTTGACTTTGCTGATAAACTTTCCCTTCTCAACATACCCAACAACAGATGCGGGAGAAAACCAGAACTATTGCAGCCACTTCTGCACGTATTGGAAGATCAAGTTCCTCAAGGCCAATGCCATGATTACTTCACCCATCAGGCTCGAAGAGGAAGCGCTCCAAGTGGCGCAGAATTTTGTCTATCCTGACAGTATCGTGGCCAAGCAAGGTGGGACGGCTGATGATGTTACAATAACTGCAGCATTCCAACAACTGAAGAATGTCTGGGTCTAAATGTTAGAACTTTCAACATCATTGTGATAAGTGTTCTACTATATGGTGCAGACTGCTGTGAATATGAAGATATTCCAGTGGTTCATCAAAAACTAACCAAGAAGAATTGATGGGATTAACCAGAAACTGTGGTAGCGTAAAAAGCAACAGCTGGTTGACAAAGAGATCCTTCAGAGAAGATGGAAATGGATCGACTACACTGGGAGAAAGCTGGATGACTCCAGTAGGCGGCCTAGGAATGCTAACAGACGTCGATGAAGATCGGCTGCTGTTCCTTGATGACGAAATTTTGGATATCGATTAAAATGTTAAAAAACTTTTTAATATAGGACTTAACGTTTTTATTTTATAGCGTTTTATGAGACAAATATGGTTCATTTGAGTTTGAGACACGAAGGTGTACTGATGACAACACATTTAGTTCTGACAAGAATTCGTACTGCTGAAGACCATCAGCAAATTTACGTCCATAGAGAGTCAAACGCTTGCTAGTTAAATAAATGTAAACAAAATGAAACATAATTAAGAATCAAATTTTTTTATTATTTTAAAAATTTCAATGTTGGCCCCCTGAATTTGTTTTGCAGAACTAAATGAATAAAAATGGATCTCGACTACAAATTAACATCAGTAATGATTTGATGTTTTCATGTGACTATAACAGCATGTTTAAACAGCATGTTTATAAAACGCAGGATATTTAATTCGAATCCAAAAAGATTTTTGGAACTCCCCCAAAATCAATGTGATAAAATTTGTATTTTCCTGACAATAAATTTAGTCTATCGCTGATGGTGTTTCAAATGCACACAAAAAATGCATATGACGTTTTTTTTAAAAAATCTAAAATAGGTTTTCAAATTCAAGATTGAAGATATATCCGAAAAAGTGTATTTATCCACAGCTGTGAGCCGTTTGGTAGAAATTACAATGTAGGAAGATGAGCCAAGATTTTTTTCAGCCCAATATTGTTGCTTCATAAAAATTTAGCTAAGTAGACAATAGTGACAGAACAAAACAAAAACAAAACATTAAAAGAATTACACTGCCAATTCATGGAATATATGTGGCTCTAACTACGGTAATGCAATGCTGAACATCGAATGTTAGAATTACGCAATCACAGAACTGAAAACTGGTGACTTCGTGTGACAGAAATAAATGTAATTCAATGAAAGCTTCCCTATCTGACCACCCACCAGAAACCAATCACTTGGGATAACGAAAAACTGCTGTTTTGCTGTGAAAAATAACACTGCAACATAGCGATTGTTTTTTAATGACGATTGGTAAACTTGTTAGTTCACTAAATTGAGATTATAACAAGTGTCACTGGACATTTACTGGGTGATGGGCCAATGCTATTTAATAATTGAGACTGAGATAATATATACCTATTCATAACATAGAGATTAGATAGTAGAAACCATGCCATCCGATCCATAAACTAAATTTCTTCTACGCGTCATGAAAACAATTTCAACTTGAATAAGAAATGGACATTTTTTAATTGGTCTGCATGTCAATCAAATGAAATAACAAACCAATTTCCTTAAAATGAACACAATTACAAAAAACTTGTTCTTGTTCCCTGTTCATGAACATGGCATTTTCGCTCGTATCGTAAATGCTTTTGTTTTTTTCTTCTTTTATTTTTTTCTTCTTTTATTTTTCTTTATTTACTAATTTTATTTTTATGTTAAATGAGTGCAACAGAGTAGGGTTAAATCTGAAAAGGAACAACATCTCTCCCATGATCATCCCTTTTATTTTGATGAAGCGAAATTGATTAAATATTTATACTTATATTCGGTATTCAGTTATACACTTGAAATCAAGTTAAAAAAACGCCTTCGTGAATAATTGAAAATACTATTTAAATGAAAACAGTAGTTATAAGCACATTTAAAAACTGAATAGTTAAATAGTTACATGAATGAGGTAATAATTTAAGGACTGCATTTAAGCTATGCTGAATGACATAGGAAAACAAGGCATGTTGAAAAGGAATGTTTCGACTAAAGACTTCTTCAGCGACAAATAAAAGTACGGCAAGTAATACAGTAAAATACAAAAAATAAACAGAAAGTGCACAAATATAAATATTTGTACTAAGAAAAATAAGGTCCAGAATGTTAACGGACCCTAATAGGGACACATAAAATCTAAGAAATATGAAAAAAAGAAGAAACACATAAGAATATATGTAATGTAGACGAGGTGTTTAAATAACTCCATTTGACCTTAAAATTAGGCTGCATCCGTATGGGTGTGGCCTATTTCCTTTGATCTTGGCTGTTGTTTACTGCCACAACAAATTAAAAAAACATTAATATGTTCTAATAAAATTTTGAGGAAAGTTCAGAGGTGGACAAGAAAGTGGTTTCTGGATTGTGTCTTAGGCTGTATATATATGGGGTTCAAGGAACATTGAGTGCATATATAAGGGGTTCAGAGGGACGGAGATATTTTTCTCTTGACGAGACAAGAGTATGTGTGTGTTAATTAAAAAGAGATTAATTTCTCACTCTAGAACAAATTTGGAGAGTATTTGAATAATATTGTATGGAGATATTAAGCCGAAAAGATGAATTATGGAATGTTCGACATGATATATTTCTCGTTTGCACCGTTGAAGTGTGAAGAGACTAAGGAAAGTTTACCAAGTTCAATATCTCGAAGATGTTCAGTGAGCAAATTAGCAATCTTCTCCTCGTTTCTCCTTTGTCACTAGAACGATATCTACACCACTCAAATAAATGAGGACAATAGATATTAACACATTAAAAACTGAATAATATTACATAATTAAACAGCCATATTTTAAAGTATTGTCACATGAAGTCCTTATAAAATTTTAAGCATCACAAATGGAAGGACAGGCCTTGTGGACTTAGACCGAAGACCTTCATTTCTAAACAAACAAAACAGAACCATGTATGAAACAGGGAAAGCAGAAATGAGATCTTTCAAACGTACACTGCTTGGCATCTGTGAAACAAGATGGATACAAGCAGCACCAATAATTTTAAGCTCTGCGGAAATGCAAATGTACTCGGGGAAAGAGAAAAATGCTCCGCACATGCAAGGAGGTGCTTTGATGTTGTCACGGAAGGCAGAGGAGGCATTGATTGGTTCGAATATTATCAGCAACCTTCCGAACTAGAAAAAAGAAAATAAGGATGAGCATAATTCAGTGTTACACCCACAAACTATAGTAAAGAAGATTAGTCTGCAATATACTGCAAGCAATAATTGAAAAATTCCCAAATAACGGCCTGAAAGACTTTATAAGGCCAAGATTAGAAAGACACCAAAATAACATGGGTAGCCCCAGAAACAAAAGGAAGATAGATTACATAGACCAATGTATCAACAAAAAGTTTAGATAGTCTCGACAAGCTGTACGAATAAAAAGAAGAGCATATTTCACATCCGATCATCATCTTGTTTGGGCAAGAATCAGGTTAATGTTAAAGAAGTAATGGGAACAACTGCTCAGCGAACCAAATTCAACGTAACACTTCTGGCATATTAGCACAAAAGAGAGGAATTCAAGAGTAGAACACAAATGGCAAAATATAAAGATGTCTTTAATATCAACTTTCCAAGAAGTTTTATGACCAGTGAAACTATGCAACTGTGCAAACTACGACTGGCTCTCACGAAACACACGACAGAACATAAAAGAGAGAAAGGAAATGAAAAGTCTAGTGAAAAGCAGCCGGAAAAGGGCGCAGAAAACGGAAGCGCAAGAAAAAGCAAACCAATAGGTAAAAAACAGCACAAAAAAAAGATAAAAATTCTTACATATGAATACACCAACAACAGAAGAAGGAGCCAGAAAGGACATCTTGAATGAGCTCTATGACATAACAAGAAAGCTGTCAGGGAGATATAAAAGGCCGGAGAGACCTGTCAAAGAAAGAGATAACAAATAACAGAAAGAAAGGAGCAACAAAGAACTGAGTGGAACTACAAAACAGACCCCCATCCCAAATACAAGGAGACGAGAGCAAGAGGCAGACACAAATAGAAGAAAGCGCTCCATTAATGAAGAAATAGTTCAAGCTATCAAGCAGCTAAAAATAGATAAGCATCGGGACCGGATAGTTTCGGATGATTAGAACTGATGATAGTCAACATGCTGCAACCTTTGTTTGAAAAGATGTTAGAAGAAGAGAGAGTTCCAAAAGATAGGAAAGAAGGATACCTCATCAAGTTAAGAAGAAAGGGGATCTCAGCAACTGTGCAAATTACGGAGGAGTCACACAGCTGTCTGTACTACAGCTACGAGTTCAAGAGACTGGCTTCCGCTAAAACCGATCATGCACAGATCAAATTGCAATACTAAGAATCATTATAGACTAGTTTATTTAATGTATATAAATTTGTTAAACTTCGAAAGCCTTTGATAGCATTTGATCAAATTGCAATACTAAGAATCATTATAGACTAGTTCATTGAATGTGTATAAATTTTTTAGACTTCGAAAAGGTCTTTGATAGCCTGGACCGAAAAACCTTGTGGGAATTTTTCCTCAAACTAGTCAGGATCATTTAGAGCTCTAATAAATATATGACATGCAGCGTGGTCCACGAAGGTAGACTCAAAGATTCCCATTACAGTCAAAACAGGAGTCAAACAAGGATGCTTCTTGTCCCCATTTCTATTCATCCTTGAAATTGACTGGATAATAAAATCCACTGACAAAAAGAGGAATGTAGTGGACTATGGGGAAAAATTTAGACCTTGCAGACGACATTGCACCTCTGGCTGCAAACAAGCCAGAATCTTTGATACGAATGTCAAATCTGTACTACTACAAGTGGTGGTCTGGAGTTCAATTCCATCAAGTGCCCAGTCAAGCAAAAACACCACCAGCACCCTGTAGATGGGACGTTAAAAATGGAAGGCAACCCATCTAAGAGGAAGGAACTCTGAAATCAAAACCCGGAGATTGAGTCCAATAAAACATTCCGACAACTCATGCGACGTCACTGGTTCCAAGCTGGTTCCAATGATGTTACCTTGGGTTATCCAGCGGCGTGGAAAGAGGCAATTTGCTGTTGTGAACCAGCTGATAATCCTTCAAGAATAACCCCAGGCTATGTGGATTTCGTCCTCCGAAGCCCACTCCATCGTCACATTGTGACGGACAGATGCCAGCAAAAAAAATATAGTGTGAAAAACAACATTGAGCATTAAGACATGCCTAGAAAGATCCTGAAAATCAAATTACCTAATGCTATCACCAACAAAGATCTACTTGAAAAGACACACCAGGTGCCTATCGATGGTGCCTATCATAAGGAAAAGATTGAGATGGATAGCACCACCAGACAAAGCATAACATGGAACAACCAGGGGAAAATAAAGCGGAACACAGGGAGAAGAGAACAAGAGGCAAAACGCAAAATATGATGAATGGAAAATTCTTGTAGACTATCTATGAATCAGACGTTAACCTTGGGAGGCAACCCATCTAAGAGAAGGAACTCTGAAATCAAAACCCAGAGATGGAATCCCAAAGGGCGGATCGTCAGGCATAAGGGAAGTGAAGATGGTATATTTAGAGTTAGCTGATACCTTATAAGTTAGACGATATCAAGAACATCTGTTATCTTTATATTAAGAACGCATTAAACGGGTGCATTGAGAGTTCGCGAATGATTTTTAGATTTACCTACAACTTGAAACATTCATTTCCAACTAAAAGTAGACGGTTGCAGTGCGTCTTTCTTTAATTTGACCTATGTTAAGATACCATTTAAAGACACAACATTTTGTTTTTCATGAAGACTTAACATTATTAATTATTCTTTCTGTGGTGTGGGGGAGTAGTCTCTAATAGTTTGAAAATCGAGTGCAGACAAGTACAACTCCAATATATGTGACATTCGCAGTGAGGATCGATTCCTCACAGATGAGCTGTTTAAGGCCCGCCATTTGATACCCGGACTCAAATGAATGAAACCTCGCATCGTTCACGTGCTTTAAAATCAATTTACATTGTGAAAGGAAGCTTGAGTATTTTCAATTAAGTTATTACACAACTTTACAATCTTGGTTACTGTTTGTTTCTTGTAAATAGAATTGAAAACTAATGCGTTTTTAATGTAAATTGATTGCGACCATTTGTTTTTTTTTTATTTTTATTTCTAACATTGAAATAACCTCAAATTTTTGTTTTAAATAATGATAATACTGGTTCTACTGATTTTGACGTGGCCAGGTATGCACTGTACTGTCACCTTGCCTCCTAGTTATCCAATTTTGCACACGTCGTTGGTAATGACGTCGACAAAGTGTACTATGTCTCTTTCCCAAGATCTTAAGAACAGATCTTGAGTGAGTAGACTACATCAAGCCCTGCAAGGTCCATCCCTTTCAATGTGTCATGATTTCTCTCCAAGGCCCTATGTATAGCTATGAGCTCCACATCGAATTTATGTTATGTTGGTGGTCAGGACCTCTTTAGTCGCCCTCCACCTACCCAGTTATTCTGCTTTTGGAATCGTGGTTCGTTTTTGTCCAGCCGCTGGTACTTCTCGACGGTACTTAATATTCACTTTCCCTCCTGATTTGTAGCGGTTCTACATTGGCCAGGACCTCTACAGCAGCTGTGGGTGATTCTGGCTTGGGCCCAACTTTTCCAATACAAACTTGCATGCTGGCAGTAAAAAGCAAAATAGAAAATACACGACTCACTAGTCATTTCAGCGTTTGGAAACAGATGACTGAAACCAAGATACTGTAAGGGTACAGTTTTTTGAGGTAAAGCAGTCTTTGGTTGAATTTCTTATACAGGATTTGGCCATGCTCATGCCATGTTAGCTTATTATTAATTGTGACACCTAAGTTCTTGTATGCCTCCACATTTTTATTTTTTATGTTGAGATCTGCAATCAGGTATTTCCCCCTCCTGAAATCAACAACCATTTCTTTTGTTTTTGAGACATTCAACTGGAGAACATTTTCATGATAAAGCTTGTTACTAAGTTACAGTATAGGCCTTCTCCTTCAGATATTAAGCCAACAATCGTGGTATCATCAGCAAATTTTCAGATTGGGTGTTGCTTGAGCTTTGAATATCATTTGTATATATTGTATACAGTACAGGAGAGAGAACGCAGCCTTGTGCTGCCCCGGTGCTTATTTCTCTGGTTAGAGATACTTGGTTATTTACTTTGACATATTGTGGCTGATTTGTTAAAAGTTCAGTATCCAAGCCTGAATATTTAAATTAACACGTAACGAGGAAAGTTTCTTTATCATAAGGTGTGGTTGAATGGTGTTTAATGCTGATGAGAAGTCTAAGAAAAGCACACTGGCGTATGTTTTAGGACTGTCTAGGTGATGGTAAAGTCTCTCCAACAATAGTAAGATTGCGTCCTCCGTACTTCTGGCAGGTTTGTAAGCAAATTGGTGGGGGTCAAGTTTTTGCTGTACTTCATTCAAAATTTCTTTCAGAATTATTTTCTCAAAACATTTCATGACAACAGGTAAGTGCAACAGGTTGTTGCACATTACCTCAATTAAAAACCTGGTTAAGGATACCTATTCTTTCTTCAGGGCTCATATTGTAAATGAATCTACTACCTTATTCACAGCAAAATAACAGTCAGAAAACTTGAAAGTTTGCACCTGGTCATGTCTCCACTACAAGATGTCTCCCTAGAGAAATGTTNCCTACTGGCTACTGGGTGAGAACCCCCCATACAATGCCTCTGTAACCTCCCATGGTATTTTGTGACGTAAGATTCTATAGAGAGCTATGCAAGGAGACAGAATCATGTTGACATTGGACACAGATGAGAGGATTGCATTATTCTGTCACATGTTTTACAACTCAGCACCATATTAAATTTTTAAGATATTTTTAAAAACATTTGTGAATAGATATTTCCAATTATTAACACTAGGACAATCTATAAGCATTCACATACATTTTTAAATTGTTCTTTACTTCATCATTTCAACTAAATAATAATGCACATTTTCTTTGTTTTTGTAACAAAAATATTTGTTAATGTTTTCAAATTCTGAAAGGACATTCTTTTTTTTTTAATTAATCATTTCCCCTATAATGTTTAATTATTTTTTTTTGAAAGTTTTTAAGACAGTATTGTAACACTGCCAAATCTGAACACATGACTGTTGTCCATAGTGAGGCTCTCTGGTTATTGTCATCATTAGTACAAAATTATTTAATTTAAAACAAAAAAAAGGATCATCAAGGCATATTGTACCTCATTGGAAGTCAGATCTGATTTTTTAAAATATATAATTATAAACTTTCTGTTCTTTGCTGTTAATCTTTTAAATTCTTTGGTGTTCTATTTCATTTAAACCATACTTTTTTTTAAATATGTGTTAATTTGATGTAAATATAGTTTTATTTATTTTTAATGCAATGATGGTTTGTAAAAGTATCACTGATGTGGAAGTGTTCTGGTGTGCTAAAACTCTTATTTATTTCAGTTTGATCTTATTTTATTTTTTTTTTCAATATTTGAAAAAAAAAATTGTTAACAGGCAACAGATGCTCTGTTTTATTTAGAATAATAAATAACCTGTTTTTTTTATTATAGATCTCTACAATATATATATATATATATATATATCCATATATATATATATATATATATATATATATATATATTATATATAATATATATATTAGCTTGAGTATTTTCAATTAAGTTATTACACAACTTTACAATCTTGGTTACTGTTTGTTTCTTGTAAATAGAATTGAAAACTAATGCGTTTTTAATGTAAATTGATTGCGACCATTTGTTTTTTTTTATTTTTATTTCTAACAACATTGAAATAACCTCAAATTTTTGTTTTAAATAATGATAATACTGGTTTATTTTACTTCTTTTACCGGGACATAGATCACGTGGGCCGGGTCTCAAAGGCCTGGAAGGATTTAATTATAAGTTAAATTAAAATCGGATAAACAAACAAAAAAAAGGGGGGGGGGTAAAATATATTCTAAAATTTCAGTTTCGAAGTGGCTATTTGGACCTGTGCGAAAAGTTAGAGGTTGAGATACTTTTTTTTTTTTTAAGTGGACCCGAACACACAGCGCCGCTATTCTGACCCGGGTCCCTTTAGACTCAGTGCCATTCGGATGCCATTTAGGTTATTTTAGTTTAAAGCTTCCACGGAAATGGGTTGCCTCTACACGGCATGGAAAACGAGTAAGGCGAGCTTGGGCCCGAAACCAAAACCCATATCATCCATGGCACGTCCCGAACGAAAGATCGCCTGGGGAAGGGGGGAGGTGACGCAAAGCCTCTCCCTCACTTGGAGGAACATTTCTGTTCAAACATTTCTGCTGGGAGGCAAGGTGGGACCGAGTAGAGTGATTGTTGTAATGCCTGGACAGCATCCCCACCCCGCGGACGTCCTTCTTGCGCGTATGACGTGCGACAGGTGCACGCAAGGCCAAAAAGCTAATGGTCACTAACGAACGGGTGCAAGGGGTCATCCGGAACAGACCCTAGTCGTGTTACAACTGAATGTGTGTGGAATAAGGCAAACGCTGCACGAGGTAACCAAACTACTACACGAACGCGAAGTGGATGTAGCACTATTCCAGGAGCTGTTGCGGCACGGGAAGCCGCTCCATATCAGAGGATACTGGCGTGCACTGCACGTGCGGCAGATGCCGCGGTATTACCACAGTGGTGCGAAATTACCTCACGCTGGAGGTCATAGAGAGACGAAACTATTCAAACACTGACACTCTAGCAGTGAATGTGAAAACGATGGGTAAAACGTTCACAGTGACGAACGTTTACAACACAACACGCAATATAATTACAATCCCCACCCGAGGGGAATTGATGTTCAGGAGAACGATAATTGCTGGTGATTTTATCGCCCAATCGCTTCAGGGAAGCAAGTAGAGGAGGTCTGCCTTGAGACGAACATCAGACTGCAGGACGAAGAGAGTGCGGCCCCTCTCCACACCGGACATAGCACGGAGTCCAGGCCAGATCTGACACTTATTAGCAGAAATTGAGAAATTTTTCCTTATTGGAAAGCGTATATAAAATCTAACAGACGTTAAAATTGAGAGCGACCATCTGCACATATTACTCAAGATATTCTTGGAACGTCCAAAACCCGTTGTGAGAAACGACACTGGCTCTTCCGGAAAGCCAACTAGGATGAGAAGCAAGCGGAAACCATTTTCATTGTTTCTATAGAATAGTAGTTACTATCCTAGTGTCTCATTTGTATTTACTTAGTTTACATGTTTTAATAACTGTAAAGCGCTTAGAGCTTTATGATAAGCGCTATATAAAAATGCCTAAATAAATAAATAAATAAAATAAACCAAGCTCCGCGAGCTCGATGTCGAGTCAGGCGACATAGATGCACTCTTCGAGAAGTTAAATGTATCATTTTGGAAGACGCCCGTAAGACGATTCCAAGGGCGAAAGCGAAGCAAAATTCAGACCCTACTGGAACAGGGAACTGAAAGAACTCGTGAAACGAAGAGCAAAAGCCCGAAAGCAAGCTGCAAGAAGGAAGCTTACAACCGACTTACGGCTGAAGTTCGGGCGGCTGTCCAAAAAGCGAAAAAGTCAAAATGGGTAAGCGCGTGTGAAAAGCTCGACCTCCAAGATGGCAGGAAAGTGTGGAGCGTGCTTGGTGTGGGGAAGGCCAAAAACCTACAATTAAAACCATGAATGGGATTGAGGCGAGCGAAGCGAAAGGGGCAAAAAGCAGTGAATAAAAAGACCAGAGAGACCAAAGACGTCTAAGGAAAAGCTTGAACCCAACGCTTTGGGCCCCAACTAGAGCTTTTCACGACTCCCTTCACAATGGAAGAATTGCAAACTAGTGTAGGCCAGCCAGAGCACCAGGGCTTGACCCTACCCTATGTACTCTACATAGCGAGATGTAAAGGTAAAGAGGGGAGAGAAATTTTGCTGGCTCTCATAAATAAGACCTGGGCCACGGGCACCCTGCCAAAAAAGTGGAAAAAAGTCATCCCAATTCCCAAAGAAGGCAAACCAGGCCATTTACAAAGTAGCTACAGGCCAATATCTTTAACATGGTGTGTGGGAAAGATAAGCAGAACGAATGGTAAATGGAAGACTCTAATAGTTTCTTGAGAAGAACAAGTGTCAACCACCGACGCAAGGTGGCTTCCGAAAGGGTCGACAACCCATGGATCAGGTGATCCAACTTGACGGAGCACGTGCCTCATGTACAAATTTCAAAAGCTGGGAATAACAGGTTGACCGCAAAGGTGGAAAACTTTTTAAAGGACAGAACTATCAACACACGGGTTGGTGACAGTATATCAGACAATTGGGGACGAACTCACGCAGGGGTCTGCCCTCAGTTGCACCCTATTCCTAGGTTATGTATATGACGCAAGAGGAATTAGAAAGCGAAAACGCAATGTTTGTGGACGATTTGGATATCTGCAGAACTGGCTGCAGAATAGCCTACACGAGGCTGTGGAAAATGGTCAATACTGACAAGACGGTGTATTCAAAATTCACCAATGGAAGATTGAAACGAAAACGAAACTCGAAAGAGTTGCAATGGGATCGGACTCCAGTTTGGGGGTGAAGTTGGACCAGAAACTCCAACTTCAAAACATCGTACGCGAACTATGCGCAAAAACCACAAAGAAGTTAGGCCTGGTGAAGAAGTTGGCATGCACGGACGCGACTACTGAGATAACTCTACCTCAGTAGTGTGAGGGGAGCCATGGATTACAGCCTTCTAGTTCAAACCTTCGCGAGCCGAACGGCTCTAGAGGAACTGGACCACATACAAACCAAGCTCTCAGGTTTGTTTGCGGTGCGATACGCACAACACCCACGTCCGCGGTGGAAGTCTTGGCAGACATCGAACGAAATCTGACGGGTAAAGGCAGTCCTAACGACAGTGGAACGGTACCGTTGAATGGACATAATGAATGGGTAAAGAAGACCAGATTAAAGAGACATTCCTTCATTGACATGGTCCACCGCCATGAGGAAGGTGTGGCCTTACCCGGAAACAGAGAAAGTGAAGGTCATCCTGACAAGGGGACCTCACGAGAGCCTATCCCGGGCTGAGATACCTTGATGAAACTTTCAGAGATTCTATCTCAGTGCTAAAAGGGTAGTAGTCCAGTCGGAGAATTTTGTGCTGTAATAGACACTGGTTACTGGAGGCGTGAGAACCGTGGGGACATAAAGGTTAACCTTTTAAATAATGAATATAAACCTGACTGGAAGGCTGAGTTGTTTTCCTGAGATGGGGGTAGAAGAGAAAATATGTTTGAATATCACACACATGAAATGTGTGTGACATTTATGATCATGAGAGCCAGAAGTGCTCAAACTTTGAGAGCCATGACAGGTCCGTTTTTCGTATTTTGGGAGGTAATGTTGTTAATTTCGTCATTATAACTGATTCTTGGTTGCAATTTTAATGATGAAATTATTATATTTAAATGTTTTAATTTGTTAGTGTCAAATGAAGCAAGTGAGAATTGAGAGGGAAGAGTTAAGCTGGTGGAAAAATGTGGACGCTTTTTGTCAGACGACTGACAGGCGTAATATCCCACCCTCTTTGAATATGAATTTCGGACTGGACAATTTAAGGATGTCCACATGTGTCCATAGATGTTTTTTTTTCCATTTAACAGGCAGAGTTTCGTTTATTTTGTGGTCAATGTTTGTGTGCGGGACAATAATTTTGTTGTCAATGTTATAATTTTTCCTTATTGGAAAGCGTATATAAAATCTAACAGACGTTAAAATTTAGCATTGAAGTTTAGGATGTAGTTTTCAAAAGCTTGTATCTGATTGTTCATTTTAAAATTGATTTTCATGGTAATAACATAATGAAATTATATTGTATTCTTTCTATGGCAAAACACTGAGTAGAGTTGAGACGAGCGGTTTTACCAGTCAAGGCCGTATCTGTGACGGAGGAAATAACAAAACGTCCATTCGACATCAGATAAGGAAATAATCTTATCATTACCAATATTGGAACCTTGCCAGAAAAATATAACATAAATCAACAATGGCCTAACAATAACGGCAGAAATTCTAGCCTCAGAAACGCAGGGATAATTTCCCTAATCCTCACAAGGACTCAAGCTCCTTAAAAGCTGGGAAACGATCGTCCACAAAGTCCCCTGAAAAGAAGCGAGAGGGCCGCTATAAGAGGGTCTTCGTCCCACTGACCTACATCATCTGTTGGGTGCCTTTCATATTGTCTTTGACATCACTTCCCTGGATAAGTAGTCACGTTCTGGATGACGTACGTCAACTCAACCATTAACCCGTTTCTGTACAATTTTAGTAGCCCTGCTTTTAGAGTAACTTTCAGAAACATTATAACTAGCAGAAAACGGCCATCTAGGTGACGCCTAGTGTTTTACCCTTGAGGTCATAAAAAGCTCTTTGAAATAAATTATTAAATACATCTACTGGTCAGTTAACTGAATTCAACATGACATGGTTCAAAAGTCTTATAGAAACAATCGACAATCCATGATTGTAATGCTTCTTCACCCATGTTTTGTTTTTTTCCTCAGGTGCCGATTACTTAATTAAGTAATTAATTAAATAATTTACCTTTTAAAGACACTCAAAATCTGTAAATAATAAAATTTTTATCCTACTCATTTTTTTTTGACGATTTTACGATATCATTCAATCATGTGTTTTTAGAAAGAAGTTAAAAATTTTAAGAAGTTAAATAATTAAAATTGTTTAAAAACCAATTCTCAATTGAGCTTTGAGATATTACCATAATTATTAAGAATACCAAAACATATTGTGGCGTAATTTGTGCTGTCCATGCATAATTTTTAAATTCCTTTTAACAAAACTATTGCATTAAATTTTATCAACATTCACATGGAACACATCAACATGGTACAAGATAAAGGGCTCTAAGATGACTTGCATTTAGTGCTGACCATTTTATTTACCAAACTCTGGTTAGTAGCATATTAACGTAAAGCCCAAATAATTTTACTCCTTTAGAATATCACCTGTTCGCCAATAACAAAGCTACATATTCCTTCTTAATCTGACGATTAGAGTATCCGTGTTGAGCAATGAATTTGATTCAAACCATTTTATTCCCACATTACGATCATAGATTGCACATTCTGTCTTTGGACTACCAGAACTTGGGAAAGGGGATGATGGCTCACTTTCAGTAACTTGGTTTAAAAAGACCTTAAAAATATTTGCTTGAAATAAGAATAGAGGAAAGGGGAGGCACCTCTACTCGCCTAAAAGTGTTGGATTTTTAGACCCCTAAAAATGTGAATGGCTGTAATGAAAAGAATAGCTGTGCAGAAATGTGATGAGCATATATGACATATATGACAAGGAATGGGTATGGTTGCAGGAGTTGTCATTGTATGCGCCTTACAAGACTCCAGCTCCGGGTTTGAATTCAGAGTTTTCTTCCGTTAGATGAGTTGCTAACCAAGGTTAACGAGTCTCATCCACCCGGGGTTATGTTTTTGCTGGACTGGTCTTCGCTGGAATTGAGGTTTGCTCAGTTTAAACCATTCGGCCACGCAGTCACCCCTGGTCCTGGTCGTCTTGCCACTGGAATTGGTGGGTGAGAGAGAGTGAGGTTGACGCCACGCAACTTTTCCTCACTACACAAAATTCACTAGCGCAAGTCACCGGACAACTCGATGGTCATCGTCGATCCTCGACGGACGAACAACAACAACATTATTGACATCATTTACGTGGCCAAAAAAGCAATCTTTATTTTTGAAACTCTTGATTACTTTAAAAAATTGCGTTCAAAAATATTTCTTGCTGCAAATAAAGCTTTCTTTCCCCTGTCTTTTTTCATTGCCATTAGCCAAAAGCAAATCGAAATTTTTCAACTGACGGCGATTTTTACCAAGCCTTCGATAATTGCTTGGGCACACTCGCTCAACTCATTGAAATAGTTGGGCGCATCTTCTTTATATAGAGTGGTTTTCATTTTTTGCTAACTGCATCGGTTTTTGTTGTTTTTTTTGTCAGGAAGGTAAAATAATTGACCAGCGCCAAGCCCATGCTAAGCTCTGGCTCTAGTACATAAGTTATGATGCTCATATACATATTGCAAAAAAGATTTTTCAATATCATACATTCTTGGCGTTGACTTTATAACATAATTGTAAAAATGTATTTCATCAAAAAAACATGTTAGGGATGTGTGGTTGATAAGGGGTTTAATTGTTATTCCATTGTACACATTCATTTTCAGCACATAATTCGAATTAAATCCAAGTCAAAATGAACTTCTTTAGTGACAATAATACCAAACAAAGGATCATTTAGATATGTTAACCACTGGTGGAGCCCGGGGATAAAAGTATTTGTTAAAATGATGTATCGTCCTAAATATTTTTACTGTTTTCATCATTTATGAACAGGAAAATGATTATTTCAGACGGCAAGTAAATTAACAGTCAACACAATGTTCTCACATAATGAGCATAGCACCATACACAAGAAAGATGTTAATTTTGTGCAACTTTAAAAGTTCATGAGTGACCTATATAACCGCAGCGCAAAAGCGAAAAGGAAAAACACAAATGTCGATCTCTGGATTCATGACCCTAAATTATTTTCTTCAACTCTACACAATTCTAGTTTATAAAAAACACATTTCACAAATCCTTCATACATACCGACAAATCACCATGTACGACAATAACTATAATAAAAACTCCATAGAAATTTTAGTGTCAAAACATATTTTGATTAGGTTACTGAAATAATTACAATTTGTTGAAAACAAATAAACGTGTTAATTGTGAAAAAACAAGTAAAAAAAAAAAATTTTGTCAGTTCCACTTTTTTTTTTTTATCTAGACTTCTACTTACTGATTTGAATTATTCCATTACAACATTAAGTTAGTCTTGTCAATTATTGTTACCATTTGTTCTACGTAAAGGTACTGACATATTTGAGCTATTTCTAAACAGTGATAACAATGAAAATTTGACATACAAAGGGGGAACGAACAAAGTTCAATATATCTTTCTGTAGATTTTGTTTTAAATGATTGTCGGCTCAAAACAAATGAATCCTATAGAGTTCATAGTCCCTGCGCCCCTTTATGCAATAGATCAAATGATTCCAAATATCACAAAGCCGGATTATTATATAATTTACATTAAAACATTATAATGTTTATAATGAATACAGTTACACAGCGGCCTCTGAGGTTGGTCAACACTTGGGCAAAAGTAAAGTCTTAAGTCAGCAGAAAGGTAGATGTAGCAGCATGTAAAAGACGTGCTTTTGAAATCGTGCTCAAATGTTGAGGGATGGAGCAAGTGGCGAATCGGTGAAAATATTTACTTATTGTGTTTCGGGATTTCCATATACTTTTCATAAGGCATTTTTTTTTAAAATTTAGATAAATTGAAATTTTTTAGTTGTATATAAGTCATTAATTTAATATTTGTAATTTGTAGGATTCGGTATCAATTGAAATCTTTATTTCTAAGAATTTAGAGTTACGAAAGTTACGAAACTTACACTGTGTCCTAAACGAGGCGTCACAAACTTTTCCAATGACTACACAAACTTCGGGCCTACTATTAACACAAAAATGACTGATCCTCGAAGACCTTGTTTAGACCAGCATCCAAGTATATGGCTAAAGGTGGTCCAAACTGTCCAAAAACGGTCCCAACAATGACGAGGACTCCGCAATGCAGCCTGCCCAGAAGAAAACGTGTTGCCCGTAGTTGGGCCACCTCAAACCTGTAATATTTGTTCAATTTTTTCCGAGAAAGATGCATTATCTAATAGCAGCTGAACAATGGCCTTGCTCTTTCTTTCATGCTTTCAAATCTTCTGATTTCGCCTTAAGAACCCCAGGGTTAAATTTGCCTTGTTTCACACTTAAGGAATAGTTTTTACTGACCACCACTGCATCGTTCTGATGAGACAATATTTTGGATATGACTAGATGTCAATCAACAAATTGTTTGTTTGATTGGTCATCACGTCCTCTGTTGCTTTTCGTCCGTTGACGATCGACGATGACCATCTTTTGTTTAAAGTGAGGAAGAGTTGTGGGGCGTGAACCTCACTCTCTCGTCCGGGCCCAACATATCCAGTGGCAAGACTCTACGTTAAGACGACCAGTAATGGGTACGGTTGCAGGAATTATTTTATGCGCCTAATGGGACTCAGGGTTTGAATTCAGAGTTTTATTCCCTTATTACCCCTACCTCCCTTTTCCTCCCTTAGATGAGTTTCCGACCAAGGTTAACGAGTCATCCACCCGGAGCGATGTTTTTGCTTGTCCGGAATTGACGTTTGCTCAATTTAGACCATTAGGCCACCTAGTTACGTCCTCTATAAATTAAAGGTTTATTTCAATTGACTCGAAAGCCTTGTTTTCAGTCAGTGAATATATTGTGGCTTTCAAGATACTTCATGACTAAACTTTCAATGTTGTGCTTCAACAGCTTGCTTAGCACGCTGTTGAAGGATACCGTACGTTGTCAGAATGCTCCCCTTTCTTGTAGATTTGCGCACTCAAGGTATGTTTTCAGGACTACATGCTTCGTCGTGTATTGATGAGGCCAAGCATTACCTACAATCTGGATAGGCTCTCCTGATTTTCTTGGTCTTGACGGAATTCCCCTATTTTATAAATCAAACTTATTTGATGTTACACCCTTTGTAAATAGATTCGTTGTATATGAGTTTTTTTGTTTCCACGAAAAAATAATCTTGAAAACTGCGTAATTCTTCTGTGATATATCTCTTGTTTGGTCCAATATACTTGCTACTAAGGTCATGAGTATGAGTTCGATAGCATTTCGAGTTTCCCGAAGACGCCAAAAATTCATATCAGAAGTTGAAGTCAATTTTATCAACACTAGCTATACCTTAAATAAGTATATGCAGTATAAACCAATGACGGTGGGATTTTGATCCTGCAGGTTTTCCGGTGGATTCCTATTCCGGTGGCATCTCTTTTCATGAAGGAACCCGATCCGTTTGGGAGCCGTTATTTTTTGGAGGGGGGGCGTTGTCTCATTTACGGTGAGAACGTGTAGAGTGATGTTTCACATGACGCTCGTGTCCGCTGATCTCGCGGGACATCAGAATCTTTGTGTCCTTGAAGACGTTGGGAGTGACCATTTGCCCATACTGCTTAGGGTTGACTTGGGACAGGCCAAAACCAAGTGCGATAAACGCCACTGGCTCTTTCGCAGAGCCAACTGGCAAAATTTCCAAAGTCAGTGCGAGACCAAGCTCGGACTAATTGCAGTCGACGTGGCCGTCTCAGACTTAGATGTTGCTTTCGAGAAGTTTAATGGCGTCCTCCTAGCGGTCGCCCGTGTGACGATCCCGAGAACGACCGGGAATCGACCGTACAAGCCTTTTTGGAACAAAGAGCTTGCAAAACTCGTGAAGCGAAGAGCAAAGGCCCGGAAAGCGGCCGCGAGAAAGAAAACACCGGCTGCTCGTGCTGGTTACAATCAACTTACGGCTGAAGTCTGGGCAGCTGTTCAAAAGGCGAAAAAATCAAAATGGTTAAGTGCGTGTGAAAAACTCAATCTTCGAGACGGTAGGAAGGTGTGGAATCTGCTCGGAAGTCTCTCTGGTGCGGGTAAGGCCAAAAACCCGCAACCATTACTATCGGACAAGGGTCTCATGGCGAGCGAAAGAAAGAGCAAATGTGCTCAGTGGTCACTTTGCCGCAGTGAACAATGAGTCAAAAGTGTCAAAAGAGAACCTGACAGGGCAGATTTCTTAGCCCAAGAAGGCGCAGCCCTACCTCAACCAGACAAACCCATGACCCAGCTCGGAGTCACTGCCTGGTTGAAAGACCATTTCAGAAGAAAATGGCTTGGAAAGTGGGACACGGCCACTACTGGACGACAGTTTTACCAGGAATTTCAGCGGCCGAGCCAAAGCGACCCATGGTGGGAGCTTAGTCGTAGAGAACAAAGCCTTATCACACAGATGAGAACTGGGCACTTCGCTACGCGCAGTTATCTCTACTGACTCGATAACAGAAGGGAACTCTTGTGCCGACAATGTGGACACGAAGAGGAGACAGTAGCCCACGGTTGTCACGTGTCCGAATAGTGGGACGGGGGCCGACGGTAGGAATCCGGAAGCTTGCCTTAATGATCTCCTTTACGGAAGCGCCCAGCAGATGAGGGCGTAAAAATTGTGTCGAGGGTCCTAAGAGAGTAAAATCTCGACCCTTTTGAGTATTAATCTTTATAAATCTCTTGCTAATCTTGATCACGTTCTTAATTTTTTGTAACGACCAACCCCCTCACTACAAAACTTTTAAGTTTGGTTCTTCTGATCGAAGAGAGAACGCTGTTAGGCAATGCTGCTAGTTATGGAATTTGATTTGCATTCGATATCGCAGGGTCATTAAAAAATATTTTTGCCTAAAAATCTCTCACGGGCCGGAATTAATTGTACTCCGGTCAAAACCTTTGGATCCTGATGACACATATTCTAGGAAGTCCCATCTATCTATGACACCAAATACTGACGTTCAAAACTTTGTGAACTTCAATATCAGCTGCCTTTAGATGACCTAAGCCCTGGTATTTCTTTTAAAAGTTCATCTTCTGATCATATAACGGATACCAATAACATTTCTTAACTTGCTGATAGTAGACTCTTGGGTTGAACACTCCCAAACTTTCACTCGTATTTCACCAATCAAAAGAACTCAATGATGGTTATTGTCTTTACTCCTCTATTAATCTGCTATCTCGCTTTGGCTTTGGCTTTCACTCATCTAGCACTCTACTGTCAATGTTTCCTCATGTTGAAATACCTCTTGACTGTTCTCTGCAAACCTGTGATCAATTCTTCCTGTTGCTTTGCAATGGCATCATTATATTTACTACTGAATGGTCTATCCGAGTCCATGAGTTATTTTTTATGTTGCAGAGAACGCTACTTTTCCCCAACAAAAGTTTTGTGCAAAATGCCCTGACCAATGTCTTAGCTTTTCTTAATGACAATTCATAGGGAAAACTGAAAAGCTGCCCATGGTCTTATAATTTCTTGTTGAGTACATTCAGCCCCTATGTATTGTCAACAAGAAAAGCTAAGTCCGTTAGCCATTTCTGATCACTTAGTACTAGAACTTAAAAGGCTAAAACGTGTTTGAATAGGAGGCAGGAGCAGGCATTGAATTATTGATACGAATGAGGATGCTATTGTATGGAGAATGAATTTTTTATTTTTTTATCTTACAAAAAGACTTTTGGACTAGCCTTACCTTGAAAGTGACAAAGCTTACAGGCTGGGAATTTTTCTCACTCGTCACTCGTACACACTAATTTTAAAAGGAATGTATTGATTATGCTGTGTCCGATTGCTTTGATTTGCACAATTACGTTGTGCGTTACCCACTAAATAACTTTTTAAACTTTTCTCAAATCCGCAATAACGCCATTTTAAGTATTTTAAAATGGTTTGAAACATCGTCCAAATCTATTCAAACATAATAAAAATAGTCCGTAAGATTCAACTGAAACTGTCGCGGAGGGTCACATTATAGATAATGAGAATGGAGAAAACCCGCGGGCCCCATTAACAATTTAACTTTGCTGTCATGTACGGGCTGGAAAATATCGTCTTGTGGGCCCCAAATGGCCCGCGGTCCGCAAGTTTGAGACCCCTGGTTTAAATGAACTAACCTCTACTGTCACCGTAACTTTCCTGCTAGGATCGTCACGGTTAGTCACCTGGTCAGTAGCCATACTGTGGGATTCCCCCACCCCTGTAGCACCCAGGTTGCACCCAAGTCGGCTATCAATGTCTGGATTCACCACAATATCTGTAGCCAAACATCTTAATTTGTAATCGTCTCGCTACCGAAATTTCATTTTGGTTTGATTTTTAAAAGTACCCTGTTCATCAGCACGCCCCACAGAGTGACAGTGCTTCTCGTGCAGAAAGATTGGTCATCACTTTGTCAAGAGATACTGCAGATACTGCTGTGTAATATTACCTTTCTGAAGATAAACGTGAAATCACAGACAGCATTTAAAAAAACAGTGTGCTGTATAACAATGTTAAGAGGTGGTATTACTAGTGATGAATCGGAGAAAATATTTTTATATTATTATTATTGTTTTCGAAATATTTTGTTTCAAAAACTTTTGTTAAAAATCAATTAAAATTTATTATTAAAATTTATTTTGTAAAATATTATTTTGTTAAACCTATAAATGGGTAAAAATAAAACATTCATTTTTCAATGTTTTTAATTTTTACCGATTCGATTCATTTATTTAGAATCGCCCAACCACACCGAATTTGGTTTCAGTGGAAAGCTTTTTTTCCCCAGAATTTAGCTAAATACAATTTCCTGTCATTTCCTGGTAACAAACACTTCAATCGGCTTTCTTACGCATCAACCTTGAACTTTTAAATAAAGCGAGCATTTGGATTGGTTAGCTGTGTGGATAATTTACGTGTAATCAGTTTACCATTTATGAAATTCGGTTAGGCCGAGAAGCGTGTGCTCTGTAAATATGCAATTTTTCAATTTGGTGTCATTCCCCTATTATGGTGTTGGGGTCCGCCCCTACCTGCCCCCCCTCTTCCCAACTACGCCACCGATGGTGCCTACGTCTACGTCTACCTCATCACATGATGTTAACAATGAATGACCTTTTGTGTAACGCAAGCATCGCTTTAATTGTTTACGCCAAAAACGTAAAATGCACGACGTAATTTTTTTTTCGGGTCACGGGTGGGGTCAATCCAGATCAAAGTGACACTTTTCTAGTGACCTTTAGGAACATTACATTGAGCCTTTTTCATCTGACAGCCCTAGCTTTGCTGTAGCTTGTTTAAAGGGAGAAAAGAAATGACAATCTAGCATGTAAAATGTTAAGACGAATCAGCTGTTAAGATAATCGTGCGTTACGTACTGAATTGCTTTCACTCCAATTCGATCATAAACACAAAATATTCTCCTTTCATCGTTTCTTTGAGAAGTTAACCGTGGGCAAAACAACAACGCAGTAAACAGTGGCGGATTTACATCATAAGGAGACTAGTGCTAGTGCGACTTTCCCTATTTTGTAATTTTTTTTAACACTCAAATGTACAGCGAATTCTTGTTCATCTTAAATCTGAATATTTAACTTGTTTAAGCCTGTTTATAATATTTTATATAGCTTGCTTCCTTACATTAGTTTTCTTTCTGAATCAGGTTGTGCACATGAGTGATCAGAGTTGAAACCCTTCAAATTCTAAAGTGTCTGCGACCAGTGGTTGCATGTGTGTTTTGGGGGTGGGGGGGGGGGGTAATTCTTATTTATAATATTTTTGCATTTAAAATGTTAAAAAGTATACCTACGCGTAAGAATTCATCTGAATCCGCCCCAACCCCTAACTTTTAAATCACTCTGACCAGTGGTTGCATGTGTGTTTTGGGGGTGGGGGGGGGGGTAATTCTTATCTATAATATTTTTGCATTTAAAATGTTAAAAAGTATACCTACGCGTAAGAATTCATCTGAATCCGCCCCAACCCCTAACTTTTAAATCACTCGAGCCCCACATTAAAAAAAAAATGTTTTCTTTTTTTTAGTAGGTTCTATCTGATTTAAATATATGCAATGTTGTCAGTAAGTTTAATAAGTTGCACATCTTCCCATCTTTGATTCTAACCCCTCCCATTCCACCCCCACTCTTGGCTAAATACGACATCCAGTTTTTACTTCAGCCCTTTTATCGACCTCCATCCTGGTCCGGTCTAAGCGCGCAAAGGGAAAATTTAGCAGACCCAAGCACAAGTCGTTGCGGCTTTTCTCCACTCGACCACTTGTTCGTCTGGTTGTGGGTTGTGTTCTAACCAGACAGTTCCGGATAGCTTAGATAACCCTTTGCTTGCTTTTTGGCGTAAACAATTTTCGAGTTACAAACCTTGAGAAAGCCTCGCTTTTAAACCTTTGCCTACTATACGACCTTTATAGTAGGCTCGGGTGACCAAATCATGAACTGGGAAAAACGGGACACACCCAAGGTTGTTGTTTTTTGTTTTTTTTTTGTGTGGTTTTTTGGGGGGGTTGGGGGGGGGGGGTTTACCCTCCAGTTTAAGAGGGGGTGGGGGGCCTCCGCCGGAACCTTTTTATTTAAATATGCTCATTTTAGCTATTTTGAGCTCTCGAAATCTTTTTAAATTCACCTTTTTTTGTTTTTTTTTTTTTTTTTTTGTTGTTTTTTGGGGGGGTTGGGGGGGGGGGGATTACCCTCCAGCTTAAGAGGGGTTCGGGGGCCTCCGCCGGAAACTTTTTATTTAAATATGCTCATTTTAGCTATTTTGAGATCTAGAAATCTTTTTAAATTCACCTTCACTTTGAAATTTATTTTGAACTCTGGGGCATATCATAAATGAAAACAATAATTTTGCAGTGAATAATAATTTATTTATACATATTTATTTACAACATAATACAGCACAACAAATTAAATTTCTCTTTAAATTGAGGATATTTGGCTGTTGTCACAATCATTGTTAAAACCTCTAATATAAAGTTGTAAAAACTAGAACAGTCCAATACGAAATTGTAGAGAGCATTCAGGATTCGTCCGTCCATTGAATCATTGAATGTTCATGAGTGAAAAAATTCTTTTAGTACCCGGTATTACCATGATGAGCAGGGGTCGCAGCGTCGAAAGAGTGGTGGAGGGTGAAACCATCACGCAAGCCAACATCACCACTGGCACTGGCTATACACAACACAGCTAGTCCAATCATTATAAATTGGGAAGGTTTAGTGATTTGAAAAATTAAATGTGATTGCCTTTAAAAACGGGATATTTAGGCTTCCCGAGAGACTTTTTCGGGACACCGGGTACGATCGTGAACAAATGGGACAAACCCGTTTTTACGGGACGTTTGGACACCCTAGGCCTACATTAGCTTGGTTACTATAGTTAATTTTAAAAAATATATATAATTGTTAAATCATCATTTTTATGAATCATTGGCTCATTATTTCACATGATGGTGTATCCTTAACGGTATTATTAAAAATTAAAAAAGGTTTCCTAATTGGGGATGAATCTAAGAAAAGGGAGGTATAATGAAAACAAAAAACAGTGTAGTTACATTAAGGTATTATTACTAACGAAAAGAGAATGGCATTTATTAAAATTATTAATATTTTTTTTAAAGGTTATAATTTGGGATCCGAAGCAAACCTTATCTGATTTTTATACTCTCCAAAACAAATTCATATCTCATAACTATTTTTATTTTATAAATCTTTTCAGAAAATAAAATAAGTATTGCCAAATTTATCAGACAACTTAACACTTAACGTGACATTTTTATACAGGTGGGATCCCGTTTTCTGGTGGGACCCTGATCCCTTTGGGATAAAGATAATGATGGGATCCCGACCCCTTTGGCATTCCATAATTAAAAAAATTACTCAGTGTTACTGAGAGAACAATAAACTCCGGGGCAGTATAAAAATGAATAGAACTAACTAAAATTTAATTATCCCTTAGATCACACTATATATCCCTGTGGAACAATTTAGAACTTTCTGAAAATTCTAGATTAAATTTAATAACCTGCTCGAAACATGTGTTGCACGATGATAAATTTGGCTATCACTTTAAATGTTCGCATTTAATTCTCGCGCACGCTATTTGTCGCACCGAACGATGTCATTTGGAAACATGAATTGTACTTGCGTATGTTTGCCAAGAAATGGTTCGATTGGCTACTGTCACCTGATACCAACGTTGATAATGGTTGCGGTGGTGAATGTAATTCTGGCAATTTCACTTTCCCACCCGCACAGCAAATTCCCGGTTTTTTCATTCTTAAATTTGAGGGCACTGCAATACAGACATAATTGATCCATTTTTCCAATAACCACACTTGGATGAATACTGTAATTATAATTAGCATCGTAGTGGAATGCACTAAGATTTAATTCAACTTGCAGTGTTCGTCTGGATCGAGCAGTGCGTACTCTTTTGGAATATAGTTTTGATTCCCGTTGCTTGACTGTTTCAGATGAACGGGTTTGAGCAATGCGTACTCGAGCAGTGTTTAGTCTTGCTTCTCGTTGCTCGTATGTTTCCGAAGCTCGTGATGATTTTTTTATATCGTGCTTCGTTTGGGTTGCATAATTGATTTGACATCGAAATTATTGCTTTGTGACGAATATTACAAATGCATGTGATATCTGTACCAATTGTATTTCACAATTAACACAACTTGTTAGGTTATACACAAAATGAAATATCGCTGTTTGTATTTGATTCAATTAATTTACAATATTCCTAACGTTAATAATTTTCCCACGTTAGGATCTCCCATCTTTTTACATGAAAACCTCGCACAATAGGTACGTTCATTATTGGCAGGAGAGTTCCAGTTGTATAGCTTCACATTAATTCATAAATCATAAATTCCAGCGTTAAAATCACGATATTTTCATAGTTCAATACCTACGTTGTCAAGTGTGTTATTTAATTACTTAATAAACCATCGATTCATGTAAAGTGTATTTACATAACACAAAAACTCCGAAATTATAAGACTATATTCAAGAAATACTTTTAATTAAAAAAAAAAAAAACACGATTTAAACGTCATATCCGATTCTAAAATACGTCACAAATTCAAGCTTATTTATAAAAATAACAAAAATACTCTCTCCACTAAATATGCAATAACGTGTTTTCTTTACTACAAATTTGCTGCCTTTTGGCATTTGTTCAAGGACGGTAGTGTTGATAGCTCCGTCTTAAATTATATTGATGAAGCTAATTTAAGAAAACAAAACGAATTTAGGGCCCACCGCCCTAAACGGAATATTGTAAAATGGATGTACTAAATTAGACAAATTTGCCGGCGGATTCAGCTCCATCCACAAATTCAATAGGTCTGTTTGAAATTATAGTTTTAAAGCTCTTAGAAGAAAAAACGAAATTAGGGTCACTGGCCCAAACTGAATATTGTAAAATGTTTTTCTAATTTAGAAACATATATATATATGACATGATAGGCTTAATTACTTAATACTGCTACATGAATGAATGGATCTTGACCAAACTTATTACACATACACGTGATTATCCATATTCAAATACCGAAGTGTACTGAACTCATAATATCCATTTCTCAGGGGGCCGGGGGCCCCATTTCATTTTTCCTTCTATAGGCTATTTGATATCAATAGGGTTAGACAACGGTATACGTTCTATGTGAATTCATGGATCTAAGCCTCCTAGCATTCTTCACCAGGCTTCTTAATCAGTATTGAAAAATCGGTGGATTTAAAACTAATAATATCCAATCTAGAATTTTCCAGAAGTTCGATAATTTTAAAAAGCTATAACTATGGCATTTTAAAGGTAGATTTTAATGGGGAACAATTTTAAATTTTAACTCTATTATTTATCCGTCTGATATTTATAGGGCCCACTATCTCAGGCAAAGCTAAATCAAAATCAGTACAGTTATGGAATGGGCCCCCTGGGGCCCCATGATTAACTTAAACAGGATTAACTTAAAAGAAAAAGGATTATAATTATGGTATTTGTTGAAGATTTTTATCGTATTCAAAAAATAATTAGAAAAGTAGTTTTACTCATGTTTCGAGCAGGTTATTAAATTTAATGTAGAATGTTCCAGAAAGTTCTAAATTGTTCCATGGGGATAATATAATGAAATTTTAGTTAGTTCTATTCATTTCTATACTGTCCCAGAGTTTACTGTTCTCTCAGTTACACCAAGTAATTTTTTATAAGGGATCACAAAGGGGTCATGATCCCATCATAATCTTTATCCCAAAGGGATCAGGATCCCACCAGAAAACGGGATCCCACCTGGATCGGTATCCCAACCTTTAATGGAGATCGGGATAAAACCGGGAAACGGGACTGCGCCGGGATCGGTGTCAGAATGTGTTCCAATGGGATCGGGGTCACACAAGGTTGGGGTCCTACTGCAATCCCGTGCAACGCGGGTATATTGGCTAGTATATATATTATATAAAAGTGAAAGTTTGTGGATTTGTTTGTTTGTGGGTCTGTTTGTTCCACAAAGGCTTTTACATGGATTCATGGATCTTGACCAAACTTGGCACATATATCCATCATTATCCAGAAGGAACTCTTAACATGAAGTTTTTATAACATTCCGTTGGGGGCCTGGGGCCCCAAATTTGTTTGTTTTTTCCCTTATATGAGCTATATAATTAAAATTAACAACAAATACTCCTATATGAGTAAATGGATTTTTACCAAACTTAGCACACAGACACTTTATTATCCATATTAAAATACCGAAGGGTAGTGAACTCATAATATCTTTTTCTCTGGGGCCGGGGGCCCCGTTTCATTTTTTATTATATAAGCCATATAAATTATCAATATACTTAGACAACACAATAGTTTCTATGTGAATTGTTGGATATAGGCCTAGCGTTGTATCAATACCCTTCATTGTCCGTTTTGACATATCGGTGGATTTAAAACTAATAATATCCATTCTAGAATTTTCCAGAAAGTTCGATTATTTAAAAAAGCTAGAACTATATCTATGGCATTTTAAAGTAGATTTTAAATGGGACTAATTTTAACTCTATTATTTACCCGTCTGATATTTGTAGAGCCCCCTATCGTGACGTAGGCATAACTAAATCGGTACAGTTGTGGACTGCCCCTCCCCCCCCCCCGGGCCCCTTGATTAACTTAAAATAAAAAGGATTATAATTATGGCATTTGCTGAAGATTTTTATCTGATTCAAAAATAATTAGAAAAGTAGTTTTCACACATGTTTCGAGCAGGTTATTAAATTTAATCTAGAATGTTCCAGAAAGTTCTAAATTGTTCCAAGAGGATATATAGTGGGATCTAAGGGATTTTGAAATTTTAGTTAGTTCTATTCATTTCTATACTGGCCCGGAGTTAACTGTTATGTCAGTAACTGAGTAATTTTTTTTTATACGGGATCCAATCATAATCTTTATCCCAAAGGGGATCAGGATCCCACCAGAAAACGGGATCCCACCTGGATCGGGATCCCAACCTTGAATGGATCCACCGGGATCGGGAAAAACCGGGAAACGGGACTGCGCCGGGATCGGTGTCAGAATGTGATTAGGGTTCCAATGTCAATGGGCTCGGGGTCACATAAGGATGGGGTCCTAATGCAATCCCGTGCAACGCCGGGTATATTGGCTAGTTGCTTATATAAGTATAAGGAAAAACGAAATGGATAATTTGAGTTCAGTACCCTTCGGTATTTGAATATGGATAATAAAGTACCGGGTATATGTGTGCTAAGTTTGGTTAATTTCAATCTATTCATGTAGGAATATTTGTTGATAATTTTATTTATATAGCTCTAATCAGAAAAAAAAACGAATTCGGGGCCCACGGCCCCAAATGTTATAAAAAGTTCATAACCCCTTAAGTAAGAGTTATATATGATATACCTGGTATATGATAAGTGAAATAAGTTCAATTTTTAGTTTACCAATCAAATTCCATGTAATGTAATGTAATGTGTGTTTGTTGTGGAATCGTATCCTGTCCCCTCTTAGTTTGTTTGTTTTTTTTTTGGGGGGGGGGGGGGGGAATTGTACAGCTACTCCTGGTAGTTAGAAATGACTCTCCAACTGTCTACTTTGAACTGCCTTCATTTTTTAAATTTTATTCCTTTCTTATTTTTACTGAAGGCCTATAGTGGACCAATGTATTCAGCTCACAGCTAGATCTGGGCTGCAGGTTGCCTGTTGGCTTCAGGAGATTTGTAAATTTTCTTCATCCACCTTTACATATTATATAAACTGTCAAACAAAATATAAATTTAAAATTCTTCCAAACACTATGTGGTTATTAACAATATTAATATTTATTTATATGAAAATATTCAAGAACAGCCATTCAAAATATTTCACGAGAGCATCACGATAAACACAATAATAATAATAAGCACTCATAATGGAAATTTTAAAATTTTTGTACAAAATTTATGGAAATGTAATTATAATTAGTCTATGCTTTAACTTTAAAAAAGTTACTACACATCAAGTTTCATTTTGCCAGTGATGGAGAAAATATATAATGAATTCGGTGTTTCCCCGGGGGTCCATTAAGATGTACAAGTACAATTTTTATTTATAAGTGAAAATGTCTGTTTTTCACTAAAACAATGGCGGAGAAGGTATTTAATTATTGATTATTGGTATTGTTTTTGTTTTTTTTAGTACAGCCTAAAACAATAGTAAAGAGAGGGAACAAAGTATCTAGTTATTGAGGAAAAGATATAGCCTAAAATAATAGTAAAGTGTGAGAAAAAGGCATTTAGAATATAGTTATTGAGCCTATTTGAGGAAAAGATGGGAACCACCGGTCTAACCAACATTACTCTGAGATTGACATGAGAATATCAGGGTTACAAATAATTTTGTTGACATGTTTTTCATCAACACGAAGATGCATACATGGAAATTCGTAGCAACATTATACATGTCAGATTGCTTGATTTAGGAATGTAAATATTGAAAAAAAACAGGTATATGCGTTAGTGAGGCAAAATTTATATATAAAAATAAATGGATGGAACACAAGTGAAGACACTGTTCACCAAATATCTACACATAAAAATTCTGAGAACTTTGTTTTTAAAAAAATGCCAAGAATATAGTGTACTTTAGGATTATTTTAAAATATACAAATCTCTACCTGTACTAAAAAGCTAAGTCTGATCTGTTTACCCTCAAACTCTTAAAATCATATTATTATATATAATGAATACACCTCAAAATCAACCATTGTACCCCAAAATCGTAAGAGTAAACAGTTCTGCTAAGTGCTTGATTTTAGTTTAAGTGTACAAAAGGACTTTATCTTAATTAACTATTTTTTAATAAATCGCGGTACAAGACAAAGACCCCAAGTCTAACTTAAAGTTCATTTAACTATTTAAAAAGCTGTAAATGACTGGAAGAGCGATAGCTTCCTTACACAGTTTTAAACAAAGTTTTATGAACAGGAATATAGTTCACTGGAGTGCTATGAAAGTACAGCATTTCCTAGTAAATGAATATCCTAGTGGTTCTCCATGCATCATTTCCATATTTCGATATTATATACTGAAGGCTGCTCTCCAATCTCAAAAAAATTTCAGTTCCGGGCAATGAACCAAATCTCGTTGTGCCTTCCAAGGACTTCAAATGGGCTGTTGTACCCTGCTGCATAGAAGTAATCTTTGACAAAAGCCCTAGAATCTCTCACTAAATCATTCCCGAGGACCTCAGCATTTCTGAGCCAGGAGTTCTGAGTAGCGAAACCTCCAAAAGACCTGAAATATAAATCAGACCTTAATATCTGAAAAGTATTTAAGGGTTATTTAGTTTTACTTTTAGTTTTAGGGCTAAAGGTATTCAACTTTGCATTAATCTTTCCCCACACTACAAAAAATGAGAGCTGCAAATCTGTTTGAGCTGTGAGAATTTCCTCATGTGCATAATTTGTAAATGCACATTTTTTTTTTAATGATTGAGCAATGAAGAACCCAAAGCAGGACAACCTAGTTCTTTTGCCATGGCAATGAATGACTGATTAAGTCAAAGGCTCTAATCCTGCAGGAACGCATGGGAATGGCATTCACATTTCCACAAAAGGAACATCATTCCCTGCAGGACTGTACCTTGAGCTATTTGAACTGCGAAGGGGTAGCAGGCATATGAGGGGAAGATCATCACCCACTGTAGTGCTTATTTCAAAAGTATGCCGAACTTCTTTTGTTGTTAGATGTGTTCTATCATTCGTTTAATACATAATATGCATATTCATTTAATACATAATATGCAAACAGTCGCTTTATATTAATTTATAATAAATGTGGCACTCTATTTTCTAAGAAAAAAATAGGGCCTACACATTTTTCTCAGGGCATGGGAAGTGTTGCGGATCTTGGGTGAGTTCCAACTCTTTTATTTTCCAGGACTTTACCCCTGATTATGTCTTAATATACCAAAGTAGACAGCTAGTAAATGGGGTTTTCATTAGGTACAAACTATACTATATAGCCAAATTTTCCCTTTAGACTTGGGGTGGCCAACCCAATTGTTTCACTAGCCAATTTAATATTCTCCTGGGCCCGTGTCATTAAACCTAATAGAGAGAATAAATACCAAATAAACGATGTATAGAATATATATTTTTTCTTTCTTCTTCTATTTGAGGGCCCGCGATCAAATTATTGATCATTCTGGCTCCTGGTTTGAATTCAGAGTTTGTCTTCTCTTAGATGAGTTGCCGTCCAAGGCTAATGAGTCCCCTCCACCGGGGTACTTGGGATGTTCCCTTTGGTGGGGATTGAACTCTAGACCATCAGCCATTTGGTTAGAGTCAGTTTAGGCCTCATACTCAGATCACTGAATACCAGGCACTTGTCCGCAATGTCACAATAATACAAGATGGACACACTCTCTCCCTTACCTGGCTAGAGTCTATCTGTTTAAATAACAATGTGCCATAAATGGTCCACACTGCCCACCATAGTTATTCTATTCTGACACCTTTAGTACCCCAACTCCCATCTCGATTACTCTGACCTGAAGATTTTCCTGGCAACAATTAACTTGCAACACATCTAGTAACTTTTGGTTTCCCTATTCATCTTTCCCAACACAGTCAGACATATACCTGACATACTGTGATCCCTCCCCTGTACAAGGCAACAGACAGAAAGGGAAGATAGCATCCGATTTTATGTCACTTATGTTCCCAAAAGGTTGCTCTGATGATGTTTTTAACATAAATTACTGCTTCCTGTCAAGCCATTCGACTCCTTAGCTTTTTTGACCACCCCTTTTCTATGGCACAACTTCTCCTGGGCTCTCGCATGATTTCCCAACAATATTAAATCAATGAATGTGGTTTCAACATATTTTTTTACCTTAAAATGTTTTATTTTTTACACACATCATAAACATTTCTCAGGCAGTGGGGGGGGCCATTTAAAATCAGCTCGCAGGTTTTTAAGTAAATTCTTTACTTTTTATTATTTTCTAAATAGTAATATTATTTTTATTTTTTTAATAAAGATTTGATAATTTGTAATTTGAATCTAATTTTTTTAATCAGTCCAAAAAGAGGGTCTGGTACACCAAAATGGCACGTATCGTCACAAAAGAGTGCTATTTTAAATGCCAAGAATGAAAAATAATCGCTATTTGAATGAAATAATTTCATGTGGGATAAATCCGGGGGGGTCACAATACTTGACGTGACGGGCGGGCCGCAGGATGGACACTCCTACTTAAGAGCAAACAAACCTGACAAAAACACGTTGATCTGGAAGTTGGCTTAGAAAAACAGCTGCATCTGATGGAGTCGGGGGATCAACAACCTTTGTTGTCACAAAGAATGACATTGTGAAGTTGCTCTCACAAGCAGGACCTTGTCCGGGAATAATGCTTATTATCACAGGAACCGTCATGTCAATTTTTTGTCCTGGTGAACAATAATTTCTCTTGTTATTCTTGTTATATGATTATGAGCTATATATGAAACATTTATATTTGTTCATTAATGCATGGGTCCCACAAGTGGAGTGGCCAACAATTCCTTGAAATTATACCATTATTTTTCATTTTGTGTATTTGTCCAATGTTAAAATTAAAATCCATTCAGTTATACAAAAAATGAATTTCAAGCTGTTTTAAACAGAAAAAATTAATATAAGTTTGATTTAAAATTATTCATCTCAACATTCATGGTTGGTTCAAGGTTGTTGTTTGTTTTGTTTTTTATAATATAACTTGATACACAAAACTAATTTATTAAGTTTTATGTAGTAGCTTTCAGAACCTGCAGAACAGGATTTGGGCGCACCGTAGTCTTGGAGCCCGAGGGGAGAACATTCCTGTCATAAAAACTATAAACTTACATTTTTGTAGAAAAACCTTTCCTCTATTTTTAATTAGGTTTTATTCTTGAAATTTAATGATTACACTGTTTTTTAGGGGGTAATAATGAGAGAAATATAAGAAATATACTGTATTAAAACAGTATTACTAAAATTTAACATTTTCTTTTTCTTTTTTTTAAATTTTCTACAATATATCAGAACTATACAAAACTGGCTGTAGAAGCTTTAGACTGATAAATACAAATTTTTACATAAAATCTTTCAGAGATAATCATTTAATATTATATTTATTTATTTATTTAGGCATTTTTATATAGCGCTTACCATAAAGCTCTAAGCGCTTTACAATTATTAAAAACATGTAAACTAAGTAAAATAAAAATGAGACACTAGGATAGTAACTATTATACTATAGAAACAATGAAAATGGCTATAAAACGAGGACATTTTGACACGTTTTGGCCTATACTTCAGGATCAACCCGAAACAGAAAATGAGGCAGGGCAAGGAGGGTGCATCACAGGTCATAGGCGGACCTAAACAGATGAGTTTTAAGGGACTTTTTGAAAATGGACAAGGTTTCACAATGACGGATATGGAAGGGAAGCTGGTTCCAGAACGTGGGCCCATGGAAGCAGAAGGAGCGTTCACCGATGGTCTTAGTTTTGGTTCTTGGGATTGAGAGGGTTCTACTGTCAATGGAAGAACGTAGTTGTCTTGTGGGGATGTAAGGAAGCAACAGTTCAGAGAGATAGACAGGAAACTATATCAACTATTTCAGTGTCCAGCTGGCTCAGTAACAGACAGAAAATATGCTTTCACTTAAAAATTAAGATGTTTACTGTCGAGTTTCTTAATAATTGTTGCGCACTGGATATTATGTTTGATTTTGGGCAGTGTGTTTTTGAGAGATTAATTCGTTAATGAAAGCTCTTCCCACGCTTACTTGGTGACATATTTTTATGCTTATTATGAGTATTGTCTTTTCTGTTTTGTGAGCATGTTTTAGTCGTGGGCAGTCGTGAAAGAAACTTTGTAGAAGAAGGTTGTGTTTTATTTCTCTCCGATAGCGAGCTGTGTTAGACATGTTTTTATGGAAATTACAGTCTGTGAATATAATTATATATTATAGTTGCATTTATAATGGAAAAGGGACTTATTTAATGCTAGTATGATGTATGAATAACGTGTAAAAGAACTTGGTAATTAAACCTATATAGCATACACAGGATTTTGATACTTACGTTTGGCATTATTCCCTTGAATATAGTCATATAGTTTGAAGAACATTTTGGAGACTGCCGGGTCAAGGGCAATGCCAACCAGGGCTGTACTAACCCAGACTGATTTGATATAAGAACGTTCCTCATAGCTCTAATAGATTGCAGACAGAAATAGACCAAATTTACTTTAACGTTAATTGTATGTTGCATCCTCATACCATACACTAAGAACAAATAAGTGGGAAAATAATTTTTACATAATTTTTTCTTTCTAGGCTGTGCCATATCAGGAGAGTAAAAATGCTTGATTCCAACAAGGTAAATGAATGTGATGTATAACTTTTGGTTTTTTTAGAGAGTAGTTGTAACTTTTTCTAACCACTTTCCATTAACTTACACTGTTTACCCTTATGCTTTTCCCCTAACCTGACCTTACTCTCTCAAACTTCGCCTCCATCCCCCACCCATCCCACATTTCAACCCTTAACTGGACAAACCTCCTTATCCTCCCAGCCATTCAGTGAATACTCAGAATCCAGATCAAAGCTTTATTTCCAGAAAAATTAACTTATAATAATTCCTTAGTTTTAAATTTTCATTTCATTTCTTTTTCTCTTTACACCCATATCAAGGTTATTCTGCTATTCATTTTCAATTAAGTTTTGGCCTGCCTCACTACTTCCTTCCACTCAGACCTGATGCCTTTCTTTTCCATGCTTGGACTTTCAGCTGCTGTAGATCTTTTTCTACATCATCTATCCACCTAAGCCTAGGTCTGCGTTTGAGCCTTTTCCTCTGGGGTATTGGTGATGTACCCTCTTCGTTCTTCTGTCATTTGGCATTCTCTCTAGGTGTCCTGCCCAGCGTAGCCTGCCTCTTTTTATTTCTGCCACTATCGTAGGATCCTGATATAGACTGTATAATTCCTGGTTGGTTCGTATTCTCCATCCATATTGATCCTTTGTTGGCCCATATATTTTCCTGAGAACTTTCCTCTCCCATGTGTTTAATAGGTTTTCTGCTGTTTTTGTTAGGGCCCAAGTTTCACTTGCATATGTTACAACTGGTCTGATCACAGTTTTATAAATAGTTTTCTTTGTTTCTCTTGTAATGTTTTTACTTTTGAGTATTTTCTGACTACTGAAGTATGCCCTGTTTCCGGCTGATATTCTTTCTTTTATTTCTGTTAGTAATTCGTTTCTTTCATTTAACAAGGATCCTAGGTATTTGAATTTTTAACTTCCAGCCCTGCTTGTAAAGATGCGTCTTCTAATTCAATAAAGGATTTTGATATGTCTTTTATACTTTTCCCTAGAAGTGCTATGTCATCAGCATATGCAAGATACTGAAGTGGTTGGTTGTAGAGTGTGCCCGTTGGTTGTGGGTCTTGAGTTTCCCTCAGAAAGTATCCTGTTAACATTCCTCGAGTGTCAATGTGTATGTTTCTAATAACTCTCTCCAATGTTAGGTTAAAGAGCATACAAGACAGTGAGTCTCCCTGTCTTAGGCCTCGTCTAATATGAAATCCCCTTGAATATTCTCCTTGAATCTTGATTTTGCTTTTTGAGTTGTTTAGTGTTACATGTATTAGCCTTGTCAGTTTGTTGGGTATCCCAAACTCCTGCAGAGTCTCATATAAATAGTTTCTTTTGATGCTGTCATAGGCCATTTTATAGTTGACAGAGAGTTGATGTACTGGTATATTAAATTCATAGCATTTCTCTAATAGGCATCTGATGGTGAAAATCTTATCAGTCGTTGATCTGTTAGGCCTAAATCCACATTGGTAATCATCTAGTATTTCTTCAGTGTAAGGTTGTAATCTTTTGGCAATAAGCTTCGTCTGTATTTTGTATGTAACATTTAATAGGGAGATTCCTCTGTAGTTTGTGCACTGAAGTTTGGAGCCTTTCTTGTGTATTGAGGTTATTAATGCTGTTTCCCATTCTGTCGGGATTTTCTCTTCTTGCCAAATTTTAGTTATAAGCTTATGTATCTGATTATGTAGTTCTTTTCCTCCATATTTAATCAGTTCTGCTGTGATAAGGTCTTGTCCGGGGGCTTTGTGATTTTTCATGTAATTAATTACCTCTTTGGTTTCTTCTAGGGTTGGGCATTGTTTAAACGAGTCTGGTCGTCCCTGTGGGAGTTGATAATCTTCTTCTTGTCCATTGTCTGCATTCAGTATGTCCTCAAAATATTCAGCCCACCTCTCCAATACTTTACTATTTTCCGTGATTAATTCTCCATTGTGGCTCTCACACATTTGCGGTCTGGCTTGGTATCCATTCTTTTCATCTTTTATCTTCATGTACATTCCTCTTATATTTCCCTCTCTTGATAAATCTTCTATTACTGCTATTTCCTTTAGTTTATCCTTTTCCCATTCCCTCTTTTTCTTCCTACACATTTTTGTTGCTTTCCTTCTGGCTTCCTTGTATGTTTGTGTTGTCTTACTGGTTTCCCTTTGTAACATGATCATTCGTGCTTTGTTTCTTTCTTCCACAGTCTCTCTGCATTCATTGTCGCACCAGCCTACTCTATTGTTGGCTTGCTGAAATCCCACTACTTTTTCTGCTGATCTTTTAATGACATTTTTTATCCATCCCACTGATCATTTATGTTGTTTCCCCCGTTAATTTCCTCGTGCGATGCTTCTAATTGTGCTTCTTCTTCATTCTGGTAAGCTTTTGCAGTTAATGGGTCTTTGGGCAGCTTTTGGTAATCGTATCGTTTCTCTCTTTGATTACGGCTGTGTGCACTACTAAGTTTTTTTAAAACTCAGCAATCAGATGGCAATCAGTTTAAAAACAAAAAAATCAGTATGCAATTATTAAATATGAAAACTAACTAAAGATAAATTTAATTATTTATTAGACAAAAGAGGATCTTGGGTCATTTAGTCATAGAAGAATGGGAGAGGTTGTGGACTTGTTAAGACTTTTTGCTAAACTTCTGAGTGTACCAAGGTGACAACTAGTAGCTTTAATAAATAATTCATTAATGATTAATTATAGCTGATAAATCCTGCCATTCATCAGGGTTCAAGAAAAGAACATATGTCAATAATAATAAGACTTAGATCTAACATTTTAGTATTTACAAATTACAAAGTTTAACAGTCTATTAAAAACAAAGTGATATTATTTTACAATGTATCTTCTTCTGCTGTTAACAGTTAAAATTAGCCACAAACACTTAAAAAAAAACAACTTATATTTCATAGTTTAAAATGATGAAGCTCTAAGTCCTAAGTAATAAATAGTGAATAAACAACTAATAACATATAAGAATAATGTATAGTTCAATAATCATATTCATACTAACGTCAGTTTTATTCAAAACAGTGAAGCTGGGACAGTCCAAATTATGACAGAAATCTGGTGCTGTTTTGCTAATACTCCATCCAGTTACAAACTTTGATGGTAACTTGGTCAAGTCGTTCAACTTTAGTCTGAAATAAATACGTTCTTGTTGATAATCATGGCATGTTTTGAAATAAATAGTAATAGTAAATAAATATATTAAAATAGTGGACTAGTGTTATCCTCTCGCGTGTCATGGAAAGTTTGCAGGTGTCTTGCAAGATTTTGATAGGAAGAATAAATGTCAATGTAAAAAAAATATATGGCATATTACACCCAAAACAGATATTCCAGAGACACAAACACCTCTCAGTCTTCTCTCTACTATAATCTACCTAATCTAAATAAAATATTAATATGCTTCGAATACTTGGATGCTGCACTAGTTACAAGTTACAATTAAAAAACTTTTCTTTAGTCCATAAGTATGAATATGTATCCCAAATCTAACATTATTAGGCCTTAATTAAGTTACAAATATTAATCAAATAAGAGATGATAGAGTAGCTATGTGCACTTCGACAAGTGGTTCACTAGGCCAATCCTGGAATGACAATCTCAACTGCATTTCTCACAGGGGAATATTGTCTTCTCCCAACTCTCCATACAGCAGCTTCTTTGGAGTTCGACCTTCCTCCATTCTCCTAACATGGCCTAACCAGCGAAGGCCCCTCTTTCTAAAAGCGGAGAATATGCTTAACATTTTTGCACGTTCCAAGACCTCTGTGTTAGGCACCATCAAAAGTGTAAAATGCGATGCAGACATCTTGGAAGGAAGCTGCTGAGTTTCCGTTCATGATTGGTACATGTGGTCCACACTTCACACTAATATATGTGCATAGGACAGAGGTGCGGAAGGACAGTCCGCTTGGGCAGCACTTTTTTATTCATAAAGAAGGACAGCATTTTTCACCATTTGCAGAGTTTTTTGTGAAAGAGGGGTGGTAAAAATCTATAATAACAATAAAAAGATAGGCCTTAGCCTTAATATATGCCATGCAGTGGCGAATGAAGGGGGTTGGATGGGCACAGTTTTTCTTTGATGGGCTGCATATTCGGCTAACATACACTGCAGAGTCTTTTTTTCACGGAAGGGCGATATGCCACTGAATATATTGGATATGTCATAAATAAGAGAGGCTACCGGTACTTGACTTGACATATGACATGATTGATCAGAAACACAATCACAAACACAACAGTTGGAAACATTTTATTCAATTGTTAAATCTAAAATAAATTTTTAAATAGGTAACAGAAATATAGTATAGAATAGTATATAATTCATATATTATGTCATACTCATACAGTGATTCGTTTCATAATCAATCATAAATCATAAACATGATGATTGATTTCATTTTAATTTTTTTTAACTTAAATAATTATTAATATTAGCCTAAAGCCAATACTTCTTATATAAGTTATACTTATGATTTATGATATTAATTATTAATTAATAATTCAATAAAATATGACAAATGACTAAAGACTAAACTAAAGTAAGCCAGAGAAGGTACCTACTGGTAGAATATGTGTTCAACATCAGTATGCTCCCCTACTACAAATGTAAAAAGTGGGTTTGAAAGTATCGTTAAACAGAGAAAAAAGGTTAAGACCATACTGATGGCTGATTTTTTTTTAATGTGAAGAAGATTCAAGATAGACCGAACAAAATCACACCCTATTCAGACTATTCACACAAAAAACCTGTGTCGATATGCACTTTCGATCCTTGTGCCTATGATTATATAAAATATAAAACTGAGTCAACGCATAGCAAGTCGTTTGTTTACATAACAATAACGTATAATCAAGGTCAAGGTTGAGACGGAGACTCATGTGAGATAACAATTTAAAAAAAAAAAAATTACTATTATTAATTAACTATTATTATGTATTAGTCAAGTTAAAATTAAAATGTTCTAGTTTTATTATGGGAAGCGTTATTAGCTCTGTGAATAATCACTTCGTTTTATTATTAGGGGGCAACTTTTGTTATCAGAGATAAGAAAATGAGAAAGATCTCGAAGAATTAAATTTATTTTCGCGTGATAGTGTGTAAATCCCATGTCCATTCCATGTGGTGGGAGTGGGGCATGAATATACTTCAACATAGGCCCACATGCAACGAACCTAGTCTGCAAACTTTCATAACAAAAAATAAATTTTAAGGTATGGAAACCATAACCCAACCCTATCAAACTTTTGTGACAATTTCATCATTAAGTGCAATTCGTTACTATAATTATAATACCCCTCTTTTCATGTGACGTCACATTGCTTAATTTCCCCCCCCCCACCAAAAAAAAAATCGTCACAAAACGCGTGACAGTGACGTCATTTATGGATGGCCCCTGGATGGTTCACAATATAATAATAATAATATACCTTAATTACAATGTGTGGCAACGGTTAGCTTTAATTATTTACACAAACAATAATCTATTAGTATAACTTACAAACGTTTTTTTTTTTTTAAAATATATTAACTAATGTAGGCCTTATTAGTCTAGTATTGGTCATTCGTTACTACTAGGGATCCCAAAACCGGTCCCTTTTGCCAAAACCAGTACTTTCGATATTGAAGTTTACCAATACCGGAATCCCGGCATTTTCGATATTTAGAGAATTTTTAGTTTAGGTTCAAGATTAAAGGTTAGGATTTATCAATGAAATTAAAACATTTTGAAAAAATATCACATTTTAATATTTAATAAGCTTTTAGTTTTAACAATAACTGTCAATAACACAAATGTTTAACTTCAGACTTTAATCTAACGAACAAAAATAATATTCTTAACTTTTGAAATTAAAAAAAAAATGTAAATCAAATATTAAAATAATTGGTGTTGTTTTAATCCTTGTTCAAATTTAAATAATGAAATCGTAAAAATGACCAAGTGTTTAATGTTTGGTCTCTTAACTTTGACCGCAAATGGTTACAAAAGTAACCTGATGAAGAGAACACCCGCTCTGACTCCACACTGGTCTTTTTAACTATAAAATGAGTAAAACAGAGTATGGTTAAACCTGAAAAATTAAACGTAACAAAACAGCGAACGTGTCGGCAGAAAGCCTTCGTCAGCGAACAAAACAACAGAAAAAACGTTATAAAAATAAGAAATAGCACTTAGCTGGTAAGTAGTATCTGTGGGCAGCAATAGACACTTCTATTGCTGCCCACAGATACTACTTACCAGCTAAGTGCTATTTCTTATTTTTATAACGTTTTTTCTGTTGTTTTGTTCGCTGACGAAGGCTTTCTGCCGACACGTTCGCTGTTTTGTTACTGATACTACTTACCAGCTAAGTGCTATTTCTTATTTTTATAACGTTTTTTCTGTTGTTTTGTTCGCTGACGAAGGCTTTCTGCCGACACGTTCGCTGTTTTGTTACGTTTAATTTTTCAGGTTTAACCATACTCTGTTTTACTCATTTTATTTTGTACTAACCTGATTGCAGTCTCTCCCCTTATTACCCCTCTTTTTAACTATGTCGTCTATGTCAAGTCTTTTAAAACTAAGTCCAGACCTTAGGATATTATACACGATTTCTAGATATTTTCCTCTTGAACCGCCATTCTTAAAGCCATGTCTATTGTTACTAGATCCAAGATGTTCAATTTCGTGATCATAGATATTTCCAACGAGGAAGCCGCTGTCTGACCAAGCTTTTGAATATCCACGATGACGATATGTTTGCGCATCTGGTCGCAATCTAGCCTTAGAAATACGTACAAGTAGTCACTGGAATGTGCAGACTTTAAATGAGGGTGTAGGCCTGAAGTTGTACCTCCTAATGTTTTAAGTATCTTGTTACATCTAATACATTTAGCTGATGATTGTCCGTAGCTTTCAAGAAATAATACCAAACTGATGTCTTTGTTTCCGCTTGTCTCATATGAGACATATGCTTTTCAAATATAGGTCTATTTTTTTCAGGGTCCCCGATTTTTTTTATATCAACCTGAAGGGAAAATGTATCATTACGAAAAATGTATTAATAAGTGCAACGTGTTATTATTTCCATACAAAATCTTAATGGAAGTCAAAATTCGATCTTCATTCGACTATACCAATCACTTATTTGTCAATAATATGAGAACATTTAATTGCCAATCCTGTACCTTCACTTCGTGACTCGTCTCCACTTACACACTACACATGCACGATGAAAAAACAAAACTAATCACAACGTCATGATTCTTGACAACTAAGAATAAGAGAACACAGATCTAGTTGTTACTGTTGCCTTAAAATCTTTATACCGTACACTTATTGTTGACTGTTAGTACCCGGTGTTGAGTGGTTAGGGAAACCTGTAGCCTGCTTAAAAAAAAAAAAAATATGGTTAAAATTTGATGTGGGTAAATTGAACTGAAAATAAAATTTTCTGCAGTTTGTTTTAAAGATAATGACAACACTAAGTCAACACTTTCATTACGGTACATTTTATGGGTCGTTCCCAAATTACGTCTACGTCACGCTCAGGGGGGAGGGGCGGGGGCAAAAATTTGTAACGGCACTTTTTTTTAAAATCTAAAAGTATTATAATTTTGAAAAAATCTTTATGTAATTAATTTTAAAAACATTAAATTGAGGTCGAAATTGCCTCAGGTATTATATGTACTTAGTAGGCCTACTATGCAACTCTGTTTTCTAATAATACTACATCTTAATCCATAACGGGAAAATTCTAAAGAATAATAAAATAAAATCTTAGCTTAGTTATGAAAATTGTATGTATGTTTTGAATTCTTTTAGGTGTGACATGACACGGGGTGGGGGAGGGGTGTTAAGAATTTGTGATACTTCGTAACCCGGGGGGGGGGGGGTTTTAAAATGTCTTTTTTGCGTGCCGTAATTTAGGAACGACCCCTTCCCGTTTCCGAAATTTTTTTTAAAACCCGGGGGGGGGGGTCTTAAAATGTCATTTTAGCGTGACGTAATTTACGAACGACCCCTTACCGTATCCGGAATTTTATTTGAAAGAAAATTTCGTCAACGGAAAATTGATCGACGGAAATTTGGTCGAATCTTTTTTCAGTTAACACTTTCACATTTAAAAATTTTGCGTCAAATTTCTTTTTGAACGCATTATTTTGTTTTACTTATATGATCAACTTTACTCTAATCTTTATTTAGGGTAGATTAAATTAATAGTTATAATTATTATTTATTATAAATTTATAAATGAAGTTGTCGCCATCATTCAAATGCAACGCTTTTTCTTTTGTGCTTTCAGTTAAAAGATGTGCGTTCACCATTTCGAAAAACCAAACAACTGGATAAAACTGAATCCGACCAGTTTTAGATGGCATTTTTAGCGCAGACTATATTGTAATCGGTGCATTTTAAAATAACTGTTACGAGAAATCGGACTTATTTATATATAAATAAAATTAGAATTCATATGGATTTTCATCAAATCTATTATTCAAATTACATACATAGATACATTTCACAATATTCTTCCCATTTTAATATTATTTTAGTTGGAACAAACAAGATTTGTTATATATATTTTAAAAGGAGATACAAATTATAAAATACCCGAGTACAGTAACGATTCCATTGCGATTGCGGGGGTATAAAAGAACAAAACCACGATGAGTTTTCATACATTTTAAGACATTGGTATTTTTAAATTATAAAATTTGTATTTTTCAAGCTCAACTGATCTAAAATGTCAGGTCGTGACGGTAAGGGCTATGCAATGTTTTTAAACACGTATTTAAATGTTGTTAATGATCAGTTCCTTTTTTTTGTGTTATTATTTAATTACGAAGTGGCTATTCGTACCCGGGTACCAGAAGTGAGAGGTTAGGATTAAAAAACTATTTACAATTGGTATACAATTTGTTTGGTTTGTAATAAAATGGGGTATCAAATGAAAGATAATTGAACGGAATATAACTATAATCCCTAAATGTTTGTAAACTTAATTCTTCAGTTTAACTAATATAACACGCAGCGCTGCCGTTCGCCCCCGGGTACCATTAGTCATTAGACTAAGGACTCAAGTTATTCGGATGTCATTTGTGGTAGTTTATTTTAGTTAAACTTAAGAAGTAAGTTATAATACAGGCAAAGTCCATTTTGGTACCCTGGGCCTAGGCTGGGCATCTGCACCTCTTAGCTACTCTTCTGTATGGCCATGCTCCATGCAAGGGAGGAAAAAAAAAGGGGTAGGGTGGGTTATTTGTTGAATAATAAAAAAACTTAAGACTCACTCAGTGTGCCTTAAATTGTGTGACAGTCACTGACTGTCATACGTTCCAAGTCTATAAAGTATATTAAGTTCACTTATATTTTAGTTTTTGTTTCTTAACAATACTAGTACTAAGTACTGTAGTAGGCCTACTAGTTATTAATTTCATGGTGCCCGATGTCCTAAACGTTTTTGCATTATTTACAAGAATAAGTATAAGTCTATTTACCTTAGGGGGCGTCCATTAATTACGTCAACAAAATGAGGGGGGGGGGGGGTTGGAAATTTTTGACAGTTTTTGACAAGGGGGGGGGGGGTTAGATTACAACAAACATGTTTTCTCTATTAAAATTTTTATATTAATCAACAAAATGAGGGGGGGGGGGGTTGGAAATGTTTGACAGTTTTTGACAAGGGAGGGGGAGGTTAGATTACAACAATCATGTTTTCTCTATTAAAATTTTTATCTTAAAAAATAAATGGTACGTAATCACATTATTTTTAAAAAAAATTATAGTGTAAGTCACTGTAAGTAGACACAATTTTTTTGAGATTAAAAAAAAAAAAAATGTTATTTACTTTGCAGCTGTACCCGTATCGGTACATTATTTCATAGAAAAATCACATGGAGATAGTCTATTATAATCATGTAAATTGACACTGGTGTATAATTCTCAATCCTTCTTTAGGAGGTAAAAAGAAAGGTGCTGCACCCAAAGACAGTGATAAGGAGCCCTCAGATCAGCCTGCTGCTAAATCAGGGGAAAAAGGTGAGTTATCAGTTACAATAACAAACATTTACAAATTTTGGTCTGTGTGTAATAGTTTGCTATTAATTGAAACAGATAAATAGCTTGAATCTGTTTCATGTTGCGTGTATGCTTTGTAAAAATGAATTTATGTTAGACATGACAGGCTGACATTGACATATTTAAAAAAAACACAAAAAAACTACTTAATTAATATACTTTTTAAAAATCCACCAAAACTTGAAAGATAGCTGGTTTTATTCACGCCACTGGAAAAAAACAGGTTCACCTGATTAGTTTCTATTTCTATATTTTATCATTATGATACAGTCTGGCATTGATACGGCTGCTGCCATTTGGACCCTGTATCAGAAGTCTAAAGGGACCCGGTTCCAAATAGCAGCTATGCGTACCCGGGTCTCTTTAGGCTCAATGCTATTCGATTGTCATTTGTGGTAGTTTATTTTAGCTAAACTGAAAAAGTAAGTTTACAAACATATAGTCCATTCAATTATCTTTCGTTCGATACCAATTTTGTCTTGCAAACCCAACAATAATATTTTTTAATAAACCCAACCTCTCACTTCTGATATCCAGGTCCGAATAGCCACTTCGTTGTTTTGCTGTAACGTCTACAGTTAGGATTTAATTTAGTGTTAATACTCCCACTCTTTTGTCTTTGTATGTGGAGAATCAGATTGGACCATCTCATCCATATGAGGAAATTTAATAAGTTGCTGGTGTTTATTAGCTTATTGTAACTACAGTTTGGTTTCTTACAAGTGTCAAATACTTTTAAACAAAAGTAAATATATTGTTTACATTGTTTTTCTTTTTTTATCTTCTAATTCCAGCTACAGGTGGAAAGAAAGGCGGAAAGAAATAAGCTGACATTCCAGTGAAAATCATCTTCATCAATCATATCTCACCACCATTGATCCCCGACTATTTTTTCACATTGATCAATGTTGTACAGATTTGAGCATTTGTGACTTTGCATTTTTATAACTGAAATTAAATGATGTTATTAATGTAAATTATGCTTTTTTTGTTATAAATTAATAAATGTAAGTTGTCAAAATGTGTGCAAGAGTTTTGTTTCAGTTTGCCCAAATTATTTGCAGGTTACTGGGGTTTTAGTTTTAGGATCTCAATTTCACAGATACATCCTAGTCCTAGTTATAATTTACAATGAGTGTGGCTGAAGAAACGCGATGTTATGGAAAACTTTGATGAAATGTAGAATACTTAAACTTTAATAGTTCAAGTGTAGGTATAGTTAATTTGGGGTACAGCATTGCATTGTCACTACCTTGTACTATGACTTGCAGACTACACAGTGTACAGCTATTTAACTATTTGAGTTATTAGTTACCGTAAGTATTAGTTATTTAAACATTTTTTTGATGTATTGTAAATTATTGTAAATGATTTCTGGGGGAAGGGTGAGGTTGGGTGCTACCCAAGCTATTAAAATTATATACCTTATTCCATTTCTATTATTTCTAATCATTGAATGACCTTTCAAAAGATGTATAGTTTTAAATTTATGTACCAAATGGTAATCTATTCTAATTGAAAAATTTAAGTTTAATATAAGCAAGCGTAAATCATAAATTTCATGTTACTCTGAAATCAAATAAATTTTAGCGACTCATGGGGCATGGCATTTTGAAAAGCACTAGTCACTAGCCTTTATGTAGATGAACGTGATACCGGTACTGATACAAATGAAAGTATTGACAGCCAGTTGAATTCCTAGTTCTACCACAGACCACTGATTGTTACCATCAACTTATGATCAACACATTTTTCCAGGCATTTTGCTTAAGATATAGGCCCTACTGACTTCTGTGTAGGCTACACTCATCTACCAACCACTACTGCCAGTCCAGAGATACTTGGTTGCCCGCATTTGGTAATTGCAGTTAAAAGTTGGTCTAACAACAGTTTAGCCTTTCTGAGGCATCATTGGTCTAGCACAGTGGTTCTCAACCTTCCTAATGCTGCGACCCTTTAGTTTAATACAGTTCCTCGTGTTGTGGCGACCCCCAGCCACACAATAATTTTCGTTGCTACTCCATAACTATAGAGCAAATGTGTTTTCAGATGGTCTTAGGCGATCCCTGGGAAAGGGTCTTGCGACCCACAGGTTGAGAACCGCTGGTCTAGCACTTTTCAATAGGAGAAAGTTATTTATCGTTGACACTATAACTATACAGTATCGGATTTACGTATAAGTACCGGTAAGCTAAATAAGCTGCAACTTAGGGCCTCAATTAAAAGGCTATATTAAATTAATTAATATTTTGTTGACCAGGTGATGTAATTCAAAACGGTAGTGTAGCTTTAAGGCCTCAATGAGTTTAAGTCTGCCCTGACTATACTATAAGTTAGTATAAGTAAGGTACCGGTACCAGAACACATACCACCCACAGAGCTATAAATATATCTCTATGTCTATGCATACCACCGCCCCTTGGTACTTGCTAGGTTAATAGTAAATAGGCATAATTATTAATACTGGTCTGATAAGTTCACCCTAAATATAAAAAAAAAAAACTGGCATTGGGATTTCTGTACTGTCTATACTGGTATCCATCTTTTGAACTGTGGTCACGGCCGGGTTAAAATTGTTCGATATTAAACGTTTATCAGTCTGTTGCGTGTCTACCATGACACCTTTCTTCACAATTTCTGCTTAATTTTCATACTTCCCCTCTTCTCTTATAACATTGAATACATTGGTAGTGGCAAGCCTTCTCGGTTTGGTCTACTACTAATAGTTGTAGAGCTGTACACTGTACGTTTTACTTGCAAGTTTCGGAGTGGAAACGATATTGTTCAAAAATTCTTCCTGATACCTATACTATCCAGATAAGATAGTTCTAGTTAATAAGTAGTAAGCTCTAGATAGTTCTATCAGTGACATGACTACCGGTACGTTATATCCATAGACATAGAGATATATAGACTGACTATCGGCAGTAATCCTTGAAGCCGCGCTGGAGAGTTATTTCCCCTTACCAAGCACCCCCATCATTTTCTCGCCAACAGAACGTCCTCGGTAGATTTCCATAATTTCAGATTGAAACTGCGGCTTGTTTCGAGCGATCAACATTATGATAACAATACTCAAACAAATTATCTGCATGGCGCCGATTTTTGTTTTGCTTAGTGATAGTCCCCACACAAAGGGATTCTCATATTACTATTAATTACTATGTATACCCATGGTTTTATTCGCCTATAGAGAGAGTATACAAGACACCACTGGGTACTCTCCATTTGAGCTAATGTTTGGGGCCAATCCAAAGGGACCGTTAACTCTAAAATTTCTTTTATAAAATCCGGTCTTTCGCACACAACAAGACACATTTGACATAATTACAAAAATTAGAGAGAGGATTACATATGGCATAGAAAATGCTAAAGAAAACACTGATAGGGAGTCTAAAAGACAAAGACATATAAAGAATACACATAGATACCTCAGAGATCTGAAAGTAAATGATAAAGTTTTAGTCTGGTTGCCTAACAATAATGGACAAAAGATCTGGCAGGGTCCGTTTACAATTCATGACAAGTTAAATTTAGTTGATTATGTAATTCACATGAAGGGTGAATTGAAAGTCCTACATGTGGACTTGCTCAGAAAATATGACTCTGTTCCTGAAGAGTTAGAAACCATCAGTAATGAAATAAGTAATGAAATATTTAAACCCGGGTCCCATTAGACCAATGCTATTCGGATGTCATTTGTGGTAGATTATTATAGTTAACATTCCTTTAGTTAAACTGAAGAATTAAGTTTACAAACATATAGTCCATTCAATTATCTTTCATTTGATACAAAATTTTGTCTTACAAGCTAAAATTTTTAATCCCAACCTCTAACTTCTCGGACCAGGTCAGAATAGCAACTTTGTAAATAAATACCCATTTTTATTATATTTCTTGGGCCAATTTTTGTTTCTTAACTTAAATCTATTGATTTATTATTTTTTAATAATTAACATGTTCTACGATAATGTTTTAAAATTTTAAATATGTCTAGAAAATTCTTATCTTTTGTGAATGTGTGAATATGCCTTGCTGAAACTAGTTTTGTAAAATATTTTTTTAAAATATGTATTTTTTTACCTTTGCCTGATAATTTCACATTGATATGCTTTAAATTTCATTTTATTTGACTCCTATATTTCTAATATTGCTTAATTGAATTTTCTTTTCTTTTTAAAGTGGTCCATTTATTTAGGATTTTCCATTTATCTCTGGCATCAAATGTATTATGAGGAAAAGTATTATTATCACATGCTTCAAAATTTGCAATGTTTTTTCTATTATATTATAATAATTTTTAATGATTGATGTTTTTTTTTTATTACATGTCTTATAAACAAAATTCCGAAGTTTTTATGATCTTATTATTTTTATTAGGCTCGAGGCTAGTGAGTTATTGGGAAAATGCATTCATTTATATTCTATCAATTATAACTATGTACTAAAATTGTTTTTTAATTAAGGAGTGGAATGTGTTCATTTTTTATGCATCCTATCTTGTTCAAATAACCTTTAATTTTTTTTAATAAGCATTTGTCAGTGTCTTTTTCAGCTTTTATCGATATAGCATTTTCATTATTTTTTTTCGGACGTCAATTGATGAATCAGGAGGAATAGTTTTGGAACTACATAATTGAAATTTTGCATGCTTATTTATATTGAAATTCTCTGCTTAATGATGGATGGTTTTTAAACAAATATCTCATAGGAAAATTTTTCTGAATTTTTGTATTTATGTATTTTATTTATTAGGTTCGTGAGTTAATTTTTTTTTCTATCTTTCTGTCTTAGTTTTCTAATAGTTTATTAATACATGAATGGTATATGTTCATGGTGTATGCATCCTATATCATTCATGCAGCCTCTACTTTAAAAAAACACAATTTTATATAAAAAAAATTCATTTTTCTCAATTTTGCATTTTCTGGATATTTTAGGAACGCCAAATGAATTGGGAGGAAAAGTATTCTAGCTACAGCCTTCAAACATTGCATGCTTCTTTTCATTGATATTCTTTACGAAATTCAAGAGGCTTTTTTTATATATATATATCCAACTAGAAAGTTTTATAACATTTTTACATTTGCTACCCCTGAAGAGTTCTCAAATATTTATGTGACCCCCACATACATGCAATTTGTAACACTTCCAATAACTGCTGTGTAATAATCTTCTTTAAACTTTGTTTCAATGTTATTTTTAATGTGTATGCCAAGTATCATTTACAATACAGTACAATAAGTTACAATACAATGCAATACAAATTTGTCTTTATTCATTTTGCATAAAGTCAAAATTGGTATTAAATGTTTAATTTTTTGCAATAAAAGTCACAACAAATTTAAAAAAAACAAACTTTAGTGGATTTTTGTCTTTCTGTTTGTGTATGGTTTGTATGTACCAGTACTATATTTTTTTCAATGGCGCTATTTATTTAGGTTATCAGTATTTTATTTTCAATGTGGCATGACTTAGTTGCCTTGAAACCAAACTCCCTTCACAGATCACATATATTTGCTCCCACTCAATCATTACGTCTGTACTTCAATGAAGAAATGATACCGTACAAACAATAGTTAACTGTACGGGTACCAACAAGGAAGGTGAGAAGGTAAAAGGAGACAAATGGCAAAGGAATGATGTGACCTAATTGAATGAGTTTATTGGCTGCCTACTCCATATTTGCCCCTAATTTATTTTATGGATTACTTGAGTACACAACTCAAATAACTAACAACCAAACAAAAATGTTTGCAAGTCAGTTAAGGGTTTTTTTTCTATTAAATTATGTACCAGTGTGTTAGACCCAGGAGACAGATATGGTAAAAAAAAAAAAAAAAGACTAGTCCTCCAAAAATAAGTCTCCTTCTCATACTTTATACAATGGCATCCTTTAACTTTAAGATGTTCATTGCAACTACCTTGTGAATTAGGTCAAGTCAAATGAGAAAGGTTGTTGATTCAAGATACCGGTATCAGGAAAAACAGTTAGTGTCCGCATGTATGACTCCCAGTGCCAAGGAAAAGGTTTAAAATTGGTGGTTTTGTTCTGACTAAGCCAAGCTCTCTAGAGGAATAGTTGAAATTAATTCAATATGAATGAAATTTTCATTATTTAGAATACCTAAATAATTCATAAAGTACTGTGTGATTAAATCTTTTAACTTAAAAAATACACATCAATAATCTTAAATAAAGGATTTAATTTTAATAATTAAATCAATATTATTACTTTTCTAAAATTCAAATGAAAACAATAAATGTATCTAAATCATCTTCATTACTAGATTAAAAAAAAATTATCTACGAAAATGGCTTAAACTAAAAAAAAAGAAAGAAAACAAATCTACCGGTACTAAGAGAAATTAACAAAGCACAAATAAAAAAACAACTAAAAATAATAAAACTATGAATCAATGAAATAACAAGGAGAAAAAACATTTTAAAAATAATTCTCATACTATTATTGTTATCACACCCGGCTACGAAGCCATTTAATATGTACGGAGCCACTCCGGGTGCGAATAGTCCTTGGCGACCATAGGTACCCGAGTACCCATCATCGCCAATGACTATTCGCACCCGAAAGTCTTAGTAATCGAAAAAAAACATGATCCAAACGAGAGGCTTAATAATCGACAAGTTTGCCGCGCTTTCTTTTATGAAAATGGAGGTTGGCAGCATTTTTGACACCTATGCCTCTTTTGAAGACGAATTGAATTATTTTTGTAAAGAACACAATGTGCGTTTCACTAAAAGATCGTCAGAGAAGATGAAAGATCCCAATTTGGAACACCTTAAATATGAATATATAATTCACTGTTGCAAACAAGGCGTTAAACGCAAGTCAAAGTCTTCAACGACAACAGTAACAGGCCAAAGAAAATCACACGCGTAAGTAATAAAGTAATAATGATAGGTTAACTTTAAATTTAGTTGGTCTTGTCATGTAATAATTCTTTCTCCAAGCCAATGATTATTACCACGGTAACCTGAACCCTAAATCGACCTCTCAACCTAACCTAAACCCTAATTCACTGCAACTATAATAAAGAAGCAAATGACGCCGTGGCATTCGTGCTCTACATTAGCCCTTACCACTTTTGGCAATTCGTTGAGAATTTGTATACTTTTCAGTTCTTTCAAATTGGGATGCCAGGCAAAGATAAAGCTTGTTGCCAAGAGAAATCCATCTCGGCTAGAAATTACCAAATCAATGCATGAACATACTGGCCATGAAGTATCAAAAGATGTAAGTGCATGTGCTGCGAAAAATATTTACATAATAATAATAAATAGCTTATTCTTGTGGCAGGTTGTTGTCACCTACAGTAGGCATATCGATAAACGCTTGCGCATTCAGTTTGCGCATATGGAAAAAAGACGCAAAAACTGAAGTGGCCATCTTACAATCGCATCTACGGTGACCTCAGATTTATGCGTTTTTCCTATTTTTACATTTATTTTGTCATCAATTATGATAAATATTTTTCTTCCGGTTACGCACATATCTTTAGACCAACTTGCTTTATCTCTGTTCTTTTTTTGTGTCACTTTGACCATACGGTAAGCTATAAAAATGTTTTAGCAATAAAATGACATTAAAACCTTTAAAAACGAGTTAAGCATTCAAATGGGGTGGTCCATATTCTATTTTCTAGGTTAATATAAACCTTTCATATTTTCATCACGCTCTCATCACGGGAGGGAAAAAATAAATTTCTCCATATTTTGTATCTTCACCGGAAACTAAATTCGCTCTCGGTATCAGTCAAAAGAGAGTTTTAATATTCCATAATCTTTTAATATCTGAATAAATCTAAGTAAATTGTAATTTTAGAATACAGAAATAAAAAATATACATAAAATCTAATATAAGTTTGCTCCCACCTACCATTTATAGACCTACTACTACAATTTAACTATAATTTATAAGTCTATTCTTCTAAGCTTAGCCACTATCACTAAGCCTAAGTTTTAAGTACCGGTACTATTTACTAATATTAATATCTACTATAATATAATTATAACTATTAATATTAAGCCCCAAAGTTTTATAAGCTAATACTAATACAAATTTTCTAATACTGCATAAGGCCTAATTTTCATATTCAAATTGTTATCATATTGATAATTTCCAAAATTGGTAAAGAGAAATTAAAATATTTCTAATTTAAAAAGAATAATATTAATAATATATAAAAGTTTTATTAAAATACATCAAATTAATAAACAATACTCAAACAACATCATCGTAGTAATTATATTTTTATTAGGACATAGAAAAGCGGTACACAGACAATTATTTAATATATCAAATAACATTTTTGAACTTAGTCTCATCATCATGGCATGGACATGCCATGGATGATTTTATTTGAGTAGTTTTTATTTATAACTAGCGAGAACCCGGCATGCGTTGCAATGCCTCTCAAAGAAAGAAAGTGTTTGCATTTTAATTATGTCTCTTCAAGAGCTTTTAAATACATAACGTTTTTCTTTTTTTCCGTCTGGTACATACACGAATAAATCAGATGTTTTTCCGATGCGAGAGCAGGCCACATACATCTGTCCATGGGAGTAGCATGGGTTTTACAATTTTAGTCCGCAAACTTGTAGCAATTGTCCCTGTGCTTTGTAGATAGTCATTGCAAACGCGTGTCGCACCGTAAAATGCAGACGTTTGACTTCAAATGGCATCATTGGGATGCGTGACAACAGTACATCAGCTCCTTTAAATTTTCCATTTAAAATAGTAGCTTCAGCTTCAATGGTATTTTTCATTATGTTTTTCATTGAAACGTGTTACCGTTGTAAAGTTTTGGCTGATTTTTGTTTCATTAAAGAATGATAGGCACGCCAATTTTCAATGTTAAAACGTGCGATGGAATGCCTGGCAAGTCAAGTGATTGGATAACTGACAACTTCGTCTTAATTCAATACAGTATCGATGGACTTAACGTTGTCGTTTCGCCTGGGATTTCATTTTGAATACTTAAGTTGATTGCATTTTAATCGTTGTTTTTGGCTGAAAATATAGCAAGTGCACTGAGCCACTGATGATTTTTGTAATACTGTGCGATATTTCGAAAAACTGTATGTGTGAATTTGTCGGTGGTAGCTGTAGTTTTACAGAAGCTTGTTGGCAGTGAAAAACATTGAGTGGATTCATCAATTGCCATTTCCCCTTTCCCAATGTCCAACAATTGTTTTGCGAAACGTTCAGCGGATGCATCATCATGTAGTTCTACACGCATAATCGTCTTCAAAGTCAATTTCTGTACACGCCGCCATAAAACTGATGATTTGAGACATGCATTTAATTCATCAGCAGCTGTTGAGGCCACCATCCAAAAGAGTTGCTGCAATTCCAGATGATGCGATAGTATTGTCACCAAAATAAGTGAAATTAGGAAAGATTTTCCTGTGCCTCTGGGCGCAGCTAGGAAATATAGTCCACCGATTTGATTGGTAATTGCATGCATAATTCTGTAATACAATATGAGTTGTTCTGGAACCAATTTTGGAAGATTCATCCAAACATATATACCTAATTCTTGGAAATCAAAATGCGTTTCTCGTTTCAAATCACGATTGAAAAGCTTGTTTGCAGATCGATTCGGAGAAGTCATTCCCAACTCTACCAGTGCTTTGTTAGAGATTGCCAAGCACATGTCAACAATCGAAACCAATGCCTCATTAAACACTTTTGGTTTAAATTTAATGTCCGGATTTTGATTCGTTGCATGCAAACAATGTAGGATATCTTCACTCCGGTAGTCTTTGTATTTCTCCCAAAGATCTTTTGGATTGAATGGGAAGCAAGTTGTCAATATGATTGCAAACTAAGTGCATATTTGCTGTGTTTGAGCAATATTCGATGCATCAGAGATACCAACGTTGATGATAGCTCCGGTGGTGCATGTAATTCTGACAATTTCACTTGCAGTTAACGTTGTTGACGGAGGTGACACTGCTCTTACACGTGAATTTTCTGTTGTAAAGTACACTCGCTGTCCGTTTTCAAGGTGCACTGCCAAATGAACAACTATTGGATAGCGTTCATGGATTGGAAATGATAAAATGCGCCATACTGCTTCATTGCTATTAATGTAGCGTCCAAGTTGATATTGGTAGACTTCATCCATTGATCCAGATTTTTTTTCCACTCCAAAAACTGCCATATCGCTTCCTTTGTTAACATATTTGCAAATGTACTTGATCGATTTCACCGAATTGCAATACTCTACATTGATGTGTGCTTTGAACGTTTTCGAGAGTAACGGTGAATACGGTACAACCCAACGATTATCGACTTCGACATCATTGTTTCGTACTTTTAAAGTAATTGATTTGCCACCATCTTCAGTTGATCGTCGACGATACATTGGATAGCCATCATTGCCAGTGATAGTCTCAGCAATTAAATCTCTTGGGTATCGTTTTGTGCATTTCCCATCAGACATGCATGGTGAATTTTTGTTGAGTAATCCACATGGACCATGAATCATGTTTTTGGTGACGATTTCTAATAAGCATTGATCAGTGTTGGCATCTGGTAGTTCTGCAGAAATTACTTTATCAATTTGATCTGGTTTGACTTTTTCGATCAACCAAATTAAAATGTGTGCATGTGGCAATCCTCTCTTTTGCCATTCAACGGAATACATCCAACAGCGTGCCTCTCCAAAAACATGATACTTGACAATAAAATCAATCAAAGATTTCAATTTTTGTTTGAACACACGCGCAGTAATATCGTGACGATCTGATGATGATTGTCCAGTTAACAAAAGTTCTTGTATTTCCCCCCACATAGGGTTGCACGTAAATGTAATAAAATCTGGGCGGCCATATGCACGAACATAAGTCATTGCATCTTGTGCGTATTCATGCATGTGTCGTGGACTTCCAGTAAATGTCGCAGGTAGTATAACCATTTTCCCCAATTCATTTGGATTCACATTGCAATCATTCACAATTGCATCACGTAAATGAATGTACTCTTCGGAACTTAACTTGCTTTGATTTAATCGAATGTAGAGGAGTCGTTCAGTTTCGATTTTCGCATACATATCAACAATGTATTGATGGAATAATTGTCGACATTTCAAGATATGATTTTCGGCACTCTCACGGATCATCAATCGATATGAATAGTATTTCATGGCACTGACTTTCTTATTCGATTCCTCATCTGTCTGTGGATTTCTCAATTTTATGTTAAAATGATATCCATCTTCTCCTTGCCAAAATAAAATAGGATATTGCAATCCATCGTATGAGCGATGAGTTTCTGAGACTCGCTGAACATCGCCACTTCTGCGATGAAGAAATATATCACGTGAGTTAAATTCTTCGCCAACCATAACGATCGCCACTTCATCAATTGTTGGTGCATTGTATTGTCTTTCGTGTTGGCCGACAGGTGTTTTGTCTGCTCTAACTATGACTTTGTATTCATCAGTCGGCATCTTGTCAAGTGCAATTCTGAACATTTGAATTAATTCGTTGTGTTGCAAAAATAACGTTTGCAATGCAGCAACGATTTCTCGTTTAGTGCCCGTATTGATATGACAACGTTGATCGATTTGTTCATCAGTATTCCCCATGAAATAAATTTGAAGAAATTTGTGATCTGTGTTTGGCATTGGCATCAGAGATCCCGCACGATGATAAATTTGGCCTTGCACTTTAAATGTTGGCATGTAATTCTCAAACACGATATTTGTTGCACCGAACGATGTCATTTGGAAACATGAATTGTACTTGCGTATGTTTGCCAAGAAATGTTTCGATTGGCTTGTTTCACCTGACACCAACGTTGATAATGGTTCCGGTGGTGAATGTAATTCTGGCAATTTCACTTTCCCACCCGCGCAGCAAATTCCCGGTGTTTCATTCTTAAATTTGAGGGCACTGCAATACACGCATAATTGATCCATTTTTCCAATAACCACACTTGGATGAAGACTGTAATCATAATTAGCATCGTAATGGAATGCACTAAGATTTAATTCAGCGTGCAGTGTTCGTCTGGATCGAGCAGTGCGTACTCTAACGGAATCCAGTCTTGTTTCTCGTTGCTCCACTGTTTCAGACGAACGGGTTTGAGCATTGCTTACTCGAGTGGTTTCTTGTCTTCTTTTCTTTTGCTCGACTGTTTTAGATGAACGGATTTGAGTAGTGCGTACTCGATTGGTTTCTTGTCTTGCTTGTCTTTGCTCAACTGTTTCAGATGAACGGGTTTGAGCATTGTGTACTCGAGCAGTTTCTTGTCTTGCTTTCTTTTGCTCGACTGTTTCAGATGAACGGGTTTGAGTAGAGCGTACTCGATCGGTTTCTTGTCTTGCTTGTCTTTGCTCAACTGTTTCAGATGAACGGGTTTGAGCATTGTGTACTCGAGCAGTTTCCAATCTATTTTCTCGTCGCTTGAATGTTTCCGAAGCACGTGATGATTTTTTCTTTCGTGCTTGAGGTGTAGAAAAACCAATAGCTTTTCGTTTGGGTGGCATAATTGATATGACAGCGAATTTATTGCTTTGTTGCGAATATTAAAAATGCATGTGATATCTGTTCTTAGCAATGGTATTTCACAATTAACACAACTTGTTAGGTCACACACAAAATAAGATGTCGCTGTTTGTATTTGATTCAATTAATTTACAATATTGCTAACTTTAATAATTTTCACACGTTAGGCTCTTCTATCTCAATACACGAAAACCTCACACAATAGGTACGTTCATTGTTGGCAGGGGAGTTTCAGTTGTATAGTTTCACATTCAATTACATAAATCATAAATTCAAACGTTAAAATCACGATATTACCATAGTTCATTACCTACGTTGTCAAGTGTGTCATTTAATTACTTAAGAAACCATCGATTCATGTAAAATGTCTTTACATAACACAAAACAACTCCGAAATTATAAGACTCTATTCAAGAAATACTTTTAATTTAAAAAAACATCAACACGTGTTAAACGTCATATCCGATTCTAAAATGCGTCACAAAATTCAAGCTGATTTATAAAATTAACAAAAATACTCTCTACACTAAAAATGAAAAACGTGTTTTCTCTGCTTTACTACAAATGTGTAATTTGTTCAAGGACGGTAGTGTTATGAATGGTTTAGAAATGCATACGATAATTATATAGTTAATAAAAGAGTGGAAAATGAATTTTGGGCCCCCGGCCACAAACGGAATATAGTAGAATTGTTGTATTACTTCAGAAACCTACTTGATTGTTCCCAGACAACTGAACGCATGACAAGTGAACCTACGACAACTGAACCTAAGACAACCGAACCCATGACAAGTGAACCCACGGACAAGTGAACCCACGGACAAGTGAACCCACAGACAAGTGACCACACTGACAACTGAACCCATAGACAACTGAACGCACGACACGTGACCACAAAAATAATAAAATTGAATAGAATTAGTAGCAAATTTTAAAATTCCGAAACGCCTAGAAAATGTACCTAAAATTTTCTACTGATTAAATACATATGAATAATATGATATAAATTTTTATAATTAGTTTCATTGATTAATAAATTAACGTTAACAAACAATTCTACTATGCAAAGCATTGCGGCTTTAAAAAAATAATAAAAAAAAGAGTAATAATATAGTTGGCAAATTATTTTGGTTTTGCAATTAGAATTAGAGCGAGTTATTTGTTCTTGTCACGAAATGTCAACTTACGGACCCTCTCAGTCTCAGTGCGACTCTGATAATGAAATGTATTCCTTATGTCGCCTTTAATATGAGCGTACTGCCCAATGTTAACATCGACAGTATCGTCGTAAACAAGTAGGCCCTAGCCCTAAGCTTAATTTTAAGTATTCTTTCCACATTTTGAAATTCGGTTCTCCGCTACTATACAAAAAATAAAGTGGTCTTTTTACATTTTTACCTGCCTCAAGTCTTACTTTCCAGAGGCATACCATACTATTCGGAATATTTTAAGAGTGTTGATTTTTATTGATTTATAATTGAATTGATGCATTGCTCAACTATGCGAAATAAATATCGTCTAACAAACGTGTTTAGTAGAGTTATATTAAGTTATAATGAATATAAATTAACGAAGTGGCTATAGGTACCCGAGTACCCATCATCGCCAATGACTATTCGCACCCGAAAGTCTTAGTAATCGAAAAAAAAAAATGATCCGAACGAGAGGCTTAATAATCGACAAGTTTGCCGCGCTTTCTTTTATAAGAATGGAGGTTGGCAGCATTTTTGACACCTATGCATCTTTTGAAGACGAATTGAATTATTTTTGTAAAGAACACAATGTGTGTTTCACTAAAAGATCGTCAGAGAAGATGAAAGATCCCAATTTGGAACACCTTAAATATGAATATATAATTCACTGTTGCAAACAAGGCGTTAAACGCAAGTCAAAGTCTTCAACGACAACAGGCCAAAGAAAATCACAAGCGTAAGTAATAAAGTAATAATAATAGGTTAACTTTAAATTTAGTTGGTCTTGTCATGTAATAATT
>CAXITT010000111.1:302267-312322 GCA_964033795.1 Lymnaea stagnalis | reverse complement strand
TTGTCCCGCCGGAAAGCGAAAAGAGGAGGTTTTCTAAAAATCGCATTTGTGACAGGGTCCGCCATAAGAATGGAGCGGTTTTTAAGAACCAGAGAGCGAGCTTTTAGGTTGTGGGGATGAAAAGTTAAGATAAATTTAGACCTATCGCTAGTGTCAGAATGAGTAGCTTTAAAAGAAGCCTGTCTAGTCATACCTTTAACTCGAGTGACAGCTGCTTTTAAAATTTCTTCGGGGTATAATCTGCGTCGGAAAAAATCCAACATTTCAGACATTCTTTCTCCAAAATCTTCTTCATTACTACATAGTCTTCTGAGTCTCAGCAATTGAGAAAATGGGATGGAGTTTTTACACCATTGAGGGTGGGATGATGAATATAACAAGAAGCTATGACTGTCTGTTTGTTCGTGTCTTATTAATATATTTTAAAGCTTTATTGCAGTCCAACACTTTTTATAATTAGTTAACTTAACTTAATTCTGACTGCTACTATTTATATGTACCTGTCTTCTGTCATTTTATTACTAGATTATTTTGACATACTAGTGCAAATTTTTTTTCTAATTGTTTTTAAAAATCTTATTTAAGTTTCCATTCCAATTTTTGTATTTTTTTAAAAATGACGTCATCCAAATTAGCTCAAAAACATATGCGTGATTTTGTAATCACTTCATTTAGTCTTTTACCTACTACTTTATCGAAGAATTGTACAGATCTAGCTTTTACTATTTTCAAGAAAACTCGTTATACTACTCATGTCAACTTTTTAAATAATTGCATTCGCAAACGTCTTATACCAAAAGGTTTTCGTACTAATTTTCATCCTGCTGGTTGTGCCTTTAATTCGTTTGATAAATCTAAACTTTTGACCATTGAAAACAAATGTTCTTTTAGTCGCATGAGGACTGTCTTAAACTCCCACAAGCGCTTCATATCTCAACTCACTGATAGGATTCGTACCCTGGAAGAACACTTTCGAAAGAATACACAAGATAATAACTTATTATTCGATCTCATTCGTTTAATTATTCATGGACTCAATAGGGAACTCTATATTTTATTATCTGATGGAAAAAAGAAAAAAATTGAAAATCTTAAATCTGCCAAGAATGTTGTTGTTACTACAACTCCTGTAACGGAAAATGAACCAAACCTAGTGGTTTGTATACCACCAGATCTTTCACTATCTGAACAAGAAAGATCTGTATTAAGTAAAGGACTAAAATTTATCCCACTTCGATCATCTAGTGACACATATCAATTAATGTCAGACGCACATCGTTTCTTTCGTTCACTGAGACTACAACTTTACTTTCACGAGACTCCATCTAACGAGGATGAGGATTCATTTCCTGTACAACGACAACGCAAATCTACATGGACACCTCCACCTGATCAATCTAAAGCACTTGACCTTTACATTAAATGTACAGAGAATCAAATAAAAAATCTACGCCAAACTCCGCTCCATAAATCAAATTTATCTAAACAAGAATGGCGAGCACTCTCCCATATCAAAACACGTCAGGATATCGTTATTAAACCGGCAGACAAGGGCGGGGCTGTTGTTGTTTGGGATAAGAAGCTCTACATTGAAGAGGCCTCCAAACAATTACAAGATAAAACATTTTATACGCCGAGGTCCAACGACCCCATTGTCCAGAATAATGAAATTGTCAAGGAAACTATCGAGGAACTTATTCAAGTTGGCAAATTACCCGCGTCTGCTTCAAACTTACGTATTTATGACAGTGATCTTGGTAAACCATGCTTGTATTTGCTTCCAAAGATTCACAAGGAGGGAAGTCCAGGAAGACCTATTGTCTCAGCTTGTTCTTGTCCTACTGAACTGATTTCTGAGTTTTTGGATACAGTTTTCCAGCCCATGGTTGAAAATTTACCATCGTATATTAAGGACACTAACCACATGATCAAATCTCTCGAGTCCTTGGTTTTACCTAATGAAACCCATTTACTTTTTACAATGGACGTTTCTTCACTGTACACCTCGATTCCCCACACAGATGGACTCATCGCAATTTCATTTTTTCTGAATACGAATCCTAATCCCAATTTTCCAACAAGTGCCATTGTACGTTTGACTGAATTGGTTCTACAGCTTAATTCGTTTGAATTCAATGGCGAATTTTTCGATCAGATCAGTGGTGTTGCTATGGGAACGAAAATGGGACCAAGTTATGCATGCTTATTTATGGGCCATTTGGAACATCTTTGGAGAGAACACTACCAAGGTCCTTTCCCAGAATACTACAGAAGATACATTGATGATTGTATAGGGATTACTAATATGGACATAACAGAACTAGAAAGTTTTATTTACTTCATTGGAAATTTTCATCCAACAATTAAATTCACTTCAATGATCCATAAAAGCACCATCAATTTTTTGGACTTACGAATTAACCTTCATGAGAACAAAATATCTACGTCCATTTTTTATAAACAAACAGACAGTCATAGCTTCTTGCTATATTCATCATCCCACCCTCAATGGTGTAAAAACTCCATCCCATTTTCTCAGTTGCTGAGACTCAGAAGACTATGTAGTAATGAAGAAGATTTTGGAGAAAGAATGTCTGAAATGTTGGATTTTTTCCGACGCAGATTATACCCCGAAGAAATTTTAAAAGCAGCTGTCACTCGAGTTAAAGGTATGACTAGACAGGCTTCTTTTAAAGCTACTCATTCTGACACTAGCGATAGGTCTAAATTTATCTTAACTTTTCATCCCCACAACCTAAAAGCTCGCTCTCTGGTTCTTAAAAACCGCTCCATTCTTATGGCGGACCCTGTCACAAATGCGATTTTTAGAAAACCTCCTCTTTTCGCTTTCCGGCGGGACAAGAGCCTTAGGGACATGCTAGTTAGAAGCCACCTCCCTGCTATTAAAGCATATAAAGGCACAAAATGTTGCAACCGTAGCCGTTGCAACTCATGTCCCTATGTGATCGAAACTGATACGATCACTTTCCCTCTGGGAGTATTCAGAATAAAAGATGGCTTTACCTGCACAAGTCGCAACGTGATTTACACCATCATTTGCAAAAAGTGCGGTAAACTATACATAGGAGAGACAGGTCGTCGCCTTGGGGACCGTTTCAGAGAGCACCTCTATAACATAAATAAACACGCTCTCTGTCCGGTCTCCAAACATTTCAATAGCCCTAACCATAATGGTATCTCAGATATTGTAGTTACTGGTATACTCTATACTAGTAACACTGCAGATAGAATCTATATGGAGAACAAATTAATAACTAGATTTGGTACGTTGTCTCCATATGGATTGAACCAAATCCATAGTTTTACTTAGCTGCCATGTCTTTTTCCTGTTTGGTTTTTCCAATTATGTTTGAATCACTTCCTTTCTACATCTCTTTACTTTGTTTTTGTCAGGTTTAAGCGCCCTCTCCTATATTTTTTCTGTTTTAGGTAGGATATATATATTGACATTATGTAAATTTAATTTATACTTATTTAAATGTGTTGTGTTTGTTTGTACTGATGAAGGCATGTGCCGAAACGTTTAATTCTGTATAATGTACAATTATTATTAAAGCTAACTCATATTGTTCTATTGACACAATTTGTTCGTGTCTTATTAATATATTACCATAGAAAGGTTTTGAAAAAAATTAAGACAAATCTATTTAACAGTATAATTAAATTTAATAAATTCTAAATAGTCCAAACAAAGTTTTATATCTTAATTTTGATTATTGTGACATATAATAAACAAAACATTTATCCCCAAGGTGAAGGTTAGTTATTTTTATGTACACAGCGGTGAGCCTAGCCCTAGGCTGGGGCACCGCACTATATAAGACCAATGTTCCCTGCGCAGCTTAAAGGGAACCTTTTATAAGACCACTAATAATAATAATGTTTGCAGAGCATATTTTTTTACATAATACTTATTATTGCAAAGTAACCTTTGTGTATTTTTTTTCCAGATGTGCCGCTTGTATCCGGAAAACCGCAAGGTGGAACTAAATGCGGCAACGCTTCTGTTGATGTCCTGCACCACGATTCAGGCATCTGAGGCCCGGCAAGTGCTTGAACAACAGCATGATGTGGATTTGCTTCCCAGGGACATTTACAATATTAAGTCAAGAATAAATAAATCATCTTCTGATGCAACTGAAACTCAATCTATACTTCATTCTATATCACAAGCTGGTGGAAGTGTGTCGTATGGACTAACAGAAAGTGGGGAATTTAAGTATTTATCATACATGACTGATGATATGATTAGAATTATTGCCCAATATCCAGAGGTTTTATTAATGGATTTCACATATAAAACCAATAAATATTTATATCCACGTTTGACTGTAATGGTTATTGATGGAGAGGGCAGGGGCATTCCTGTTCTTCATGGTTTTGTAAAAAATGAAGATACGGAATCTATTTCTCTTTGTTTGCAGCGTCTTCTGAAGAATTCTGATTCCAGTCTTTTCAAGTGCTTTGTGGTTGACAAAGACATTGCTGAAATCTCTGCTATAAATGATCTGTTTCCAAATGTACCTGTTAATCTATGTCATTTTCACATTAACCAGGCTGTGCACAGGTTTCTTTCGAAACATGTAGGTCCTGAGCATGTTAAGCCAATTCTTGAAGGATTTATGTCTCAAGTTTATACTGAGTCGTGTGATGAATTTTTAAAATTGATGCAAGACATGAAAGATACTCTTCCTGATGTAGCTTTGGAGTATTTTGAGTCGAACTGGTGGAGTAAGGCCCATTTATGGGCAGCATCATCCAATGCTGATGTTTTAAGACTCCATGCGACAACAACAAATCACTTGGAGTCTTATCATGCCAAAATAAAAAAGAGTTTGACTCATTATCTTTCTTTTTCATCTGCTCTTCGTAACCTTATGTCTTTTGACAACTGCAAAATTACAGTATGTGATCGTTTAAGATTGCTTGCTGCAAACACAGCTCAGTATACGTCATCTGATAATGATGAAAGTGTAAATAAGATTGAAAGTGTTGCTACTTCCTTTGCTGCTGCTCTATTGCTCAATCAGCTCAAATTGTCACGATCTGTTCCGTACTCTGTTGTCCCTGGAGAGGCAGAACTTTTTTCAGTAGCTTATAAGGAACGTATTTTTAGCTCAACATCAGTTCAATGTAATTGTTCATTTGCTAAAAAGATGGCATTACCTTGCAGACATATTTTTTCAGTTCGAAGACATTTACAGCTTCCAGAATTTTGTTCAGAGTTAATTCCATGCCGTTTTAGCAAACATAGTGTTCCTAGAGTGGTTGCTTCTACTTCTAGTGGTTCAGTAACTTCTCAAATTGTATCTACTAGAAACAATAATTTTAAGACTCAAGAGGGTCGGTTTAATCATGCTAAAAGAATTTGTATGGGCTTGGCAAATTTTTTGGCGATGCAAGGAGAACAAGATTTTGTAGAGAAAATATCCTTTCTTGAAACTACTATAAGTCTCTGGAAAAGTCCTGAAAATTTAGATGAAAATGAATCGGGGTCACAACTTGATGAAGGTGAACCACAAACAAGTTTCATTCAAAGTCAACTAATTGATTTTGTTGATATAAATGACATTCATTTTTCCCACGAGGAAACAGTTGCTGCAAATAATTTCGAAAAAATTGAAACTGAAAATAGTATTAATTCCTTTGGAAAGGTTAACTTTGAGAGAGTGCGACCAAAGGGGCGACCGAAGGTAAAGCAAAATTTTACCCTGAAAAGAAAAAGATAGCTGCCCCAACAATTGTCCACTACTTGTATAAAATAAAGATGTGAATGTTTGTAAATAAATGGCTGTCGCTATTCAAACCCGGGTCCAATAGACCTATTCGGATGTCATTTGTGGTAATTTATTTTAGTTAATGTTCCTTTAGTTAAACTGAAGAATTAAGTTTACAAACATATAGTCCATTCAATTATCTTTCATTTGATACCAAATTTTTTCTTACAACCTAACAATAATTTTTTGGGATGTGTTCATGATGTATGCATCAATGTTGTTTCTGTGTCTTTTTCAGCTTTTATATACTATAGCATTTTCATTATATTTTTTTCTGACATCAATTGATGAATCAGGAGGAATAGTTTTGGAACTACATAATTGAAACTTTGCATGCTTATTTATGTTGAGATTCTTTACTTTATGATGGATTGTTTTTAAACAAATGTCTCATAGGAAAAGTTTTCAGAGAATGTTTGTATTTATGCATTTTATTTATTAGGTTCGTGTGTTAATTTTTTTTCCTATCTTTTCTGTCTTAGTTTTCTAATTGTTTTTTAAATCATGAAGGATATATGTACATGGTGTATGCATCCTATATCGTTCATGCAGCCTCTAATTTAAAAAAACACAATTTTATTTTATATATTTTCTTTTTTTTTCTCAATTTTGCACTTTCCGGATTTTTAAGGAACGCCAAATGAATCAGGAGAAAAAGTATTCTAGCTACAGCCTTCAAACATTGCATGCTTCTTTTCATTGATATTCTTTATGAAATTCAATAGGTTTTTTTTTATATATATATATATCCAACTAGAAAGTTTTATAACATTTTTACATTTGCTACCCCTGAAGAGTTCTCAAATATTTATGTGACCCCCACATACATGCCATTTGTAACAATTCCAATAACTGCTGTGTAATAATCTTCTTTAAACTTTTTGTCAATGTTATTCTTAATATGTATGCCAAGTTTCATTTACAATACAGTACAATAATTTACAATACAATGCAATACAAATTTGTTTTTAATCATTTTGCGTAAAGTCAAAATTGGTATTAAATGTTTAATTTTTTGCAATGAAAGTCACAACAATTTTTTTTTTAAATTTAGTGGATTTTTGTCTTTCTGTTTGTGTATGGTTTGTATGTACTGTATTTTTTTCAATGGCTCTATTTATTTAGGTTATCAGTATTTTATTTTCAATGTGACAATTTATTACCCGGTACTTTTTCTTATAATTTTTTAACTTCCTTGAATTATCCCATTATTATTAATTTATTGTATAGAAAAAATAGACAACGTACAGTTTAGATAATGAGACCTAGAACCCTTATTAAAGTCATTTTTTATCCTAAATAAAAAACCAATAAAGCCTAGACTCCTCCCTTTTACTGTGTTATAAAGTTATAGTATAGGTTGATTAAAGTAAAGTGTCTTGGAACATGCTACCATTTTTAGTTATTACCCTAACACCACTTTAATGTAATCTCTTGGTATCAAAGGCCCACTAAGAATAGGATGACATTATTTTAATAAGTTATAATATAGTTTCTATAATATGTAGGCCTATAATATAATGTTTTTTTTTAAATATTGTTTAGGCATATTAATATTAACAAGAATAAATCATCTTGTGTTTGTAATGGTGATCTATGTTGTAGTGTTAATTTTATTTATAAATCAAATAAATTTTAATTTCACATGTTTATTTTTTTGAGTATTTATATTAGGCCTATATTGTGATTATTAAGTTACATATTAACTATTCTTATGTTGAAACTGAAGTCCAGTACAAGTTCTAATTTATATATTATTTATATTATACATTCAAGTATTATACAAAAATGCATACTAGTAGTAGTACTAGTTCTTAGAAATATTTGTTCAGTTTGCATAGTGTTAGTATAGTATAATAAAGGCATATAGTTAAGTAGATTATAGATCAGAGAGCCATGCACAGTGACAGTATTGTCAAAGATCTAATTCAACAAGTAATTACTGAATCATTTTAATTTTACTATTTAGCTAGTGTAAACTCAAGGATTAGTAGGCTAGTATTAGTATGTTACAATATTAAAAAAACTTAATTCTGGTTTGTATTAAAAATATTTTAAACAAAATAAATTCAATTATATTTTTACCACAAAACTATTAAGTCAATATCCAAGTCTATTGTATACGTTTAAGACATATTCTTATAAGTTGTAGTCAATCCATGATTTATATTTGTATGGTGAAATTTTGGGAAATTTATGCTACACAAGATACATTTTTATTTTTCATGGAATGTTTGACTATGGTTTATGTGAGATAATGAAGAATTTTGTTTAATTAAACTTTTATTTATTTTTGTTTTTCATACTTACTACTTTGTGAAATTTTTGTCAAAATGACTTGTCTAATTTAGTACTCTAATGAAGTCTATTGGATAAAAAGTGCTCAACAATTATTTTATAATTTTAAAAAAATTTATTATAAAATATACAACAAATTAAAAAGAAAATTGAAAAAAAAAAGGAAGAATGCATAGCATTATATAGAATATCTTTATTATCAAATATAATATCTGAATTCATGAAAAATAACTCTGAATAATGAATTTTAATTCATTGCAGATTTGCCATTCTGCGCAAGTAAGCTATCTTATCATGTTTATTTTCATATCCCTGAACTGCTAATGCCACCTGATCATCTAGAAGTGTATATTTCTTCTTTTTTTTTTCTGGTTGATCCATTTGTGCTTTTGCCAAAGTGAGCCTATGACAAGATATATCCTTCTGAAGGCCCTCAAATAAACTCCAGATACTTGGATGGCTGCAATGAAATAATGCATTTAAGCCATTGTGAAATCCTTCACAACAATTAGTAGTTTTTGGTGACCTTTCCATAGCAGCATCATATTGATTCCAAATTTTTATTGGAAATTGTGGCTCTCTACCTATTGCACCTTCAATGTAAGTTGAAAAAAAATAGGTCAGAACTTCATTATACCTTCCATCATCTGGGAATGTTGCAGCAAGAGTATCAAACACAGCTCTCACATCATTTATGGGTACAAATGCTAAGGCTGCCAGAGATTTTAGTTTCAATTTAAGTTCAATGTCTGCCTCAAAATCAGATTTTAGGCCAACACAACTAATTTTTCTTATCAAATTCTGGCATAAGTGAAAATAACAACCCTTAACCTCTGCGCTTGGGAAAGCTGTAAGAACTGCTCTCATACAGGCTTTTTCAAAATCTACCAAAACTTTTTGAGGGGATAAGTTTGGCAAAAGTTGTTTCAAAATTTCACACATGTTGGTATATGTTTGAAGGTTTTTTCTTTGCAAAAGAAAATATATGCATGGAGGGTAAGAATTACCAACTTTCGCATGCCATGTGTAAAGTTGGTAAAACAATTTTGGCACCTTGTCAAATGTTCCATCGCCATACATTTCATTCTTATCCAATTCAAGTAATAAATCTTTATTCCCAATTGCTAGAATTCTGTTTGGATCATTGCTTCCTGAGTCATATAGAGTTAAATGAAAATATTTTTGTGGGATGTCAAAACTGGAAGTAGTTGGTACAGGAAAATGCACCTCTTCTCTGTGTCGAATTAAAGTTCTTGATAGGGATGATTGCTTGGGAATATGCTGCAGGACATCGTTGCTAAAATTTATTACCACATTACCTATAACATTTTTAGGTGTTGCACCAATAGCCTTAATACTTTCTTTCATTTTGGTTACAGCAATGTTAGCCTTGGCTTTTTGTGGACAAGAGTCATGGGTGTGTGTTGTTGGCTCTGCAATAACATTATTTTTATGTGTTTTTATAAACACTGTGCAATGACTAGTCCGGGCATGAAACTGTCTGCATCTCCAAGTCATCACATCACTGTCTTTGCTTTCTCTATGTTTAATATATTCAAATCCTTTGTATACCAATACCAAATTTCCTCTTTGAGTCTTTGAAAATTCCATAGCCATTAGAAAAAGCTTAAAAAGAACAAAAATATAACAAAATATTATTTTAATGAAAGGAAAAAATAAAATAATCTTAAGTCATGAAATATAGTCAAACTGATTTTTAAGGATATATGCATCTTTGATATTAGACCTATCCAAAAAATAAAGTACTCAAAAGCATTTTTAATCAATCTGTTAGGACACAAATATCTGCCCTAAGAGTAAAAAAAAGTCTGGAATGCTTTGAATTTCATCACTGCTAGTAGAGGTAGTAGATACATTTTCTGAATAGAATGGAACTTAAAATCATTTCTATTATATAATGTTTGTCAACCTATAAACATTTATAACAACATTTTAAGA
>CAXITT010000111.1:272563-292859 GCA_964033795.1 Lymnaea stagnalis | reverse complement strand
GAAGTTTTTAAATATTTTGTAGCAATTGAAATAATTTAAAATGAAATCTTTAACTTTTATTGGTTGCCACACTGGCCCCTAATTTATTTTATGGATTACTGGTACACAAAAAATAACAAACTAAACAAAAATGTTTACAAGCCACTTTCACTTAAGTTTCTTTTTCTATTATTTGCATTCAAGATACTCAGTACATTACTTGGTAGAGAAATAGATTTTAAAATTAACAATAGTTTTGAATTATTCGCAGTCACGTGACAAGGCTGACCGACACGATATCTCTCGCCACTTTGTTACGGCGGTCATGTGACTTGGTCACCGGACACATAGTGCGGGAGATAGACGTCCGGCGCGCCGGACGTGTAGACACTGCCTTACTAATAAAGCAAACGAAGTGGTTATACGCAGTTGACTGCATATAACCCTGAGAGTTATACGCAGTCGGCAAGTCACGTGAGGTCTATATACTTTCTGTGTTACAGTATCCATGGATAAAGGTACCTTGTTATCAGGGTGACTGGGTGGTCGAATGGATTGAATCCTATATAGCTCTTGTATCCATGGTATTTTAGCATGGTCACAGCGCTCTTATGTTCTTAAATCTGTTTAAAGAAAAAAGTCTTTAAATGTTTATTGAATTATTTTTTTTTAACATTATCAGTTTCCCTCAAGTTCCCCCGCTTTGGGAACTCTCAGTAAGGACCGTGTTGAAGAGTGCAGGTTCTTTAAGGATACATGTTTAGAAATCTGTTCTTTAAGATATTCCAGTGCAGAGCCTTCTATACAGATGTACGTCAGGGACAGAATTTTGTCGTCAATGTCCTCACCCACAGGAAGCCAATGGAGGTCTCTAAGAACTGGGGTGATGTGGTCGGATTTCTTTATCCACGATGCAATGCGTGCTGCAGTATTTTGCACCTTCTGGAGACTCTGAATTTAGTTCTGAGGTAAACCCCACAAAAAAACTGTTACATTATTCTAATCTTGATTGGATTAGAGTTACTGCTACGGCATTGGCTGTTCTCTTATTAAGTTGAAGACGCAGCTGACCCAGGGCACGCAGATGACAGAAACATGCCCTGACCACAGAACTGATATGAGGAATTATTGTAAGTTTACTGTCAGTTACTTTTATAGCCAAGGTCTCTGACAGTGTTGGACAAGGGGACCTCAGAAGCACCAACTTTTATAAATTGGATGGCAACATGGAAACCTTTTAAAGATTGACGTCAGAACCACACATAATTTTCTCAGTCTTATCGTCACTTAATCCATGATTTCACCACAAGACAGCAGTCCTTGACAGCCTGAACAGCAGCAGCACAGTCCAAAGGATCAGGGCGTAAAAACTTGTACAGTTTTGTGTGCTGTCTCACAGCTGTGTCCAGGCTGATATGCAGATTGAAACTTATCAAGCAGGTCATAAGTATTAAGATGCTGCACAAGCTGCTGTGTCAAAACTCTCTCAAGAATTTTAGATACAAAGGGCAGGTTGGAGACTGGGTGAAAATTCTTGTCTCATTTGGGTCCAGGCCAATTTTTTAAAATTTGTTTGATTCTTAGTTTAATCAATTTATCTTATGCGTATCTGACTTCAAGTTTGAACCACGTTAAATTTCACCAGTAACTTTATTGTTCCAGTGAAGACTGTGATTATTTGATCTGCATGTTCACCTAAATATTAATTGATATCTATAGCCATAGCAGATACACATCTGCAAAACAAAGTGACAGCAGATTGCAATATAAACTTTGGTTTAGAGACAGACCGAAAGTGATTTTCTGATTTCGGCCAAAACTAGGCCGAAAGTTAAAAAAGACTTTCCGCCCAAAACCGACAGCTTAAAGAGACTTTCGGCCGAAGCCGAGGACGAAACTGAAATATTTAGATATTTTGAAATTCGTTCACGCATATACATTCTGAGCCTTGGTCACAAAATATTATTCTTATGTCTTTTTACCCAGTCTGGAGCATAGGCCATCTACAAGAATTCTCCACTCATCACCAACCTGTGCCTTCCTTTCCAGTTGTTTTCAGGTGTATCCAATATTTTGCGTGTCTGCTTCTAGCTCGCGTCTCCATGTATTCTTTAGCCTTCCTCTCTTTCTTTTTCCCCGTGGATTCCATGTAATGTTAGAAATTGTTTGGTGGTGATATCTGGGGGTTTTCGGAGAGTATGTCCTATCCATTTCCATCTTTTATTTAAGATGTCTTCGTCAATAGGCACCTGGTGAGTCCTTTCTAGTAGATCTTTGTTGGTGATAATATTTGGCCATTTGATTTTCAGGATCTTTCTAAGGCATGTGTTTATGAAGGTCTGCACACTTTCTGCGTAATGCTTGCCGTTGTTTTCCACGTTTCTGATCCATATAGTCTTTCAAAACAGGGTTAGTTAAAAAGAACTTTAATACTATAAAAAGTCAAAATTCATCCTACCTATAATAGCTTCTTCCTTTGCGTCAATAATTCATAAATATGTCCTGCTCCTGCCTCCCTCTTCACACGTTTTAACATTTAAAGCCTTCATGGAGAAGGATGGGGTGGTTGTTTCTGTACTAAGTGATCCCAAATGGCTTGTGGACTTGGCTTTTCTTTTTGAAATTACACAGGAGCTGAATATACTCAACAAGAAGTTACAAGACCAGGGGTAGCTTGTCAGTGTTGCCTATGATAATGTAACGGCATTCTGCACAAAACTTGTGTTATGGTTTTTAGAGAAACCTCTGCCATTTCCAAACCTGTTTACTCTTACGATTTTGTGTACAATGTACGATTTTGAGATATATACATTATATATACTGTATGTTTATTTTTCACTATTAAGATAATGTATTAAATAATTTTTTGATGATATTCTACGATTTTAAGAGTTTGAGGGTAAACAGGTCTGCATTTCCCAACATGCAAAGTACTCATGAACTCAGGCGAACCATTCAATAGTAACTTAGTAGTAAGTATACTGATGCCATTGCAAAGCTATGGGATGAATTTGATCACATTTTTTAGACTTCAAAACACACACATTGCCGTCCACCTTCACTGAGATTTCCATGTTGTTCAAGCGGATGATATGACTTTTTGAGAGTACCTATCTGTGTGAAAAGCTCTTTTCCACTATGCACTTTAACAAGTCAAAGTTCAGGGCCAAACTTACTGATGAGCATCTTCAAGCTATACTGAGGGTCTCAGTTGCTTCCTCACTCAAGCCAAAGTTGCTTAGCTGTGTAAAAAGAAGTGCTGCCAGGTCTCTGGCAACAGTGAGTAGGTGGAAGAAAGTGAAGCAGTGTTCGTGAGAACCCTTAATGTTTTTATTTATTTATAAAGGTTTAGGAGATTATAACAGTTTTTCTTTAATGAATATTTAATCGCTCTTTGTGTTGAATGCTTGATATGGCCCAGTCTCAATCAGACTCTACCTCCTGCGGCCCGCGGATGATTGAGTTTGAGACCCCTGATCTAATGAATTCTTTGGTTTTTACCATTTTGATATAAAGTAATTTAAATTTCTTTAAAATGTTTTTAAATTAGTATGGTAGGAGAATATTTGGAAAAGGTAGTGGGGGGCAAAATTAATTCAAAATAGACCCTTGTGTGCCCTTTGCTTTTATAATATAATTAAAACCTAGAACATATAACTATTGTGGCTCTAACAGAGCCAAAAGCCACCTAAATATATGTTATTAAGGCTATAAAAATATCACCAAAATGTTTGGCTGTTTTTGTCATACTAATGCTTTGTGTTTACATAAATAGCTTGCAAGATATCACTTTATTAATATTAAGCCTAGTAACAAGAAACCAGTGTTTCTGTCCTGGTGACGTAATTATTTCTGTTTTAACCGGGTCTCTTAAAATTATTGTTCTGACGTGTCTTGACGGAGAATCACAAAAGACATGTAAATTCTCGCCAAAATCATTTAAGTAAATAGGTCTGCAGTAGCCATACTACATAATTATAACACGAACCCGTGATACATGCACACTTATGTTATTTCGTCAATAACAATGTTTATGGGCGTGATAATGATGAATTTCAAGAAATGAATGGTTTGAAAAGGCCTAAGTTTGCATTAAAAATAAAAAAAACAAAACAAAAACAATAATTGAAACTTTACCATTCCCTAGGATTATGCAACATTATTCAACTTTGCCTATGACAACATTGATGAGGATGATAATGATAAATTATAATAAATATCACAAATGAAGGAATTGAATAAACCTAGGATTCCAAATTTTATTTTTGAAAAAAAAAATGAAAAAAAAATAATGATATAAATATTACCATTCCCTTAGTTTTTCTTCCACAAAACTGTTTACATTTGTCTAGGCCTAATTGAAATGTAATTTTATGAAAATATGGGACCAGTAGGTCATCATGCAGCTGTGGGCAGCGTTCGCAGAGTATTAGTCATTTAACATACAATGACAGCAAGACGTCGAGCACTAATGAATATCAGATTGTTGGCCTAGAGACAGACAGTCTGACTTCTGGTAGATGACCGAAAATCTTAGTCAATTTCCCCCGAAACCAAAATTAAACCGAAAGTTAACTTTTCAGTTTCAGCCGAAACTAGGCTGAAAGTGAACAAATGGCCACTTTTGGCGCCGAAGCCGAAATTCGGTCTGTTTCTACTTTGGTTATTTACTGTTAGAACTAACCTTTTTAGGTGCCAGCTTAACTCGATCCCACTAGACATGCGATGTGAATAGTTATTGTATACATTATATACTGTATGTTGATTTATTTACTTGTAAGAAACTGTATTGTACGATTTTTATATGATTTTTAGGAGTTCAAGGGTAAACAGGTTTTCACAATTGAGCACTCGATTACTTATAAAGGCATTGATATTTTTATGTACCGGTACATTTAAAAAATTTCATTGGTAAATAGTTCATCTATAACACAAATTAATTTAACATCTAGGAATCGCTATTTACTATTTATTTTTTAATGCTATGCAGAATTAATGTTTTTAACAGCACAGAATCCAATGAAAACATAAGCCGCAATACATAAAATATATACAAACAATGAAAAACAAGTTTATTATGTCTTGAAAATTCAATTTGGAGTGAATTTAATAGACTAGACACAAAAAAAATATTTTTGAAGTGCACCATGACCAGACAGCTGTCTAAAACATCTGCACATTTTTTTTTAGCAACATATTGTATTGGTGACGCAAAAATTTGGATTTCACATACCTGCTTAAGAGATATTTCATTTTTTTTCAGTGATGTAATTTAAAAATAGTGACTACCAATATTAGTCGATACTGCACTACATCAATCTATAATAATAATAATGAAGTGTATTTCAAAAACACGCTTCATCCCCAAAGGCTCGAAGCGTGGTACAAGAGTAAAAAAATCTATAATTTACCACATTTAAAACAAACGCAACACTACAAAAACTAATTACAAGCATACAATGTCAAAGTCTTTCACCAAAATCTATCACCAATTTCTAGTTTTTGATAGTAAACTACCAATAGCCGCCTAGAATACCAATTGCTCTCTACAAACTATCAATACTACCAATAGCCATAGCCAGTAATTAATAATAAATTCTACATCCACCAATTACTTAAAGCTGACATCCTGCGTGTTCTATTGAGAATTTAATTTGATTTTTTTTCCCAGGTTAATGCTTTGAAAATTGAAGTTAAAAATAGGTACCGTAGATCTAATCTTTACTGATCAATAACTTTAAAAAAAAAGGATCTATTATAAAAAAATGTTTCTTTAATTTATTATGATGCAACATATCCAAAATTCATGAGTGCAGACCGTAAACAGGTGTTAAAAACAAAAATCAAAGAGGTAACTTTTTTTAGGCTATTTATTTTGTCATCATTGCGACCATGCTTGTCTGCACATGATAACTATTATCGATAGCGGCCATGAGGTAGTTAATAATTCATTAAATTGGTTATCCAGATAAAGCTAATAATAAATCATTTTAAATAAATAAAAATTATTTTATAACAAATAATTATTATTGGCTTATTACATATCGATGATTTTAGTTTTGAGGTTGGTTGCTAGAGGGCTATGAACATGGGATTGATAACCACTTGTCTATAACTTAGATAGTAAAAGTATTATAATAGTAACAGTACTATTATAAATGATTTGGGGATTGGGATAAATATCCTATGTAAAAAATAATATATTTATATTAGTTATATTGTAATGATGTTTAAAGCTAATTAATCATATTTTAATTAATTGTAAGTTATAAACAAAATAAAACTTTAAAGATATTCATTACCTTTGATATTGAAATATCCTATATTTAATCAAATATCACAATATTCCACAGGAGAATTATAATATAATCCTCAATATTCTCAAAGAAAAAAACACACTTAATGGAACGATAATCCAAGAATTACTTTAAAGCAGAGTATGTGAAGCACATACACTGTCTTACATTCAAAATCACTGTGAGATGTGAAGGCTAACATGCAGGTTGAGAAATTACTACTGCACTGTTATCCATTTATGGTGTCTATATAAGATGCACACATAGCAGGATAGTTGCTACAAAGTTATATAACAACCGTTAGTTTGATACTTATTGTATGAATCAATCGTTGTGTCTTTTTAAGGCAATAGTCTAATTATTTAATACAGCTGGTTGTAACTAACAACACATGCACCATTCCCAAAATGAGAATTGAGCACATGGCAGAATAGTTACTACACATACTCTACTTATATTCGCTAGATGGATACTGTTGTATCAATCACTTAAAAGCCCAATGCAGTATGTGTAACCAGAATGATGTAATGGTTAATATTATGCTCACATGCACACTGGTATTCCATGTAAGAACTCAGTGGGTGGCTGTATGTCCAACCATCATAATATGGTTACTGGTTGAATTGACAGAGCTTAAGAGTGATTAAAATACTGCCTAATATAAGTAATGAACAGAAATCTTACATTATATCTATTGCATTCTACAAACACAAAAACATAAAGTCGTATTTGCTTATACTTAAAAGCATCCTAATGGTGCTGTTGAACACTGGCACACTTTAGAGATGTGATTAAAAATTTGAATACAAAAATCATTTTCGCACTCACTATAAATAGGGTAGCTTGGACATACCAGAGATGAACTGCTTAATACATTAACCAGGCCTGTCTATTACTATAGTTTTGACAGATCTGCTGCAGTAATTGATAATCCCTAGAGACTCCAACCTGAACAAAAGTAAAAAAAAAAACCGAACCAAAACCTTGAAGACTTATACGAGTCTGTTGACGTTTTTAGATGAACTTTTATATTTATATAAGTAAAAGTTAAATGGACTTTGAGATATTTTAAATAGTGAGGGTTTGAAACCCCCATGGATGAATGTGAAAACACCCTTAATTAGTTAAGATTACAATATTCTCTAAAGATGTAGACTTGAAAATATACTAAGGTATAGAGAATAAAATCCCCTTTCCGGCAAGATATAATTTATAGCATAATACCCTAGGGTACCCGAGAAATAAATGATTAATATCTCAGCCTGGTGTCATGGTGGAGAGAGAAACTGTTCATGCCATTTTGTGGTAGGCTTACCCCTTGGTCAAATTCCATGACAGTATTGGGTGGTGAATGCTCTGTTTTGTAAAAGCATGTCACAATTATTGTCGGGAAATTAAAAAATGTATTTAAAAGTAATTAATGCAATACAAAAAAGTGTAGAGTCCGCATATTATAACAAAAATAATACAAAAATAAAATACAAAAAAGTGTAGAGTCTCATTTTATAACAAAATTATAGGTTTAAAAACAAAAGCAAAATACGGGTCATGAAGTGTGGAGGAAAACTCCATAGTGAAAAAATGTGGTTTTGATGTCCTTATTAAAAAATTTGAAACTTTTGAACCACTTCAGCTAGAAAGTTGATCTTGGTTTTTAATGTAAACCATTCTCTAGGCTTTATACAGTTGAAGTATTTTTATATTTAAAAAAAAAATGTTTTGATATTTTCACCAAAGTGCCTACTAATAAGTTTTACAAATATTTTTTATTCAAATACATCTAGGTGGCAAAAAGAAGCCCTTGAAGCAACCCAAGAAGGGAAAAGATGAAATGGATGAGGTAAAATCAAATCAATATGCCTCAAATTTATCTTATCTTTCAATTTACTTTTAACCATAATTTGACATACCAGTACCGGTACTTTCATGCTGAGAATGAAGCTGGATAATAGTAAAATTCCAAGAAGGTCTGAGATAGTAACAAATTTTGACAGTTGAGATACATTAAAACATTATGTCTAAAACGTTAAAGACTGGAAAACGTAAAAGAATTGGAAGGGACGAAAAATACTCCACTGTGGGAAAAATTTTTTTTTTTATATTATTCTAGCATAGAGGTTCCCAAACTTATACGAGTAATGCGCCCTTGCTGCATCCAGGTTTTCCCAAGGTGCGCTATGTCAAATTTTAAAAAGTACACTGCAAAATAGCAAATAAAAAAAATTTGTTATCTTGCGGCACCCCTGCGAGGAAGCCAAGGCTTAAGAGGGCCCCATGGCACACAGTTTGTGAGCTTCTGTTCTAAGAGGCAATCTTCTACCTTGGTAATTCCATAAACATATGGGGAACAGTTGCACAGTAAAATTAACAATCTGAAAACTGCCTAGTTATTAAATGACACATTAGAAGTACAATGACAATGAAAGTTGAGTTGAACTGAAGCATTAATTTTAAAGTTCGTATGGGGTTGGGGTGCAGCGGTTTTTCCACATAATTTGGGAGGGGGGGGGTGTCTAACTTTTTGTGACAATGGGAGGAGGGAGGTAAAAATCTGAGCAAATTATGTGATGTAATTTAAGTTAAAGCATAACCCTAGTACCCTTGATAAGACAGACTTAAAAACTCTGATGAACCATTTTTATTTTAAAGTTAAAGAGTTATCAAGAGTTGGCTGCATTTTTTAAAATATCAACATTATGGAGTATGTTAATAAATTTTTGCTGGAGCTTCAAAGCACGTGTAACAAGCATTTATTCATTTGTCGTTTTAAAAAAAAATTAATTATAATTTTTACAATTTTGTTTATCCTAATCATGGGATTTTTGCTATAGGGCTGTGTTTAAAAATTGTTGTTTTAAATACCATGCCATTAGAACTTGATGGACAGATGAAATAGTTTATACGCATTTTCCAGCCTAGTTCTACTGCCTTATGGCTATGGAAGTGTGGCGCAATTACAGTTTAACCGTTTAAATTAAAAATATCTGAGTTTTCAAAAAAAAATTATTTTTTTGTGTGAGATATATAAGATAAGATAAGATTCTTTTATTGATCCAAATAAATGGAAATTTTTTATGATTGCATTGTACATTTTCAGCACATATACAAAACAATTTGAACACAAGACATTTGTAATAAATTTTTTCACTAGCAGCCATTCAGTGAGTTCTCTTAGCCATATCAGGGACTTATTAGTTCTCATTAAGATTTGTGATTTCAAGGGGAGTTAACTTTCGGCTTAATTTCGGTTTCAGCCGAAACAGAAAAGTTAACTTTCAGTTTAATTTCGGTTTCGGCCGAAAGTGATTAAGACTTTCTGCCATGCGGCGAAAGTGACTGAGGTTTTCTGTCATCTACCAGAAGTAAGACTGTCTGTCTGCCTCTAGGCCGACAATCTGATATTCATTATTGCTCGACATCTTGCTGTCATCGTATGTTATATGAGAAAGCAAATGTAAACAGTTTTGTGGAAGAAAAACTAATGGAATGTTAATATTTATAACATTTTTGTTTTAATTTTTTTTCAAAAATAAAAGTTGGAACCCTAGGTTTAAATTAAAATGGTAAAAGCCAAAGTATTCATTATTTCAGGGGTCTCAAACTCAAATTATCCGGGGGGCGGCAGGAGGTAGAGTCTGATTGAGACTGGGCCACATCAAGTATTCCACAAAGAAAGGAATTACAAATTCATTTAAGTACAACTGTTACAATCTGCTCAACTTTTATAAATTAATAAAAACATTAAGGGTTCTCAAGAACTAGGCTTCACTTTCTCCCTCCTACTCGTTGTGGCAAGAGACCTGGCAGCTCTTCTTCTCACACAGTTGAGCAACTTTGATTTGAGTGAGAAAGTAACTGAAACCATCAGTATAGCTTGAGGCTTGAAGATGCTCATCAGTAAGTTTGGCCCTGAATTTTGACTTGTTAAAGTTTATAGTGGAAATGAGCTTTTCACACAGATAGGCACTCCCAAAAATTGATATGATCCGCTTGAACAACCTGGAAATCTCAGTGAAGATGGAGGGCAATGCTCTCATTAAAATGTCCATGCTTGTCTGTTTTTCCATTCACCTCCCTAAACTTAGAATTGCACTGAAGATCAATCAGCTCCATTTGAAGTGCAAAGCAAAAAAAATGGGGAGGGGGGGGGGCTTGGCATCTTCCACATTAAAGGAGAAAGGTTCAGCAAAAAGCTGAAAAGTGGCTGCGTGTGTGTGAAGTCTAAAAAATGTGATCAAATTCATCCCATTCTTTGCAATGGCATCAGTATACTTAGTACTAAGTCACTATTGAATGGTATGCCCGATTCCATGAGTACTGTAGAGAAAGGGCAGAGGTATCTCTAAGCACCATAACACAAGTTTCGTGCAAAATGCCCTGACACTGACAAGCTACCCATGGTCTTGTAACATCTTGTTGAGTAATTTCATCCCCTGTGTAATGTCAACAAGAAAAGTCAAGTCCATGAGCCATTTGGGATCACTTAGTAAAGGAACAACCACCCCATCCTTGAATGTATAGTGTGATTGCGTGTTGTTTAGAGAGTATTTGGGTAGATGTTGTTATTAACTTTTTGATATTTTGTGACTATAAGGGGATGTGACTTAATTATTATTGTGTAGTGTTTTTTCTTGGAGTAATGGCAGGTGTGATTTAGTCAATAAAGATACTTTATTTTAATATTAATAATCAATGGTTTGTAAAGTTAATTAAATTAAACCCCTAGACAATGAAGCCATAGAACCTTAGGGTAGAACTGGGTTTGTAACAAGGAACAACCACCCCATCCTTCTCCATGAGGGCTTTAAATGCTAAAACATGTTCAAAAAGTAGGTAGGAGCAGGCCATATTTATGAATTATTGATGCGAAGGAAGAAGCTATTATAGGGAGAATGAATTTTGTTTTTTATCATAGAAAAGGCCTTATTAACTAACCCTATTTTGAAAGTGACCAAGCTGATAAGCTCGGAATTTCCCTCACGCGCACACACTAGTGGCAGTTTTAAGAGGGATTCTTTGATACTGTATCCCATGGATTCAGTGTTCATAATTATGTTTGTGCATTACCGACCAACTGACTTTAAAAAACTTTTCATAAAACCGCACTCTTGCCCTGTTTGTCTCATAAAATGCTATAAAATAAAAACTTTTTGTCTGATTTTAAAACGGTTCTTACCATTATAATCAACATGCAAATATATAGAGATTCGACTGAAACCTTTGCTGGGGGTCACGTTATAGATATGAGAATGGGGAAAACGCGCCGGCCGCATTAACACCAAACTTTGCTTTCATGTAGCAGGCCACAAAATATCGTCTTGCTGGTTGCAAATGGCACGCGGGCTTCAAGTTTGAGACTCCTGCATTAGATGTTAATATATTAATATTCACAATGATCTCATTTTTAAAAAAAGAATGTCAATATTGATACTTTCCCCCATCATTTTCGATTTACGCAGAATGTATGCGTGAACGAATTTCGAAATATCTAAATGTTTTGGCTTTGGCCAAAAGTCTTGTTAAGCTTTTGGTTTGGCTTGGGTTTTGGGCCAAAAGTCTTTTTAAGTTTTTCGTTTTAGCTTTGATTTCGGCCGAAAGTCATTTTTATATTTCAGCCTTGTTTTGGTTTCGGCCGAAATCAGAAAATCACTTTCGGTCAGTCTCTAGTTCAAGTAGAGAAATGGTCACTTTAAAAAAAATTAATGTGATTAGAAAATGTTAAGCATTTTCTCTCAGTTTCTGGCTGTGCTGTATATATCGATCAATATATTGGGGCAAGCTATTATGGGTGGCAAGAAATGTCCATACATTAAATTTGATCCAAATTTGCTGATAATGCAAATTTAGATTCATAGATTAAATATGCCTTTAAAACTGAGCTTCAGCAAACAGAAGTAACTCAAATGAGTTGCACCAAGTCAGCTAGATGTTGTGACCTGTCACATTAGATTGAAAGTGTAAATAAAATTATTTTGTTGTGCCCCTGTGAGGAAGCCGCAGTGGTACACATTTTGGGAACCACTGGGCTACACTTAGCAGGCAGCATACTAAGTAAACCTGTGACATGTTTAACACCGTTTATTGGGATGTCACAATTGTCTATATTGTTGGGGAAGGTGTGAAAACTCATTTGTACATACACAAGGCCCCTTCAACCCCTTTCCCTGTGAAAAAAAAAGTACAGTGCAATAGAGTTAAAATTTGATTGTTTTGCGTACTGTTGGATGGCCCCTGAGTAGGTAACTAATGATAAAATATTTTTTTTAACAATACATAACTGAAATATCACCTTTTTTTATTTGAATTAAAAAAAATCATCAAGTCATCTGACAATAATTTTTTTAACAGGAGGATATGGCTTTCAAGCAAAAACAAAAGGAAGAACAGAAAGCCTTAAAAGAGGCTGCTGTCAAAGCTGCAGGAAAAGGTCCTCTGAGTAAGTCCTTAAAAGACTGATTATATACATCTACTGACCTAGACTAGTTACTATGTTTAGTAAAATTTTCGTACCAGTACACAATCCATACAGTTTATTATCTGTAATGTGAGAAATTTATGGTAAAAATGCTACTTATAACTAAAGGTTCACATTATATGCCTTTTGCAATACATTTTGTCATTACTGGTAAATGATACCCAATTTACTAATGCCTATCTTCTTCGGTTACTGGTATTTGGCTACTGAATGCGAATCATATCTGTGCATAACACCAGTGATTTAAGTAGCTTCATTTTGACCGGATATTATATTATTAATTATAACCACAGTTCATTTTTATATTGTATCGATATGACCACAGTTCATTTTTATAATTATTATAAATTATAATAATTTAAAGGATTTTAACATTTTTATTTTAATAAGAATTTATTTGGTTTAAAGTATTGTATTGTTATGGTTAGCATAATTCCGGGACACTGCATTTTAGTTTTAGGGTTTCTTTCAATCAAACAAGCTAGGGGGTTCACATTGTACGTAGATTGTTTCATGCAATAATATAATCCACATATGGCTGCCATCCATGGTTTGCCTTGTAAAAGTTGTGGGGTGGGTGAATATTCATTTGTTTTTGCTGTTCTTTATTTCATAAATGTATTTTATTTTAATGTCATGATTATGTCTCTTTTGATAATATTTTTATGTACAGTGCGGTGAGCCCAGCCCTAGGCTGTGGTACCGCGCTATATAAGAACACTTATTATTATTAATTATTATTATATTTGTAAAAATCAAGTGAAAAACTGCATTATTTCATTTTAATTTTTTGCTGTGGGCTACCTATAAGTATAGGCACTTAGACATTGTACAAAATCTCTTATGTATTCTTTAATTTCTCATTTTCCTTGGATTAAATTTTAAAAAATTGTTTAAATGTAAAATTCAACGACATTAAAAATGTGCCTTATCATATTTTAATATTCCATCATTTTTATTAAATAAATGTTTTTGTACTTTATTCAGCGTCAGGTGGCATAAAGAAATCTGGAAAGAAATGACCCCATGCAGGTGTGAGCTGTCATCATTTTCATTATCCTCATGCTGCCATTGTTCATGCCCAATGATGCCTGTGGCTGTCTGTAATTATTGATCTCCTATCCACTAATGACATTTACAAGTCCTGATTTTGTTTGGTTTGTGAAGAATTACCTATATTTAAAGTTAAGTGGAACATTTTTAATAAACAACATTATTGGTCAGTGTTAATCTTCAGCCTTCTTGTTTGATTTGATACTGGTAACAAAATGTGCTTATTGCTATGCAATCAGAGAAACCAGTTAAACTCTTTAATAAAAGAATAATTAATTCTTTAGAGGTAGTATACATAAAAAATCCTGAGACCAACAGCATTCTGGAAATCACACTCAAATGTGTGAGATTATTGTTTGACCTGTAACCCTTTGTATTTGGTTTGGGATAGCTAACAGATTTCTTGTCCCATGCCAAGCTGGACTTTGGTAGTGTTTTTCTCTTTAAAAATAGTCAAATTATGCCTTGCTATTTAGCTGTAGTTAAATTCGACCCCAAAGAAATTAAAACCTCACCTTTTGACTTTAAGTTAAAGAATGCAAATACATTATCATATATTATGCTAATTATCCATTGGTTGCCATTGATCAGCCATTCATTGTACACTGCAACATGTCTAGAGTGCCATGAACAGAAGTCTTATTTCAAAAAAAGCTTATGACAACAAAATGAAGGATCAAAACTGACAAAGGAAATCCTGGTGGTTGTCTCTGTGTAATACTTTCAAATAAATAGACAAATTCAAATAAAGTTAAAAGTTAATTGGACTGTTACTCTCACTATGCAAAGATTGGTTGTGAAACATTACAAAAATTGTGACATGATTTTAGAGTACACTACAAGCATGGAGAACTACGCATTTATTGGCGTATAACACGCACCTTTTCTCCCCGAAAATAGGGGGCAAATCATGTGAGCGTGTTATGCGCAGATATAATGTTTAGTTATTTTTCCTGAAATTTCCCTCTTAAATTGAGGTGTGTATTATATGCCAATAAATAGAGTACTTTCAGTTAAACATGAAAATTAAAATTTTAGGAATTTAAGCTTCAGGGATATAATATTAATATAAATATAAAGATACCACAAGTTTCATTTAAGATATCAAATAACTTTTATTTATAGCTTGTTTACAACATTTGAAAAATATGTAACAAAAATTAACCATAAGTCAGTATGAGGATCACACTGAAAGAAATCTTAAAGACAACCAATACTTGATCTGGCCCATAGAAAATGTATAATATTCTTTTATAATATTATTTTTAAGCAAATTCAGCCTTAAGATCCAGATGAAATGTACAGCTAATAAAAAAAATAGGCTTAATATATTTTGAATATATATTAAAAGTTAAAGAAATAATAAATTCTTCAATCTTTACAACCAGTACATATACATAATCTTAACTAAACACTTTGGTATGGAGTGCTGACCAAACAATGTGGTTAATTTAAATCAGTCAAATATTTGTCAGCATTTATGGGTTTTCCAACATTTTTATTGAGACTTGTCAGTTTACTGAACTGGACACTTTCTTTCATCTTGCTTTGTTTTTCAAAATGTGATAATTAGTGAATTTATTTAGCCCTTTCTCCTGCCACGTCTGTTGTTTCGCCGACCCCTGAAATTAAAAGATCAATGTAACTTAAACAAATCTCACAGACTGTTGCAAGCAACCATTTTCAATTAAATTTTTTTTTAGATAAAGTTTGTAAAGACATTTAAAAAGAAAAATTTGCAATTAATAAAAGAATAGAGTAAAAATAAATACATGAATACAAAATTTTGAGCGCAAATGGTTACAAAAGTAACCACATGATGCGAACACCTGCTCACTGGTCAGATGTATAGACCTTAAGCTATTGTACTGTGTACACAAGTTCAAAATATTTTCCTCTTTAACTGCCATTTTCAAATAAAGCCATCTCTGTTTTTACCAGCGTGTCAAGGTCTCCATCAGTTGGTTTGGAAGTATTATCCTGAGCCTGAAGTTTCTTTTGGATTTCAATTTTCCATTGTCTCTTACGGGGCAGTGTTTTTTCAGTTTTATCATGCACTGAAGATGTTCAAACTCATTGAATGATTATTGACTTATTTTACTCTAAATCTAAATATGACATGAAAACAAGGAATTGAGATTTATATTTTTTTGAAAATTATATTATATACTGAAAATTTAGAAGATCTCGGTTTTCATAAATCCAATGCTGGTATTTTGAAGCATTCGTTTTACTTTTAGTCCGGTATACCAGTACGGCATTTTCAAGAATTGGGATCCCAATTTGCAACCCCTAGGTAACACGCAGTCAGCTTTTAACTGATTTAAAACAAAGCTACTGGTATAACAAAAAATATGTCAATCCAGTTCCAATTTATCAAGGGTTTTAGTTATTTTGTTACACCAAAGACAAAGTATTCTAGTTTTTTAAAAGTTACTTACGATATGATCTCTACATGGTCAATTGCCCACTGATCAAATCCTTGGCCATCATGAACAGGTTGCCACCAGCGAAACTGTGTACCAATGTCTTTAGCAGCTTGCGGTATATCATAGGCAACCCGTTTTGGGCGAAGAAAGTCAGCTGGATCATGCTGAGCTATCAGAAACCATTCTGCTCCCTACCAGAAAAATAAAAATTTTAGAAGATGTGTTTACAAATTATACTATACTATGAAATAAAAATATTTTACGCTTCCATTTTCTGTCACTAACTTTTAAGTTTCTTGCAATAAAATTTTTGTTACAAGTATTAAAAATAAATGAAACAAGACAGGGTATATTCTTCTTAATTTATGTGCCTTGTTTAAGAAGTTGAAATAATTATACAAATCATATCTTGGTGAATGGAACAGAACATTTCCTCACAATCCCTGTCTGAAAATCTGACTCCCCAAATAACCAGTTCTGCAACCGAATCGGTACTTTGCAATTTGCAGGTTAAAATAGAAAATTATCCCTCTTTACACATTAGTGCTAATCTAAATTTAAATACCTTGTTTTTTGTGTACTGCAATAAGACACCTCTGTACTTCGGTCCTTCTCCAAGCTGAATATTACAGTTTATTGTCTGAGCAAGACAACCAATTTGGATGACAAATATAATTTTTCTAGGAAATAAAACCCCCCAAAATAAATGGTTAGAAAAATAGAAAGATAATGTTAATTTTAATGGATTATACAATTTACAGTATGGTACAAATATGAGTTAAGAAAATCTATACTCCTCATTCTATGCATTTGTTTGATCAAGAAAATTAAAAACAATAAATTGTTGATATATTTTGTTGGTTAATTCATTAAGTAAATTATAGAATTTTTCTGGGACTTGAACTTTTTTCAGATTTAGCCCAGCATTGTTAATATTGGGGTAAACCTGTATTTTTTTTAATGTAAGAATAAGATTTTCAAAAAGCTATGAATCTTGTGTTTGATGTTTATTTAGAAAAAAATATTTTAAAACCCTATTCATTGAAACATATTTTTAGATATTTTTTTTCTTACAAACTGATTCACTTAAGTACTTACACTGCATCAGAGGTGTCAAGTTCTGCTGTGATAGCTTGTCTCTCCCCACATCCATTAAAATACAAAGTTTTCCCATGGGCATATGGTAGCAAAGCTCCACAGCCAAATCCAATACCTCCGCCAGATATTGACTGCCAGCGGGATGTGAAAATACCACCCTCAAATGAGTCAAAGAGACGGTTCAGTAGCGCTGCACTTGGTGTACATGCAGAACCTGTTTTTAATTCATTTTAAATTATATGTAATGCATTGAAATTGGATGGACAAATGAAGATATCGCTATTTAAATTAAATATTCCAGCTATAAATTATAAAGTACCGGTAGAGTATTGAAAGCCTGGGACTGTTAAGCAAATTATAACAAACATAAAAAGGAACAGACCTGAATAGCCATCATCACAATGACACACCCCTTGGATACAATCACCTCTTCCATTGCACATGTCTTCACATTTTTCACCAATAAAAATATCATCAAGGGCCCATGATGACGTTCCATTTCTGGCTTCTTGAATCCATCGGAACTGTGTGGAGCTACAATATTAATAATTAATGTAGAGAAATAAAGCAATATCCTTAGACAATACAGCTTACAACTAAGCCCTTATAAAATAAAGTGCATAAAATCAACATACCGGTATTAAAATCTAATTTTAATTAAAAAGATTATCAGTTTCAGTGATTAATAGCAGACTTAATTTTAATATTGTTGGTGGATATTAATTATTTGGGTATTATTTAAAACAATAGTATAGAGACCTGGAAGTCAATTTGTGTTTCAATTAAAGGTTTGAAAAAAGCCAGTTGTATTTTGAGGGGTAATAAGGGGAGAGACTGCAATCAGGTTAGTACAAAATAAAATGAGTAAAACAAAGTAGGGTTAAACCTGAAAAAATAAACGCAACAAAACAGCGAACGTGTCGGCAGAAAGCCTTCGTCAGCGAACAAAACAACAGAAAAAACGGTATCAAATAAAAATAAGAAATAGCACTTAGCTGGTAAGTCGTATCTGTGGGCAGCACTAGAAGTGTTTAACCCTACTTTGTATTTTGAGTCAGGATAAATTAATTACCTGGAAAAAGTTACTTCCAATAGTGGGATTGTTATCCTTGTCCAGATTGGTAACTGAGATATTGTGTAATGGCTGGCATGATGATGATTGTGAGGGTTACACAATCCACCATTCTGACTTCCAGGAAGACAAGATGCTTGCACGGGTTCCCATAATTCTGTGCTAGGGTTGCGTCTGTATTCCAGTTTAATAATGCTGTCAGGTGCAGCACAAACATCAGAAAATTTACCACATCCAATTATCATCTGAAGATTTGGTTAAGACAGAGTTAAGAAATAAAGTGACAGAAGTTTACAAAAATTGATTATACTTATACCAGTACCGTAATTGAAACGCTAAGTTTGTGATATTGAATGTCAATTAATTGACATGTGGCACTAATGTTAAAAAAAAATTAAAATCATTTGTAAATCTTATCAATATATAGTGCTGCTGGCTTTGACTTTGAAATACAAAAGCTACAGTGGCTAAATACTTCAGTGGAGCATCCCAATTGATAGCAGTACCGTACCTTAAATTGCAGCATGTAGCCAGGTTGGACAATCATTTGATTGGTCGTAAATTTTTGCATTTTGTGTATTCCGTCTCTACTGGCTGCATCTGGCCACATCATGGCTGAACCGCTTTGTCCTTCAACAAGACACTCCCCACCATTTCCTTCCACCACTCCATTGGGACTGAACTCCCAAGTCGATGGGTCATCATCCACTGTTTCATCATTATCAAAAGACTGATGGTACTCACTTGGGTTGATTTCCCAACCCCCGATGTAAACATCATCAATGGCCCAATGAACACGAGGGGAAGTCATGGCAGGTGACTCAGCCTGCACCCAACGAATGAGGGAGCTGTTTGTCCGAGCTGAAGGTGGCAGAATAATGTAGTCATTTTTTGATGGCCAGTACCTTCTTGTTGATAGTATGTGTAAGGTGTGCCAGCTGATGCCTGGTGATGTTAAAACAAAAAGCAAGTTTTTAGGCTACTGGTATCTAAATTTTGGTAGCAAACATTTGTAAATACCTACCAATCAATCAAGCAAATAAAAATACAGCATTTATTAACTTTATTGAAGTGATTAGGTAACCGGTTACCACTGTATTCAATTGTCTTTGTCAGGGAGAAAAATGGGAGGTTGATATGTGGTCATACTATTGATGTAAATAATGACAGAAAAGCATACAACTATGGACTATACAAAACAACTGGCAGTTTGATACAAGTACTGATACTGTAAAGAAAATAAAAAACTAACAAAATCTAACAAACAATAACTCAGATGACTTACTAAGGAATGCATCTACAAATAAACCATAGCTCTGACTCAGCACAAAAATAGCGTCTATTTATTTCTAATTTTTGAAAAATAGAGTTTAGTAAAAAAATTTATCTCGTGGGAGATGCTGATCTTCTATCGAGCGCCTCCCCAGCCGGCGGATAGGGGAAAGCCCGCCAGATATGGAGGGTACCGGGGAAATAAAATACCCGGGCGGACCAAAATCAGCCCTACTGCCTTGTAGGAAGTGGAGGGATCCACAAAGGCTAGGGACCTAACCCGAACAAAGGCAGCTACCCATTGAGCTGTGAGGGGCAACCCCCCAAGTGGTTGTGCGCAAGGCCAACAACCCTGCCATGTAAAAAATCATAGTTACAAAAGCACCGAAAAGAGTAACAAAAGACATTTCAGTCCTGGGAGAGGATGGATTCCTTGAGGAGGAAAATATGACGCCTAATAGTGAAAGCCGAAATCTGGAAGCTATTAAGCCGACAACCATCATCTCTACCAGGACTACCACCGTCATTGGCGCTTGGAATGTCCGCACCATGTACGAGGCTGGTAAAGCGGCACAAATAGCCGCTGAGATGAGGAGCTATAAGCTCACCATTCTCGGAATTA
>CAXITT010000111.1:175294-270972 GCA_964033795.1 Lymnaea stagnalis | reverse complement strand
AGCAAGCCCTGAAATGGAACCCACAGGGTAAGCGGAAAAGAGGCCGTCCAAGAAACACTTGGCGCCGAGAATTGGAGACAGACATCAAGAAAATTGGCCATGAATGGAAGATCCTGGAGAAGCTGGCCCAGGATAGAGATGCCTGGAGGTCTCTTGTAGGTGGCCTATGCCCTTGGAGGAACCGCAGACGCCGACGATGATCGGTGGATGCCCCTCATGGACGAGAAGGCTCAACAACAAACAACAACAACAACAACAAAAAATTGTATAACTTGACATCAAGTTTATGGGAATATACACTAACTAGGGCTTAACTGGGCGCAGTTTTATTTTACACTGGGTCCGTTTTTAAAAATAAAATACCAGGTGGGTCCAAGGGTTAAAAAAAAAAAAAAAGTTAACTTATTATTTTCTATAATGCTGGCCTTTAAACAATAGGCCTACAGACAGTCCTAACCCTCCCTGCCGGCCTTTAAACAATAGGCCTACAGACAGTTCTACACCCTAACAGCCGGCCCTTAATCAATAGGGCCACAGACAGTATTATACCATACCCATGGCTTTTTATTAATTAATTTAATAGTCCCTTTCTCCTAAATAACTAAAGAAAAAAATTCAACCTTTTTATCCCAGAGTTCAGGTGTAACAGCTATTTTTTCCCCCACTCAGTACATTAATGTAAAACATGTGTAGCGGGGGGGAAGACTAGTGGTGAAAAGAAAGCAGGACACACCAGAAGCATAATATATATAAGAGATATTATTACTAGTGATGCTGAATTATTCAGAGGCTATTGAAGGTTTTATTATACCAGCTAGGATCATCTACATAAGACTATTTCTTTATTCTAACTCTATGCACAGATTTTGAACTGCATGCCATATGGCTAATGTAAAGAAATAAAACATCCATGCAGCATGACTTTTTTACTCTACTTTAAAAGTCAAATATTTATAGAAAAATTATACCGCCATTGTTTGAGAACTGTAAAAATACGCTCTGAACTTTGTGATCTGGGGGCTGACTGCACACATTTTGTTGACTGTCTTTACTCCACATGTAGGCTGTGTACTGGACAAATCTATGAAATGTGAAATAAAACAAAAATAGCTTTTGATAGACACTGTGATTAAATTTCATTTTTTTTAAACACAACAGCTGTGTTTTTATTGTCAGAGAATTGCAGTCTTGAGATATATACATAAATATGTGTACCATTACATATTTAAACACTAGAAAATGTTACCCAATGTTAGCTAGATCATAATGATGATGATTGAGTAATTTTATAGCGTTTAGTCCATGCTAGTTTAGTATGCTCATAGCGCTCTGATGTCATAAAATCTATTTGAATAGAAAAAGTCTTTAAAGGTTTCTTAAATGACTTTTTATCATATTCAATTTCCCTCAATTCTCAATGGCAGGCACTTTGCTATAATTTCTACCTGCTTTTGCAAAAACTCATCCCCATTACTTATTTTTTTGTTTAAATCTATTTAATGATATTTACTTCTCCCCACATCTTTAAAAGTTTTAAGAAGTATCTTAAATTTACAACAAAAACTCTATATACCATTTTAAATATATTTCATATTAACGGAATTTATATACTGATAGCTTCATTAAAACTGTACCCAAAATTTTGCTTTTTTTTCTATTATATTATCAGAAATCTGTAAAACAAATAATTCTTTTATCTAAATAAGAATCTCTTTTTCACGTCCGTAACAGCCTTAGGCTGGGGTACCGTGCTATATAAGACCACTTATTATTATTATTATTATTATTATTATTATTATTATTATTATTATTAAGTGCCTTTTTTTTTTTTTTTTTTTTTTTTTTTTTTTTTTTTTTTTTTAAACATAACTATTACTAATCTCATACACCCACTTTACTTTTCGCAAAGTAAAAACAAAAATATATTTTCATTTTTTAAAAGAAAATCTTGACCCATCTCTATTTTTCAAAATTAAACTTTCACTTGTGTACAGTTATTGTTTTTTTATATTAATGGGTATACTTATGTAAATGCAGAGGCGTAGCGAGGGTGTTAGGCGCCCGGGGACAAGATTCACGCCCGGGTACAAGATTCATTTTAAAGCGCCCCCTTTTCTTTTTTTCAACTCTCAAACCCATTATTTTTACCAATAATATAATATCAAAGCACATTTTGGCGCCCCTAACTAGCTGGCGCCCGAGGACATCTGTCCCCCCCTGCCCCCCCTCGCTACGCCTCTGTGTAAATGTACCCAAGTTTTGTTAACGCCATTGATTTTATTAATTTTTAAAAAAATATTTATTTGTAATAAAAAAGAATTTAACATCTCTTTTTCACAATTTTAATATCGTTGGATTTAAAGATCTTGTCATCAACGTAAAAATGTACACACCCTATTTCCTACCCCGATATATATGTACCTAAGAAGGTTAATTATTTATCAAATTCATTCCTTTATTCTGAGGTGTATCTCGTGCTGCCTGGGTAGAAATGAAAGTATCATATCATATCCCCCCCACCCGTTAAATCAAAAATTAATAAAATTATCCACAGGATTGTGGCCCCCTTAGATAAGCACACACATTTTTTACCCTTCATATGGTTTGTTCTTATCTGGATGCTTTATAAGTGGATTAGTGAATGCTTTTTGGTTATGGAGTTTCCCTGCACTAATTGACTTTAACAGCATTTTCTTATTAGAGGTATATTTAAATGTTATGTTTTTATTACTTTATAAATTTAATAAAAGTATATTTTTGGAATGAATAAAAGTAAAATCTTATTAAATGTTAAAAAAACAAAGCTACATTTTTTGTATTAACAATTTAAAAAGCAATCAATCATATTTATTAATATAACTTTTAATAAGGGGAAAATACATTATCATTTTTGTCACACTGGGTTATTAAATCAAAGAAACTTAGAGCTTTGGCTAAAACAGGCACTTCCTGCGATGACTTCATTTGCTGTTTATTTAGAGCAAATTAATTTTAATTTTTTTTTGAAATTTTAACAATGCATTGATAAACACATTAAAAACAACAGATGTTTTGGTTTTCCTGATAAATGTGATTACCATGTATTTGTTAGATAATAATTTTTTTTTGACATTTTTTTTTCATAACTTTCTAATTCGGATAAAATGATTAAAATAGTCCCTATATATATAATCAATGATAATAATACTAAAACATTTACTACAATAAAAGCGGATACATTTGATTTTGTGTGCATCTAAATTTATTAGATTTCCGTAAAATAATAGAAAATCACTATCATTGTTTTTAAGAATCCGAAGGTATTTAAATTGCTTCATCTCTTTGGCATTATGGTCAGCCTAGCTCATTCTTATATATATTATAATTAGGCAACAAGACTTTTAAATTCATAAATCTCCTACAAAGACACACCTACCTTGCATTTCTAAGGTCTAGGCTGGCTGTGACCAACTCTCTAGCCCCTGGTCCATTAAACACCAGAGCTGGTCCATCAACAAGTGGCTTACATGGCATCTGGACATGTCCACCCTGTGCCCATGGCCACTTGGTTGCATTCAGATTCTCTGTCAGGTCAAAAGTGTCCTTCAAATTGTTCTGTGAAAGAGACTCTCACTTGTTTAATCTCATTATTACTTTTCTGAGTTTGTGTCTTAAACAACAGTAACTCAGCTGTTTTGGATCCTTGTTAAGTCAATATCCCCTTTCTCAACAGCAGACACATACTACAACAGATAGAGAGGCTATCTCAAAGGGCAGAATATAACATGGTTACACAATCCTGATTTTTTATGTTGATGCATTGATTTTGATCCTAAATGACTTTATTAAGTTTCCAATTTGTGAAGAACATCTAAATGACTAGTCCTCTTGACCCCTTACAGAGATGGACTGAATTTATACTTCACCTCAACAGTTATGAGCTTTAAAAAGTTAAATTTGAACTACATCAAATGAACTTTTTTGTCTTAATTTGATTTATGAGCTGAACATTGCATGATACAATTTAAAAACATTTAAATTTAATGAATACACACAACACTTCAGTTATACTTTGAGCATACAATTAAATGGTTATATTTGACATTAATACTGCAATATAACAGTAAAGTTTTAAAATTCTGAGCACTCTAACAATTACATAAAATCACAAAGTAAAGACAATAAAAGTTACTGACTATGATTCCACTGGGGTAGAACAGCTTACAATCCTCTCCCCCATATCCTGGGTCACACACACACTCCTCCATAAAGCAGTACCCATATCCACTGCAGTGTCTTGTACAGGAGGGACCTATGTAGATATCAGCCAAGGCCCAATCCTGCGAGTCAGGCATTCCATCTGGGAGCTGCTGCCATCTGAACCTTGTACCACTGCAATTTATTACAATGACCTCTCTCTGGTCTTGACAATGTTACAAAAACTCCAGACCTATCTTAGCTTATATAATACAAAACCTATCCGATATTGATGGTCTATCAAATTAATTCTAAGAGAAGTAGATGCCCACAGCTTGTGTGGAGAGTAAAAAATCAATGATTAAAACAATTCAAAACCATTACTTGGAGACTGGTAAGCCATTTAAAGGGAAGACAATTCTCCTCCAGTTGTCATGGATCCCATGGTAATGAGATGCAGCAATACTTGGGTGGTCGTGACAAGACATGTCTTCAAAACAGTGAGTAATCAGGTCCACCCATGTCATGCCATGGTCAGTAGAGTATTCAACATTGACCTGCAAAGTAATGAACAGAAGTTTGAACTGAACAAACCCCTCCACTTCTCTCTTGGAAATACTGGTAGTTCAAATGGAGTGATCCAAATTATGTTTCTCTGCCTATAAAGATCAAATGAAATAGAATCACAACCTAAATACTTACAGGCTGTATATTTTTGTTCCATGACTTTCCACATCCAACATTGATAGAAAACTGAAGTACGTAGTTCTCTGATGTTTTCACTTCTCTGGATGACAAGGAAGATGGTTCATAGGCCCTGGTTTTGCCAATGGCGACCCCATCTTTGTCACAGTACTTTCCAACCTCCATATTGTCAGCAGTGATGAGGTCAAGGAACTCGAACCCAGCAGTGAAATTGATGGTGACATGTGATGGGTTGATCTGGTCTCCGTTAACTCTGATTCCATCAATCAGCCAGTCGGCTTCCCTATTTCTCCCATGCTGTGGTTGCCACCAGCGGAGATGTGTGCCATCTCTTTTAGCCTCCTCAGGGATCCTCAGACTCACAAATCTAAAATAAAGATTGAGTTTAGGAAGAATAATAATCAAGATCTACAAGTTTAATAATAAAATTAAGGAGCAAGCAAAGATAATGTGGAGAAATGGTTAGTGATATTGTTTAAAAACATTTATATTACTACAAAAATAAAGAAAATTTCTACAATTTTATTTTTGATTTAATTATTAATTTATTTTAAAAATTAAATTTAAAAAATACATAATGAAAATTTGTAGCAGTGATACCATAGTGAGATGAGATGGGAATCTCAAAAAGGAAAAATGAGCCAGGTAGAGGATCAATAAATATTGTAAAATTACAATGTACCGGGGTATAAAATGATTTTTTAAATGCCTATTTCCTCTAGCTAACTGAAAGCTTACATGTGGTATTTTAGGAATGGTGATCTCTAATATTTACTAACCCAGGTGTCCTAAAGAGATTATAGTGCATTTCTGTTATATATTTCCATGTGACCCCTCCATCTGTGGTATACTCTAAAAGTACTCCGTGATCACGTTTTGTAGGGTTGCTGACACAACCATAGAGAAAATGGAACTGTATGAACATGGCTGATGTCAGGTCAAGGGCATTAGTTTCCAGGATACGAGAACAAGGCTGTTAAAATAAATTAAATTTTAACAGGTTGTTAATTTCAAACCAATCCCATAACTATTTAACATTAACACAGCAAACAATTTTGATGCTACTTATAAAAATTATGTATGTTCGTTAAAATGCACTATTGAATATTTATAATCATTAACTTAGATATTCCATTTCTCATGAAAGAAAGATTATAACCACTTATCTTGAATGTGTACATTATAAAAGATTCACATGTTTTTCCTATTTTGCATAAGGAAATTATGAACTGAAATAAGGAACAATAACACTCCAATGATTTCTTGATCAAAACAGATTGAATAATTATAATAATAAACCAAGAGGTTATTATAAAATTCAAAAGAATGATAAAATGATAAATTAATGGCCCAAAAAAGAACTTACATTTTTCAAGCGTTTCCTAAGATTGACTATTTGACTCAAACAAGCCACAAGTTTCTTAGCGCTGACTATTTGACTTATACAAGCCACAAGTTTCCTAGCATTGACTATTTGACTCATACAAGCCACTGAGAGCACTCACCCCTGTAAAATGGAGGGCACCTCCTGCTGACAATAATCTGCATGGTTGAGCAACTGTACCACCAATGACCTTGATCCAGTTAGTCTTGTTGTAGCCAGACAGAAAGTCCTCCACTAGGATTGTGGGAAGAGACTCTTTAGATTGGTTGCATGTCACACCAATCCATTCATCCTCACACCTACAGATAAAAGTGTTATAGGACTGCAATAAAATAAAGCTTTTAAGTAGATTAATGAGACACTTACAATTTGTGTAAATAAAACAATATATTTTGAGCTTAACATATACTGTTTTATTTACACCAAATTGTGTCTTATTAATCACACCTGCAAGAAGCAATGCAAAATTCAAATTAAAAAAATTGAAAATCCCACAAGTACTGGCATTTTAAACCAGAACACTATTATTAACCTAATAACTAACAAATTGAATAAGTCTAATAGTTTCAGTTCATTATTTTCATTGAAAGCTGAACTAATGGTAAGTTTTTAAATTAACTTACACACATAGTTTTTCCAGACATCTGCCATGTCCATTACATCTACCAGGGCAAGCTGAGCCAACGTACAAATGCTGTACAGCCCAGGTGTGGTCAAGGGAGAAATTAGCTGCTTGAAAGAGTCGGAATCTTGTTTGAGATGACCTGAACACAGATATTTGTTTTTAAAATAAAGATAATTCAAAATTAAGAGTTATTAAAAAAAAATATTCATAAAGTAAAGCATAATTGAAAAAGCCACAGGTATAAATATATTATCACAAATAATGAACTTTGAGTAGCTGTATCTCTTAACAAAATTGATTGAAGTTACATTACCATGCATTTTTAGGAATAGGAACTGTCAAGCGATTCCAACCAATGAAGGCATCCGACCTGAAAGTGCTGCTGGAATAGTACTGACCACACTCCACATTAGAAGGGAGACAAGCTGGTTTCAACAAATGCCATTTTTTCCCCATATCAAAACTGTACTCCAAAGTTAAATCTTTAGGAAAGAAATAGCATTTTAACTGTTTAAAAAAAAGAAGATGCAATGCATCATAAATTCTAGCTTCCTAATATACATTTTTTTTGAAATTTATATACTGATTAAACACCTAAAAAAATCCACAGAAAAACATAATGCTGATGCTATATTAACATTTCTTGGAGACAGAGATTTTAACAATGAATTGTTCGTAAATAACATATTTTCGTTTCATTAATTCTTAACAAATGAAGTATTGCTCAATGCTGAGAACTTGATCTGAACAACTGAATCTATCATTCAAGTTCTCACCAAAACATTGTTGATCTTTTGCTTTGCCAATATCACAGCCCATGAGGAGCTCAAACTGCAATACACTGCCATCTCCAACCATAACATCAGCAGTGCTAGCATACCTCTCAAATTCATTGTCTGGAAAAAAAAATGAAATTTATTATTTCAAATTTTCAACATCAATAAATAATAACAACGACATAAAAATAATTAATACATTAACTTGGCAAAACAATGATGACTAATTGATAGCCCCTGAATTGAAAGAGTATAAACAAAATATAAGCAAGCATTATCTAGGATAAGTGTTTCCCAAACTTTTAAGTTTGACACACCGGTGGACAAATTTCTCATTGCACCAGGGACATGTGCCAGATTGATTGTTTATTGTTTTTTGTTAACTTCAATATGTCATACAAATATTTTTTAAATCCCTAATCAGCCAATTTGAATGGTAATTTAATGCTAGAAATAGTTTTTTTTAAAGCATGTTTTAAAATGAAAATTTAATTTTTAAAAAATGAATCTAGGTCATAGATCGTATAAAACATTTCTACTCGATTAAAAGGTTTCTTTACACTACACACGTTATGGGTTCTTAACTTTGGGGGTGTGGGAGACAGTGTCAGGGGTGCGTAAGGCAGTGTTGGGGGTGCAGAAAGACCCAAAAAGTCAGTTTTATTTACATTTTTAATAGCATTTTTTTGTCAGGGAGTACGGAAATATGTTTTGAAATCAAGATGGGATTGCAAGAAATTTTTTTAAATCAAGGGGGCAATGACTCAGTAAAAAGATTAAGAACCCCTGAGGTAAAGGAATTAATTAGTGGCATAGCTGTGGCAGGCCAAAATGCTTGCTGCTTCCCTTCCAAAAAAAAAAAACTGCAATTGGCAAGAAAATGGCGCACCACCTTCTCCTCACCCCCTTCCTACAATACCAGGGGATTTAGTTATGGCTTGCATCATGTCATATGCAAAAATTTTGAGGAGAATAATCTCCCTTGCAAAATTTAAATTGAACACTTTCAATTTACAGCCAGTCAGTTAAGGCTGAGATGTGTGTTCTCTTCAGGGGGCAAGTGTGTTGTTTGAAAATAGGCGATACCAACTTGCACAATTTTTGGGACATCAAAGGAGCTAAAAAGTATAACATACTAGTGCTCTTCACTTCAGTTGCCTTTTTCAAACTTTTATATCTGTTTTGGCATCCCGCTTTATCCAAACAAATATTATTGGGGTTGCCAGTTTAGTCATGATCTTGTAAAGCGATTTTTAAAAATTAAATTAATTTGGCCTTGTTTATGTGGTCTGAAATATATACGTTTCAAATGAAAACTGTTTAATCCGGCACATAGTGTCAGTTAACCACCACCCCTAGGCTACTCTTGATGCAGAGTAACTTTTTTGCCTTTAAAAGGCATTATCGATTTTGAAGTTTTTTTATAACAAGATTTAAAATGTAACTTTTCCCCCCATTTTCTTTGATAATGTTAATGTGGGGCTCACAGACCAGCACTCGCCCGAGGACCACCATTCGGGTAGACCACCATTTGGGTAACACTGATCAAGTTGAAACTTTACAAATTATTTATGATAAATCTTTTCAGTATCGAAATTCCACATTTGAATTTATTAAAAAATTAAAATATTTAGCCTAATGTTTGTTCAACAAGAATGTTTAATTTATTAAATATCTAATATCTTGCACAATTTGTTGCAGTGTGTGAAGTGTTCAAGCTATTGAACTTAGCACAGAGTTTGCTTTTAAAACCACCAGAAAAATATTGACCAATGTTAATATTCATACAAAAATATACAAGGTGTACCTCTAAAATGAAGTGCTATACTATCTGAGCCACAAACTGGTTCAAATCTGGCTCCTGGGCTCTCTAACCAAGATGTGTTTAGTGGTGCACCAGGATCATCCTGGAGACTGTCCTCACCAAACATGTTGCCACCAATATAAATCTGTGGATATATTTTAATCAAAGGAATTAACTCATCTCAGAACACAAAATTAAAATAAAACTTTTCTCTGACGAAATCATTTAATTTCTATTTAAATATATTTTATGACAATTAACGTGTAAAAATACAGTAGTGCTAAGCACATTATAAAATGCTAGAAAGTTGAGTGTATGCCGTCCTGTGTCATCAGTAAAGGCTTTATACTTTATGACTCCTAAAATATCAAATAACAATATAACAAAAACTTCTGTTCTTATGTAAAATGACTGTCTTAAATATTTGAATAATCCGGTGAAAAGTTTTTAACTGTATTAAATTAATTCTTTTAATTTTAGGGCCTTTTATTTTCTTTTACTAGCAAGCTCAAAATCTCAAACAGCTCCAAAACAGACCTGGTCAATTGCCCAATCCTCTTCATATTTTCCATTTTTTGAAGGCTGCCACCATCGGATCTGTGTTGAATTAGACTGAGCCCCAAATGGAACATGCACGGCAATGTACTTGGGTTTGTTGCTGTCCAGATTGAAGTCAAACTGTTCTATGGTAATCCACTTAATGCCTCCATTGTTTGAATATTGCAGGAATACTGGGGGCACCAGTTTACTCACTGTTTTGTCGCAGCCCAGTTTTAAATAGAACTGAATTGTACTGAAATAAAAAAAATTTGAAATGTGTATATTCTGCTACTTCCAATGATATTCATAGTATTGGAAGCACATCATATAACAGTTGCACATGATGTTAATATCCATATATATCTAGCCAATAGGCTTCTTTGAAAAGGATAAACAATTTATTCCTCAAATTTATTGACAGTTTATCTAGTTGTTTTATTTCTTATATGACCAACCTATCTCAAAAATGTTTTCATCCTTTGTATAGGTCTGTGTGCAAAAATGGCATTATTTTGAGCCAAATAATCAAAAACTACATTTATCAATTCTTACTTGGCTTTGGATAGATCAAGTGGTACTGTTGTCAAGACTCTCTGTCCATCTTTTGCCTGGATCAAGCTTGCATCTGTGAACACCTTCCCACAACGATTCTTGGTGGTGACATGACCCCCAGACCAGAATTGCCAGTTATGTTCATTAATATTCTGCTGTACTGCAAAACAGAAATTAATATCAACAGTTTTTTTTTATATATCATTCAAGAAATGTGTTTTATTTTACTTAAGGAATAATGTTGTAAAATATGTATGGCTCTAAGATTCTTACAGACATAGATACATGTAAATAATATTGATTATTATTGTCAATCATAAATTTAAGAACTTTTCTGACTTGTCCTTACCATCAGCAGGTGTTGATGGAAGCAAGAGGTCCACCTTGGGCTTGGTGCCAGTGTCAACACGATTGAAGTCATCTTTAAGGTAAGTGGGTAGATGGTCAGTAGCTACACAGCTCACTCCAGAATAGCCCCTGTCACACTGGCAAAGAACGCCCCCTTTTTTGGATATAATTAATATAATAAGTCTCTAGGAATGTATGCTGTGTTCAAAAGGCACAAAAAATAAAATTCCCAGAAGTTAGCATGACTTGATGCGTTTTTATAAAGTCCATTATTTGAATGCATGTTTTGTAACTTTAGTGGATGGAAAGTTCATACATTGCTGTTACCATTGTTTATTTCTAGTAATAAATACATTTCAAATTAGGAGAATTAAAGTTTACAAATATTGCTGCATGTGGTTTATTAGCTGAATAACTCATTCTCCAACAACTAAAAAGAAGGGCATATATTTACACATGTTAAATTTATTAATATGTGTAGTCAATGTGGCTTCGATTTTGTTCTTTAGCACTCAATTTCTTTACTAAATGCTTAACTAAAACTTTTCTGGTTTTGAGATAATTTACTTCAGTTACAACAATTTTGACAGCTGATAAGAATAAGTCAAGACAATCTCTGTTATGTTGCTCAGTGCTTTAATCATGGAAACTAGCTGTCTATTTGAAATATCCTGTTACACACAGGAAGTTCCTTAGTCAATTTCTAACCTTCACATGACCCATGGCCATTGCAATTGTCAGGACAAGCCATTCCAATATAAACATTATCAAGAGCCCATTCAGGTCCAAAGTCAGCATCTGGGATTGTGCCTTGATACCAGCGAAATCGAAGAGTTCTATGAAAAAAAAAAGTTAAGTCACATTCATTGCATCAAAATATTGTTTAAATTACCATAAAAATTGGTATTGGGTAATGTATTGCAGTATGCATACCAGCACGTCTCCATCGTTAAAACAAACAAAATATCCAGTTAGAAATTCATTCTACTTAAGTGAAAACAATATAAACATGAATTAACATTCTACGTTAACTAGTAAAAATAAATTATTTTAATATAAAGACATCATTACCCACAAACATGAAGATGATCCAAAGGCACAATGACACGCCGCCAGTACACACTGTCACCAGCATAGTACACTGTTTTTGGAAGAGTGCTCTCAAAGCAGTGTGCAGGGGAATCATAAGCACAGTTAGCTCCAACCAGGGACCAGGTCAGTCCCCCATCAGTGGAGTACTCAAGATGAACTGGATACTTGGATGTAGCCTCAGTACCACAACCAACATTAATCTGTTGATGTAGATTTAGGTAAGTCAAAGTATATAAGAAAACAGCATAAAAAAAAACATCTGCTGAGTTCCATTACTTTAAACTTGGTGTTTAAAAATATACAAAAGCAGCATTAATCCATATTTCATTTAAAATACTATTTCAGACAGGTTGATATATAAAATCTATTTGATATATTTTATAGCATCTGGGATATTTGGTAAATTCATATTGATCAGCCCCATTTATATGAATTTTTAATTAGTCCAAACTTACATCAAACTGAATGACAGACATTGGACCAATCTCTAGATCAGAAGTGATTGCTGATAGTTCACCCCCTTCTTTGTGACGAAATACCAGATCATCATCACCAACAAATTCTGTATTTGGTCTAAATAATTTGGTCTCTAATTACAATCATTTAAATACAAATACTAATTATATTTAATGGCATTCAGAATTAAAAGAAATTTTAAAAACTTAATACTTTGTGAATTATTATTTAAGTTTTTCCATATTCTTTCAATTTGATTAAAATTATGAAAACTTACTGGAATACACATTTTTAATACAAAGTTATTTGTTCAACCCATGCAATGAGTAGTTGAAAGGCGCTAATTAATTTTAAATTCAAAGAAAAATTTCATCAATATTTAGTTTCATATATTTCAACCTTTTATTTACCGTTTAAGACTGGGGCAATATTCATCAACCACACCATCATTTATAAAAAGCCATGACATTGGATCATACTGCTCAGTATCAAAATTATCAAACATGTTGCTAGGGTTCATGGCCATTGTGCCAATAAACAGGTTGTCAACTGACCAAACTGACCGCATCTCCCCACCATTAGCAGCTTGCCAAAACCTAAACCTGGTAGCATTGTGTCGTGCAGTCAATGGTAGAGACAATGAATAAAACCTGAGAAAAAATAAGGCATTTTATATAAGAAATTGAAAATCCATTACTCTTATTATTTAATCACTTCATATAAAAAATGGGTGTCTTTGAATTGTATAATTTATCCACAATTACTGATATTCTAAATTTTGTCTTGTAGGGAAATAATACCATAGATTTCGTTCTAAAGTCCATTATTCATAAGCGGACCCCTCTCCTTTTGAATGGAAAAAGCCTGAAAAGTATATAAACTGCTCTTAAGCTGTCTCCATAAAATAATATGCCAATGTATTGATTTATTGATTGATTTATTGGATATTTATATAGCGCTGATATCCATGCAACTTTAGCATGCTCACTACGCTCTGGTTTTCATAAATCTATTTAGACAAAAAAGTGTTAAAATGTTTCTTAAATGATTTTTATCATTTTCAATTCCCCTCAAAGATTGAGGCAAACTGTTCCATATATTTGGCGCTATCACTTGAAAAGAGCGCACTCCATAAGACATTTTTCTGTGTTCATCCACACTGGTAATTTTCAGTAAGGACTTTGTTGAAGAGCGCAGGTTCTTTAAGGATACGTGTTTATAAATCAGTTCTGGTGCAGAGCCTTCTATGCAGCTGTACGCCAGGGACAGAATTTTGTAGTTAATGCGCTCACTCACAGGAACCCAATGGAGATCTTGTAGAACTGTGGGATGTGGTCAGATTTCTTTATCCGCGATACAATGCGTGCTGTAGTATTTTGTACCTTCTGAAGTCTCTGAATTTAGTTCTGAGGTAAACCCCACAAACAACTGTTGCAGTAATCTAATCTTGACTGGATTAGAGTTACCGCTACAGCATTGGCTGTTCTCTTATTGAGTTGAGGACGCAGCTGACCCAGGGTGCACAGATGACAGAAGCATGCCCTGACCACAGAACTGATATGGGGAATCATTCTGTTTACTTTCAATATATAAGCCAAGGTCTCTGACAGTGGAGGACAACGGGATCTCTGATTCACCAACTTTTATTGATTCGATGGCAACTTTCCGAAAATTGGCGTCTGAACCACAAATAATTGCCTCAGTCTTATTGTCATTTAATAATAGTCTGTTTGATGACATCCATTCTTTCACAGCATGACAGCAGTCCTCGACAGCCTGAACAGCAGCAGCCCACTCCAAAGGATCAGGGCAGAAAAACTTCACTGTGTTGTCAGTCTTGTCAGAGTTGAAGTCATCTGCAAATATTTTGCGGGAAATATCATGACTTTCAATAATTTTGCCGAGCTGGCTAGTGTACATGGACAACAGAATAGGTCCTAAAACTGAGCCCTGTGGCACACCGCAGGGAACAGAAGTGTCCATGGAAGATGCTTGCTTCACTATAATATGCTGAGTCCTGTCAGTCAGATAAGAAGAAAACCAGCGAAGTACAGTTCCAGAGATGCCCGCCTCATTCAGAAGTCTTGACAGAAGAAGCTCATGGTCAATCCCGTTGCAATAGGTTCACAAAGAATATCAAGGATGAGATACCAGGGCCAACCTTATGTACATTGGCATTACCAGTAGTCGCCCAAGTAGAATAAAAGTGCCACCAACTTCTAGTATCTTTGTTTTATTAATATTTATAGCCTCTGGTAACATATTTGAATCTTTTAGAGCGTAGGGTAGACTAGGACCTCCAGGATCTACAATAACAATTTCAGTATTCAATGTACCTGGGGAGAATCATACAAATCTCATATGACCAGCTCCTAATCTGACCACCCCACATATTCCACACTAAATATTTCCAAATATTCATCTTTAGATTAAATGTATAAGGTAAGTTATTAAATAGTCCATGGTCTTCCCTGCTTTTACCTTGGTTTTGAAGTGTTGGAGAAATGGATCTCCTTGATGAGCTTCCATGTTATCCCACCATTTGTAGAGTACTGAAGTAGGACACTCTGGTGTCTTGGCCAAAATGGTGCCTCAGAGTCACATCCGTACTTAAAGTAAAACTCCATGGAAACAAGCATAGAGGAATCCATGTCATTTGTTACTGCCATTCGCAGGTCATCCTTACAAGAGAATTTAATTACTGTTAAGTAAAATTATAGGTTTGCTCTAAATTTTGCCCTTCTATTTAATGCAATCTCCCCCCCCCCCAACAAAATCTAGGTAAATTAAAAGAAAATTAATGAAAAAAATACAGTGTTAAAGGCACTAATAATCACCAGTGTTGTGTGTTTTTAAAACTGTTGTTTTAGCCTCTTTCTTCTTTCCATTCGCAGGTCAACCTTACAAGAGAATTTAATTACTGTTAAGTAAAATTATAGGTTTTCCTTAAATTTTGCCCTTCTATTTAATGCAATCTCCCCCCCCCCCCAACAAAATCTAGGTAAATTAAAAGAAAATTAATGAAAAAAATACAGTGTTAAAGGCACTAATAATCACCAGTGTTGTGTGTTTTTAAAACTGTTGTTTTAGCCTCTTTCTTCTTCTCAATGTGGGAATGTCTCTTAGAGTAATTAAAAGGGCACATTCCACCAATGCAGTCTGCTTTTTTATAATAATTTCTCTGCATCATTTATAGTGCCTAAGCACTCTATACTGATTAAACATTGTTCTTGAAGGAAGCAAAGAATGGCCCACCTTGTTAAAAGTGAATGACTTCCCACTGACCACATGACCGCACAGCTCACTGTTACTTCCTCCAAACACCTGTTTCCACACTGTGTTGTCAGTCTTGTCAGAGTTGAAGTCATCTCGTAGCATCATGGGAAGTGGGGTTTCAGGCACACAGTACTCACCACTAAACCCAGGGTCACAGCTGTTATGAGGGCAGTCAGACAATGTTATCATCATTTTAAAAGACATTGTAAAATTTATTGACTTCATTATAAACATTGAATTTTGTTGAATATTTTGGGGTATATTTGATAACATTAGATACTTTATTGATATTTGTTCCTGTAATAAATGTATGATTATAATAACCAAAAACTGCATTTCTATTAAAAATATCATAATTAAATAGTAAACTAAAAATAAAAACAATCAGAAAAGAAATTATATGAATCAATAAAAAAAAAATAAGGCAACATAAAGCTGTTTTGCTCTTTAACTGTCAGTAGAAATTCAATATTGTTTCTTTTAGAATAACACCACTGTTTATGTGGACATTCACTGTCAGTATAAATTAAATGTTCTTTCTTTTAGAAAGTCTAAATATATGTGCATAGCTCATTAATTCAAAAGTGTTATTGTAGGGAAAGGGAAATTGTAATTAATTTTTACTAAAATCACTTTCATGTCTTTTTTAAAATTCTCAAGCAATTAAGTTTATTCATATCAGGTCATTAAAATTAGACAATCAATTTGTACCTACACACATTTGCCTTGCTGACATACACCATGGCCTGAACATAGCCAAGGACAGTTGTCACCCAGATACACATTGTCTAAGGCCCAGATAGGACCACCATGGTCTGGAGCAGGTCTGAGCCAGCGGAAACGGGTTGCAGGTGACCTAAGCAATGATGTGATTTGTACAATTTCATTGTAAATTCATTTTTATTTAATCATTTATACATTCTTACTTTTAAAAGTAATATAATTAAACTAAAAGATACATTAAACAAATTAAATGTATACAATTTCAACATATTGATTGGATTAACACTTCTAAATGCATATTTTCCCCCATATATCTAGCCACCTCTTCCCAAAGCCCATTCTCCCAATCTATAAAAAACGAAAAAAAAACACAAAAACTTGAGGGACTTTTGTCATACACTGATTTCTCTGGTAGTGCAACTGTTACTCTAGTCCAATTGGAGAAGTGATTGGAAGGGTAACTAGAGCTCAGGTGGTAGCCGGAGCACTCAAAATTTGGTGGGATGCATTCGTTGGCCACTGAGGTCCAAGTCTGTCCATGGTCTGTGGAGTATTCCAGTTTAATACTGTAAGGGTCACCGGGAAGTGAGCCGCAGTTCATGGCTAAATCAAACTGAAGGAATGTGGATGGTGTGACCTGATAGTCCCAAGTTTCTGCCAGTTGGAGGTCTAGTGAATCAAGAGATAAGAAACAAATTATCTAATTCATCAATAAAAAACCTTTAATGGTCAGTAAGAGGTCAGATCAAAATTTACTACTCAAGTATTTGGAAGCTGAAAACTGTATTCCATTCTTTATTTCTAGTTACTGTTTGTTTGACAAAATTGCTACCAACTTATATATGTTTTCACAGAATGAAAAGTGGAATACTACTTACTTATTTTCTAATGTTTTCTTCCAAACATTTGTTTGTAAAAGTTTTACAGCAAATATAAGATCAACTTATGAATCTATAAATCAAAGTTTCTTGTTTTTCCAATGTGCGTGAAATTTATTAATGTCCTACCAAACACAATAATTAATAAAATACTTTTTTCCTGTTAGATCTGAAAAATAAAAATTCTCAAGTGTGATGAAAAGGAAAATTTATTTGTAACTTTTCTCTTATGAAAACATGAATTGTTTGTAACTATTATCAATACCCACCCTTTTTATTGTTAAACTCCAAGGCATTATCCTGTGAGTGACAAGTTTCACGCTGGACAGCCGAGTCAGCAAAGAACCAGTTGTGAGGATCAGGCAGTAGTCCAGGCCCTTAGGGGATAAAAGCTATTACTTAATTGTGAAATGATTTGAAAATATTTTTGCTAATAGCATCACTATTCAGAAATTTAAAAAAAAAACTCTTTAGACATGAAAAAATAGTTTGAGCAAATAATATAAAAAATCACAGTAGGACAAGTTAGACAATTTGATATAACCTAACACTACATTTACTGAAACAAAGCTGAGGGGATTGCTAATTGAAGATGAGACAATACAGACAACAATAACAGGCCTTTACTAATGAGAAAATGCCTACCAGAAAATGAGTCCTCAAAGCCAACTGGACTTGTTTCATTAACACCAACCAGTACACTGTCTATAGCCCATTCTGCTCTTGGCATTTCTGGGAGAAAATTTAATGACATAATTTTTTGTTAAATTATTCATTTTAAGCAATGGCTTCTTTGTTTAAATTTGATTTCATTCATTTATGCTTACCTACAAATGTAGATTTGCTTAAATCTTTTTGTCTCTTTTCATGATAAGAACTAAAGAAGATTACTGATTATATAATAGTGACTATTTTAACTGATTTATTTGACTTAAATAACTATTACCATCACATCCCAAATAAACATTTGAAATGATTAGAATAAGCAATTATGGCCATTCAGAGTCAAGAATAGCCACTCCGAATTACAAATAATGTGAAAAAACATGCTTACTCCTTTTGCTAAATAATAAAAAAGATTAGTGAAGCTTCCACTTATTATATAGAAATGCTTACCCTTTGGAGCATGGCAAGCCTGGGCTTGTTAACATATATTTATTTTAATAAACTAAAAATTGATAAATATAAAGCTACACCTGTCACAGATTACTTGTTACTAAGATATCACATGTATTTTGAGCCATTCTTTAAGAAAGGCATTACACTTTTGTAAATTACCTCCTAGACCTAAAGGCTGCCAGAATCTAAAGACAATGCGTTCACTGCGAGCTTCAGGAGGAAGTGGAATAACCACTGAATTAGATGTGATGTCCTGATAGGTGGGTTCAACAAGCTTCAACACCATCCAGGTGATCCCATTGTCTGTAGAGTAGTCCACTATGATACCTTCATTACGACCCCGAGGTTGACGACATGACTCAGCATTTTCACTGCCTCCAATTTTGATTGAAAATTCCAAAATTCTGAAAACCAGATAGTTAATAGTTTAAAATATGTTTGAAACCACCTATTTTACATGTATTAGCTTAAACATTAAATTGATAAGACAGGAATCAGAAGCTGAGCCCAAACCAGTTATGTCAAAATACTCCAACTTTTTGCAAAGGGACCTAGTTCAATAACGTTATTTCATATTAAAAAAAAAATTTAAAAAAAAAAGTTCTGAAATATTCACTTTAAGATCTTGGTTAGTAGATTATTTGCACAAATGTTGCACCATATTCTAACAGTTACATGATGCTTGTACATATTTTAATACTTTAAAAAAACAAACACAGTTTGCACCTTTTATCAGTTGTATTCAGTGGAACTGTAATGGCCTCTCTTGTACCATCACCCCCAAAGTACAAGGCATTGTCATAGTCCACCACACCACAACCTTTGCCGAGATGTCCACCAAGTATTCTGTCCCAATACACCATAGAAGGCATGTTTCGGTTATCGAACCGATCCAGCATACCAGATGGAGCTGTATTGACAGCAGCACAGTTTTCACCTAGATGAGCAATTAGTTTATAGTTAAATTGGTTAAATTTAAACACCTAAACAAGATATTTGGCTTTTTTTTCTAATTAAGTTTAAGCACTTATAAACTTAATTATTGCTTGTGCATTAAAAAAAAATGATAAAAAGATATTTTCTATATCTTATAATTTATGGTAAATCTGAAGTAACTTGCAGTAGCTTTTACAAATCTTAAAGTATCTCCAATGTTGTAAATACTAATTTAAAAAAAACAAAGACAATGTGTTAGGAATGATTGTCTAAGGCAGGGATCTCAAACTCAAATGATCCGGGGGCTGCATGAGGTAGAGTTGAGTGAGACTGGGCCACATCAAGTATTCCACACATAAAAAAGGGATTACAAAGTCATTAAAGTACAACTGTTACAATCTGCTCATCAAGTACAACTGTTACAATCTGCTCATCAAGTACAACTGTTACAATCTGCTCATCAAGTACAACTGTTACAATCTGCTCATCAAGTACGACTGTTACAATCTGCTCATCAAGTACAACTGTTACAATCTGCTCATCAAGTACAACTGTTACAATCTGCTCATCAAGTACAACTGTTACAATCTGCTCATCAAGTACAACTGTTACAATCTGCTCATCAAGTACAACTGTTACAATCTGCTCATCAAGTACAACTGTTACAATCTGCTCATCAAGTACAACTGTTACAATCTGCTCATCAAGTACAACTGTTACAATCTGCTCATCAAGTACAACTGTTACAATCTGCTCATCAAGTACAACTGTTACAATCTGCTCATCAAGTACAACTGTTACAATCTGCTCATCAAGTACAACTGTTACAATCTGCTCATCAAGTACAACTGTTACAATCTGCTCATCAAGTACAACTGTTACAATCTGCTCATCAAGTACAACTGTTACAATCTGCTCAACCTTTATTAATAACAAATAAAAACATTAAGGGTTCAAGAACTATGATTCACTTTCTTCCTCCTACTCATTGTTGCCAGAGACCTGGCAGCGCTTCTTCTTACACAGCTGTGTAGCATCTGCCTTGAGTGAGGAAGCAATAGCTTGAAGATGCTCAGTAAGTTTAGCCCTGAACTTTGATTTTTTAAAATTCATAGAGGAAAAGAACTTTACACACAGATAGTTACTCCCAAAAAAGGCACATGATCCGCTTGAACAACCTAGGAATCTCAGGGAAGGCGGAGGCCAAAGCTCTCATAAATTATCCATGCTTGTCTGTTTTTCCATTCACCTCCCTGAACTTAGAATTGCACTGAAGATCAATTAACTCCATTTGAAGCGCAAGTGGGGAGGTGGGGTGTGGGGGTTCTGTTGCATCTTCCAAATTTTAGGAGACATGGTCAGCAAAAAGTTGAAAAGTTGCTCTGGCAATTTTAATAGGGATTATTTGATACTGTGTCAGGTTGCTACAATTTACACAATTAAGGTTGTGCATTACCCACCAACTGACTTTTTATACTTTTCTCAAAACCGCACTTTGGCCATGTTTGTCTCATAAAATGCTATAAAATAAGAACTTTTAGTCCAATTTTTCATAACAATTTTTACCATTATAATCAACGTCCAAATCTATAAAAACATAATAAAAATCAGAATTAGACTAGTCAGTGAGATTCTACTGAAACTTTCGTTGAGGGTCACATTCGCTCCTTCTTCTATATCTATTGGCAACTCTGACATCACACTCTCTCCCTCTGCCAGAAACCTTGGAGTCACGCTTACGGACACCCTCTCCATGGACAAACATGTCACGAATATATGCAGATCAGCATATAACGAAATTAGAAAAATCAGCACCATTAGACACCTCCTCTCCTTTGATGCCACAAAAACTCTCGTCTCTTCACTCATTCTTTCAAAATTTGACTACTGTAACATTCTTCTCTCAGGCATTCCTCAACACCACATAGACAAACTTCAGAAGGCACAGAACTCAGCATGCAGACTCATTTTTAAATTAAAGAAACATGACCACATTCAACCACACATGCGGCAACTCCACTGGCTTCCAATATCCTCTCGCATCAAATACAAGTCTTCCAATCTTTGCTTCAACTCGTTCACTGACCCTCACTTTCCTGTCTATCTCTCTGAACTGTTGCTTCCTAACATCCCCACAAGACAACTACGTTCTTCCATTGACAGTAGAACCCTCTCAATCCCAAGAACTAAAACTAAGACCATCGGTGAACGCTCCTTCTGCTTCCATGGGCCCACGTTCTGGAACCAGCTCCCCTTCCATATACGTCATAGTGAAACCTCGTCCATTTTCAAAAAGTCCCTTAAAACTCATCTGTTTAGGTCCGCCTATGACCTGTGATGCACCCTCCTTGCCCTACCTAATTTTCTGTTTCGGTTTAATCCTGAAGTGTCAAAGTGTCCTCTTTTTATAGCCATTTTCATTGTTTCTATAGAATAGTAGTTACTATCCTAGTGTCTCATTTGTATTTACTTAGTTTACATGTTTTAATAACTGTAAAGCGCTTAGAGCTTTATGATAAGCGCTATATAAAAATGCCTAAATAAATAAATAAATAAATAAATATGAGAATGCGGAAAACGCGAGGGCCGCATTAACATTTAACTTTGCTGTCATGTAGCGGGCCACAAAATATCATCTTGCGGGCCACAAATGGCCTGGGGGCCGCTAGTTTGAGACCCCTGATCTAAGGGATAGTGCATCAAATTTTTAAAAAATTGTTTGCTAGCATATTATTATTATGGACCACTATTGATTCAAGGCTCATGTAAGAAATAAAACTTTGATAAATCCTAGTTAAAAATCATAAAAAGTTAATTGTACAAGAAGTTTAACATTGAGGTGCAAAGCATACATACCTACCACATCTACAAGTGTGTCAAGACAATTACAGAGTCCACTCTTACATACTCCCCTGTGATGGCAATTATTTGTACAAGGGGGGCCCATGTAAACATTATCAATGCTGAAGCTATGATCCACACCCCCTGTCTGTAGCCAACGAAAGATAGCTGGGCTGATAAACAAATTCAATTAAGGAGAGATAAAAAAATGGAAATCATTTTACAAAGAAATACAGAATTTATGTTTAAAAGGTTATGTACCGTAATCCTTATATGTAAATGAAGTGTGCATGGGAGGAAGTTTCATTTAGTGATAAATAATTCTGATGTCTATTGAAGAAATGGTCCAACTATCACAATCATAATTGACAATATACTTATATTTATAGTTTCAAATTACTGCTGTTATAAACTTGATTCAAATTACAATATTTTTGTACTGTCAAAAAAATTCTCGAAGTAAACATATTTTCATGATAACATCAAACAAAATAAACCATATCTATATATGTCATTAACCTGTTAGCAAAGTTTATCTTAACATTTTTTTTCAAAATTACAATGAAATTTAGAAGACATTACTGATATAAGTAGTCTACAATTAACTAGGCAAATGTAAATTCTTTTACTGCATGGCTATTTTCTCTGTGACTGGTATAACAACAAGAGTCCATTGTCCAAAAGTTCCAGTATAGTAAATGCTGCCTTCAGTGAGTCTTCCATCACAATCCTGATCCAAATAGCAAGGGTCTTCTACCAGGTTCCAGTTCTTTCCATGGTCATGGCTGTATTGAAAGATCACGGGATGATCCCAACGGAATATTTTACTGCAATCAACATTTATCTGAAAAAATGTAAAACATTATGTATTTAAATATAAAACATGTTTAATAATGTGGTTATCATTGTAACTTTAAAAGGCATTAAAATATTAATGAGAATATGTGAGGTTTTAAAATAAGTGTTGTGAACTAGATTTAGGGGCTTGCATGTTTGGTATGGAAAAGATGTTTAGTGTAGAGAGTATATGGGTAGCTGTATCTAGTATGCTGAGATTTTGTGATGTATTTGGGTAAGGGGAAATTACTATTAGTTGGGATTTTATGGTGTGGAAAGATGGATGTGATGAAGTGTTAGATTTTCAGAGTATATTATATTTGAATAAACTTTATGAAGCACTGGTTTGTTTTAAGTAAATGAAGCTAGTGAACTGGTATTTTCAGGTTCATAACAATAAGAAAGAACGTAAATTAGATCAATATTTAGCAAAAATTATACAATTATAGCAGTAAAGTGCTACCATCTTTCAAAATGAACATTTGAGGCGACAACACTAGACACATTTGTGTCTATTGCCTCAAGCCTTCAAACCCCTAGTGCATAATTTCCTCATCACCACCAGTAACAGAAACATGGCAAATCCCATCTACATGCATAGGAGCCAAAATGATCAATAAATTGATCGTGGGCCCTTAAGATATAGAAGAAGAAGTGAAGTTTTTCAATGTGGCAAATTACCACATATTGAAGATTTATTCAAAATGATTCCGGCTGACTTCTACTGAATGGGAACTAAATATTCTTGAGCAAACAAATTAATTTTATAGCAATTGCTAAAAGATCATTTCAATTGAATTTTGATGACACTTAATTTTACACTAACACATTTTTTTAAAGAAGGGGCCTTTCTTTTAATTTTTTGCTTTGAGAAAAAGAAGGTGCATTATATGAAAATAAATGTTTAAGCATACCTCAAACTGTATCACATCTCCAGGTTGCAGATGAACGTCCTTGGTAACAGCAAGCTTATCATTCACCTGGTTGGTCATCACAAGAGATGGATTTGATGATCTGCAAAATTTACCATTAGCTCCTTCAGTAATCAGTCGCCACTGATCTGACTGCATAGGTTCTAAATGATCCTGAAAAATTCATCCCGATTTTCAGATAAATGTTTCCTTACTTTGTTATACTTATGTATGGGACATTTAAGAGCCCAAAAGACATCTAACCATCTAATACAATTAACAGGAAATAAAAACCATGGACAAAAAAATTAAGCATCTATCCAAAAAATAATGTATATTTTGAAAATTAATTCTAGTTTTAACTTACGTCAAAATCATCTTCAATAGTCCTAAAGTTCTTGTAGTTGCCAATAAGAATCTCATCAACTGCCCACTGGTCATTGTCCTGACCTGAGTGAGAAGGCTGCCACCACTGAAACTGTGTGTTTGGGGACTTAGCAGCCTCTGGGAGTCCCAGGTGAAGAAACCTAAAATAAAATATTTTAACAAGTCATTTATTTCTACATCAAATAATTTAATGAATTTTGTAATTATAAACTATTATAAAGAAACATTGTGCAACTTACATAAACAAAATACCATTTTACATATATAATTACAATCCTCAAATGATAATGAATCAAATTCTTTGTTTAAAGTATGGTTAAAAAATGTATAAATTATTGCAGAGTCATAAATATCGATAGTTATTAGAAGTCCATTTAAACTTACGTTGGTCTTCTATGCTCTGAATGATGCAGTTCTTCCAGCAGAGCCCAAGTTATTCCCCCATTGGTTGTATAGCGAAGTAAGACGGATTCCTTTCTTTTATCTGCCCCTTTACACTTGGGTCCCTCTCCACCAATCTGGATGTAGAACTGGATGAAATCAGCAGAGCTGGTGTTCAGGTCCTTGGTTAGAAGTTCCCTGACTCCTTTCTGTTGATAAATGAGGTGCCAATCAAAATATGAACTTTAATATTTTTTTAAATTAAAAACAAATTTTAAAAAGTTGGTTCTTAATAAAAGCTCAATTAGATTTTTGTTTTGAAGAATGTCTGGAACAGGTTGTTGATTGAGGCCAGACCCAAGTTTTTGCATGTGATCTTCAGAATAAAACATTTTTGTTATCTTTCAAAAAAACAATTGTTACGCACTGGCTTCTAATATGAGAAATTAATCTCCTATTTTAATTTTATTGGCTCGTTGTAAACAGTGCCTAACAAAGGACGATACCATAGAGTCAACAATATTAAAGATACGACACCCAAAACAGTTGTTAGTTACAATTAATAAGATTTATTAAGTCTTAAGATAATTACAAAAGAAAAGAAAATATAATGACAATCTTCAACTTACAGTATGGTAGATCTTGTACCGGTTCACAGTTAATACAATGTGTCAATTAATAATGATGAATGCGAAATAAACGCATAAATACACAAATACACGTCTCGTGAAGTTAATATATCTGAATCTCCGTCTCTCCGTCCGTGCCTGTCAATCCCTTATATAGGTCGCGTAAGCCATGCCTTCCAAAAAAGAGTTATGACGTGTTCTTTACATTTCTCGGGTTATCGAGCACATTCGAGAAAATACCAGGAAGACAGTCTAACATGTTTAATTGGTAAACACGGTTGTAAACAAGATACATCAAATGAATAGGCCACGCCCGCAACAGATGTTACTGTCTGCTAGGATTCTAATTTAGGTCAAGTAAAATTCAAGCACGAAAAAAGTTGTGCTACATAACACAATTTTGGTTCAAAGATGCAGAAATAAAATGGCAGAAAATGTAAAAGTAATTCTCAACACACAAACCTTAGATCTGTACTTTTTAAAGATCATTATTCAACCTTAGGATTTGGCAAATCAAAACACATACAAATTGGAGTCAATATTTTTTATGTGGTTTTAGCAGTTTTAGAAAGATGGAGCTTATTGTCAATAAAAATGGTTATTTAAGTGTGTTGGATTTTTTTCCTTTAAATTGACTATTTCAGTAATTGCTGCAATTAAAAAAAAGGGAACTTCTAATTTAACAAAACTTTTAAATGAGGACATGGTGGAAGGTAACAGGGTGGAAGGTAATAATAATAATAAAGATTATTTGAAAATCACGCTTGATCCCCAAAGGCTCGAAGCATGGTACATACCACATTGAAGTACAAAATGCAACATTACAACAACTACAAATGAGAATACCCATTCTAAGTCTTTCATAGCTTCAGTAGCACAGAGTTGCAATTTTGTACTCTATGCAAGTGTGGACCCGCAGCCAATGCAACTCTCTCAGAAGTGTTTTAGCTTGGTCGAATTTGCGTTTTTGAAGAACAATGCGAGCCGCACTATTCTGTGCTTTTTTAATTTTATCCAGGAGCGTAGCCCATGCGTGATAGCACAAATGCAGACAGCAGCCTCTTTGATGCATCTAACGTTAAGAAAGGTCTGATCTGACTAATTCTGCACAGCTCTAGAAAAATTGCCTTGCAAAGCATGTTAATGAGATTTTTTCATTAGTTAGTGTTCCGTCTAAGTAGACACCCAGGTTTCGCACTGTTTGAGCAAACTCAATCTGGATACCTGAGAGAGTAAGGGTTTGTGTGTTATTTATATAATTCAGCTTTTGAACGGTAGCAATTGGAATCATGTCGGTCTTTTCATCGTTCAATTTGCGCTTGTTTATAGTCATCCAGTGCTTAGCTGACTCCACTGTCTTTTGTGTCATACGAAGAAGCTGAGGAAACTGAGAGGGGATCACAGATATCTGAGGTTGTGTATCATCCGCAAACATGTGATATAGCATATAAAACTGCTTGATCCCTGTACCCAGGTGCTGAACATACATAGTGAAAAGCTCTGGGCCAAGGACCGAGCCCTGGGGTACTCCTAATTTGATGATAGATTGCTTCGAGGTCAAGCCGTTTGCGATAACTGATTGGACCCGATTTTTCAGATTCAAGTGGAACCATTTCAGGATGGTATCGGTGAAACCGAACATATTTTTCAGACGTTGGAGAAGTATGCCGTGGTCAAGCGTATCGAACGCAGCCGATAGATCAAGTAATGACAAAAGCGATATCTTGCCATCGCCACAAGATGACAGAAGTAACCAAAATGAAGCATTTACCTGTGAGAAGTACATGCTCTCCCCTGATAGAATAATACCACAGCCATCTTCAGCACGTTTCACTTCTCCCCCTCTGATGGTGAAGTCAGCCTTAGGGTCATATCTGTGTCCAAAGTCAGCTTTAATGGTGGAATCCATTTGAAACTCAGGGGTACAAGACTCGCCAATGAAGCCTTCCTCACATCTAGAGAGCAATGGACATTTTTTAAATTTTGTAGACAAGAATATAACAAAAATGTTATATTATAATTACGTTACCCTCAATAAAGTCAACTGATATTTAATCACAATATTTATACATATACTGTGGTACCTTGCCTGATAAGCTATGTATGTAACAAAATAATTTTTTTAATAGTTTTTAGATTATTACCAAACCAACTAACATTACTAGTTAAGAGTCCACAATACAGTTTAAGACAAGGACAGCCAATATAAACTCAACTCACCTACATACACTATTATTACAGGTGCCATGTCCATTACACAGGTCAGGACAAGGGTAGCCAATATAAACCCTATTCAACCCCCAGACATCTGTATCAGACCATTCAGGTTGCATCCAGCGAAACTTTGTTTGTTGGCTCCTGCTCATAGCAATAAAAACTATTTTTAATGTGACTCTCAAAATATGTATGCAGAAATATTATCAAACTTAAAACAAAATAAAGTTAAGAGCAGGACGCCAGCTCTGAACTTATGTGCAGCAGTCCAAAATCTGATTAGTCTTTAAATTATTATTTTAAATGTTCATACATGTGACATAAATTCTTGATACCAGTAATACATGGAATAAAGTTCTTCATACCAGATATCTTGAGATAAAATCACTGTCACTGTGTCCCATTGCTCAAACTGAGAGTGAGGGTAAACTGTCCCAGGCCGGTAAATTTCACACACATCTGGTGGAAGACAGGGATCCTCAACCTGAAGATTAAACACAAATATATTAACAAAGCATTTCTCATTTTTGTTTTTACAGCTTAACAATATAACATGCCAAGGAATAACTTGGTTATGCTCACATATAAGTTTCAAGATTTAATTTCCATATTACATCACTTCCGCTACATGATAGATAATATGATCATTTAAAAATAGACCCATGGTAAATGTAAGTAGGCAGCGCTAGAGAGCTCTGAAACTCACCAAATGCCAATTTATGCCATGATCAACAGAGTACTGGAAGTAAATCTGGTTGTCCAAGCCATTGGTGTATGGGACTCCACATCCCATGACCATGTCAAACTGAGCAATGTAACCAGGGCCGATGCGCAAATCTTTAGTCATAAGTGAGCGGGGCTCACCATTCCTTGCTTTGTTTGAAAACCTGCAAATACATAGAAGTTAAAAAAGTAAATTCTTAGTTTAAAAACCTACATTAGTCATAGTAAATTATTTAATATATAGGTAAAATATCAAATATAAATTTGATTTTTTTTCATTTAGTAATAAGTGTTAAAGATATGCTATGTTAAAACTAGCATGCGATAGAGCCACTTAAATGAATGCTGCTGCATGTAGAGACTGACCCAATATGATTTTTCTGGTTTTGGCCAAAACCGAAACGAAACTGAAAGTTAAAAATATCTTTCAGCCGAAACAAAAAGGTTAACAAGTCTTTCAGCTTACACCAAAAACGAAAGTTATATATATATTATTATATAACCCAGCACAAGATTAAAAAACTATGTAGTCAAACAATATTGCAATAAAAAATGCCACACTATCAACAATACTTTAATAATTAGTAAGTAATCCAGAAATTATAATTATTAATAGTTGTTAAATAAATGGCAGTTTTTTCAGAATCAATTGGTGAGTAATTGAAGTCAAACAAACAAATATTGTTTTTTTTTTGTTTTTTTTTGCTGCACAATACTAATCCTTAGCCTATGACAACATTTATGAACATGATAATGATAAATAAAAAAAGAATGTCATGAATGAATGAAATGAAAAAACGGAGGGTTCTCAAATTTGATCTGTAAACAAAATTAAAACAAAAGTAATAATAGAAATATCACCATTCCTTTAGTTATTATTTTTCACAAAACTATTACTATTAACCTTTGCCAGAGCCAATTTGTAATTTTATTTTTTTATATATTGGACAAATAGGTTATCATGCAGTTGTGAGCAGTTTTTGCAGAGGATACCATGACAGGAAGAATCGAAGCAATAATGAATATTGAATTGCCGGCTGACAGAGTGACTGTCTGATTTCTGGTAGATGACTAAAAGTCTAAATCACTTTGGGCCGAAACCTAAAATCAACTTAAAGTTAACTTCTATGTTTCTGCCAAAAATGATCACACGGCAACTTTATTTGCCGAAACCGAAATTCGGTCGACCTCTAGCTGCATGATCAGTCATTTCACAAAACTACTTTAAAAATAAAAATTTTACACCTCATTAACGAATTTAAAAAAACTTACAATTGTACTTTGCATTTCACCTTTCCTGAGAAATAATAAAGATTAGCTGACTATGGCTTACGTCACACTACGCATTCTTCCACAGAAACTATCAACAAGTTTTCCCAGATTAGGAGTCAGTCTGCTGTCAAATTCTGGCACATCCATCATCTCCACAGCCAACAGATTGGAAGTCCCATCTGAAGAGAATGTGATCTCATCTATGGCCCACACATCTTTACCAGAACCAGACTGCTGGGGCTGGTGCCACTTGAACTGACACAAGTCTCCCTGAGCAGAGGTAGGAAGGGAAATGGAGGTAGATCTGTGGATAAGAAAAGTTGTATCCATGAAGAGCCTGAAAAGATTATTAGTCAACAAACAGGTTATTTGAAACCTGTGGAGTATTCAATGTAGTCCGTAGCAATATATATAAAACACAGTTTTGAAGTAACTGTTCAATGCTTGATAACAAAGGCAGTTGGAATTTCAAAAGTTTACCTTCATGGCAACACTCCAACTCCTTATAGAAAATATTTCTCTTACTATAATTTCTAAAAAATTTGCAATCTTAAATTTGAGTTTCCCATTGTTTTAAGTCAATAAGTCATATTTCTTAGCTTTAAATAACACCTTAAAGTCATTTTCCTAATAATATTTAATTTTTTAAGCATAAAAGTGTATGTGTGTAAAATGTTAGACATTGATAAATGTGCAATAATTAAATCAACTAACCTGGGTTGCTGGAAGTCATGTCGTGAGAACTCTCTGAGAAGTTTCCAACTGATTCCCCCATCACAAGAATACTCCAAAATAACATCTTCCCCTGGTGCATCAGGAGGAGGACAGCTGGATGTAGCAGACTGACTGCCAATTCTCAAAGTAAATTGCACAGAGCTATTGACAGAAAAATAATATAATTAAATGCTTGTCATGGACTCAAAAATCAACAATGACAAATAAGGAAATCAATCATTATTTGAGGATCTACTTTGTACTGGAGTTGATAGTAATAGATTAGTTTTTGCTAACGTTTCTTTAAATAATGCCTTAATTTCCCAAACATTTAAATAGAAAAAAAGCCTTGAATGTTTAGATCTCACTCATTCAGATGAAAATGTTTACCAAAGCATTTCAATTTAATTTTATCTGAAATCACAATATGAAAAACTAGAAATTTATTTAAATTAATTTTTAAAAATTAAAAATATAAGGTGATACCCGATTGAGGCTGTGTTCATCTCTGAAGTGCTTATGCTCCTGGGACCAACTTTATTGAACACCAGTGCTTTCCCAGATGAGACCACACCACATTCATAGCCAATAGTTGCCCCAGAGACATCTATTGTGGATGAGCTTGTGAGGACTAGAGGATCTTCAAAGTTTTCTTGGAATGATGTTGATGGTGGGATTGTGGGGCGCTCGCAGCTGCTTCCCTCATAGCCAAAATCACAGCTGAAATAATGCACATACTTAATTATTAATTGTTCTTTTAACAGAAAAAAAATTATCCAAACAAAGTTTCCTTTTAAAAATTGTTATCAATGCTAGATTTAGTCTTATTCAATAACTCATTTGGAAATAATAATTTGCACTGCTGAGTATTTTGTCAATGTGAATAAATAATGTATGAGATAAAGTTATTTCTTTAAATTATCATTGATAAATACAAACCTGCAGCCCTCTTCAAGACAACTGCCATGACCATTACACCAGTTTTCACAAGAACCTATGAAAACTGAAGACAAGTAATGACAAATTTAATATACTAGCTCCTGTCTTAAATTGTCTTGAAATGATGTCAATGTTTTATTTCATTTAAAATGCATACAAAAGTAACAATTGATGTCAGACCAAGCGGGAGTTTGTTGTTGGCTGTGTTGAGAGTTTTTGATTTGATTAGATCATTTCTCCCCCTAAGCCTTTTCTCCAATTGTTTTACCTGCTGTTTTGTACATGTGATAAAAGGATTTGTTTTTTTGCCTAGCAGAACTAAATGCTACAGTTGTTTTTCTCTTAGACAAGTGTTTTTTGTTTTTTTTAGGAGCATGGCTGTCAAGTATATACAATTCAATGAGTGAATCAATCTGGCCTTAAATAATTTATCATTTTCATGGATGTTTATTTACAGCAAATCTTACCATCATCCACTGCCCAATCTGTTGGATTTGTTCCACTTTGAATGACTCTAAATCTAGAGTATGGAGACTGGGCAGCATAAGGTATTGGAAGTGTGATTCTATTCCAACTGTCATCCCATGTGAACAAATCACAGAATGTAAAGATATAGCCAAAATAAATATAATAAAACTAAAAAGGAAACATATATCTTTTGTGCATCTTTGGACAGCATTTATTTTTTCATTTTTGAAAAATTCTTGTACACAAGAATTTTAAAAAAATGAAAAAGAAAATGCTTCAAAAGGACATGAAAAAATCTCAGCAGGTAATTCAGGTGTGCTGAGCATATATATAAACATGAATTCATCAATAATTTGAATCTAGTAAACACGAGGCAACAAAAAGACATATTTGTGAGGGGAAAAAAGCTACCGTCATTTGAAAGAAATGCCCTCAAAACCACTTGTGTACAATAGCAACAATTTATATTCTTCTTCTTATATTTGAGGGGCCAATCAATTTGTTGATCATTCTGGCTCCTGGTTTAAATTCAGAGTTTGCCTTCTCTTAGATGGGTTGCTGTCCTAGGCTTGCGCGTACCATCCACCCTGGTTGCTTGGAATGTTGGCTTTGGTGGCGATTGAACTCTAGACCACCAGCTTTTTGGTTTGAGAGAGTTTGGACTGCTCGGCCACCCAGTATCCCTTTATTTTTACCTTAAATTTATAGACATTTAAGCATCAAGAAATAAACAAAATATAATTCAATTCCAATTTTTCATATCTCTCACCCAAAAAAATCCTTTGCAGACAATTGTGAAGAGAGGGACTGGTAGTGGCCACTGCATATTGAAGGCAAACATGGTGTATAAAAATCATTCCAGCTAACTCCATGGTCTGTACTGTATTCAAAGCTTATGCTAAAAAAGAAATTAGTTTATTAAGATTTGTAAAAAAATTTCTGTAAAGCTTGAAAATATTGCTGTTTTATTTTCTTTAAAAAAAGTGGTATACAGAAAAAATATCAAATTTTAAAGAGTAAGCTTTCTTTGTAACTTGTATTGTAAAACAATCTTATTAATATTAACACAGGCTTGTTACGATAGCAATTCTAATTAACAGTCAGAAATTTATGAAAGGAATAATTGATGTAACAATGAAATCCACTCCCTGTTTCAACTTACCTAGTCTTTTTACCCACAACCTGATCACATTCAAGATTGACAGTAGCTTGAAGGACTTTAGAAACATCTTTCTTAGACTCTTTGGGTAGAAGTGGCAGTAAAGTGAGATCATCTATGGCCCATACATCTTTTCCAGTACCTCCGTTGGACTTCTGTAGCAAGCACAATCTGACCTTACCATGGTTGTTCTTTTGGTTTGTGACATTCAAAACAGGAATGGAAACTAGCTGGCTTGTCTTTAGTGGGAACAAAAAAAAAACACATGAGATTACATTAATTAAAATATTTAATGTAAGTGAGCAAAATTAAAAGTTGAAAGCCTTTAATAAAAAGAAATAGCCTCATAGTTTTATTTTTAGTAAAAATTGAGGGGACCAAACATAAACACTGAACAGGCCAATGATTAAATAAAACTTATTTTCTTAACCAAAGTTTGCCAGTTTTTGATAAAAGCATTCTTCACTTAAATTTTAAAAAAAAAATAATTAAAAGTATTTGTCCATTTTACCTGATAAAATCCTGCTTGAAGATTCTTCAGAACATGTGTATGCTCATCATCATCTTCAAGATACATCACAACAGGGGGGCTCTTTTGATTACTGTGACAGCCTCTGCCACCTAGACATTTTTATAATTGAGAATTGCATATACATAACTGCAAATAACTGTAAAAATTAATAACAACATGAAATATACTTGATTCTGGGCTGTAAAGCTCAAATGACAATTAGGCAGGTAGTTTAAAAAATATTAGCACTGTAACAATATTTATTTTGTGAGTTCTCCATTTTCTTGAACTTCTCATATATTTTCTTACTTTGAGAATTAAAGGTTTAGCTTTATATCATTACATATTCAAAAATATAATATAAAAAATAATTGTGAAGGAACTGATTTGAGATATTATTTTAAAACTAATAAACTTTGTTAAAAGTTCCTTACCAAACTGAAAGTAGAACCTGGTGGAAGAAATTTCTTTGGGATCAAACTTGTCCGTACAGACCTGGCGCTTCTTTTTCCCATCAAACACAAGAGATTTGCCTGAGTGAACAACACCACAATCTGTTCCAATGTGACCATTTTCTACCTTTAAGCTGAGTAAAAAGTGAAGAAGTGTAGTGAAATTGAATTAAAAATTTATCAATTATTATATTATAATAAAAGTAAAACATTTATTATACATTTTAATTTTTTGGGGTGTGTTATTAGAGTAATAGAATGAGATATTTAATAAACTGAAAACCATTTGCAATTTGGAGTAAGTTTTTATTCTTGCTCCCAATTCTTATAAGACATCTATATGAATTGAAATGATTCATAAAAATATCATAACGTAATTTTTGGCATGTTTTCCTGATTTATCAGTAGGCCTACAAGTTTTATCCTATTAATATTGAGGGTAGTGATTGTGAGTCCCTCAAAACTTAAGTTGCACCTAAGCTTAGCAATACTGTACCCAGATAGACTGTTTTTTTTAGCCAAACTATGACATAAATATTGGTCAAATCAATCATGGGGGAAGCTTTTGGTAATTCTAGGTAAGTTTCTAAGAAAATCCAAAACCCAAAGTCCCCCTGTTATGTAAAAAAAAATGTACTTTCAAGCCAAAATAAAAATGTAAATAATTTACTGAAATAACAAAATCGTTTCAATAAAGCATTAATTAAATTGGAAAATGAATACCTAGCTAAACCACTATTGAAGTCCACAAATAAAGCAGCATCTGCCTGAATGTCTTCCACATCAAGGTCCAAGTCTCTGGTGACAGCATATGTTTCGGACTGATTTCTGTTACTGAACACAAAAGCATTCCCATGTGATTGGCACTGGTGCTGTGCTCAGAAAAATAGCAAATGTTGCATTTATATGTACAAGATTGCTTAAATAGATCAAAAGAAAATTTTATTGAAGGACTAAATAAATTTACCCATTTATACAAACATTAACTTTTTATTTTCAAAAAATATAAAATAATAGGGCTTAAATGAGTGCAGTATTTTTACACTGGGTCTGGGTATTTTTAGATGTTCCTGGTGGGTTCGAGTGTTTAAACAATAGGCCTACAGACAGTCCTACACCCTACCTGCTGGCCTTTAAACAATAGGCCTACAAAAAGTCCTATAAACAGTCCTACGGACCGTCATACGGACCGTCCTACTGACAGTCATCCTACAGACAGTCCTATACCATATCTGTGGCCTTTTATTTAAATATATAACAGTCGCCTCCCAAAAAATTCAACCTTTTCACCCAAGTTCAACATTCACAGATGACACTTTCTGCTTGACAGCTTTTTTTTTTTTTTTTCACTCAGTACTATTAATATAAAACATGTTGAGTAGAGGGGGAGCCAGTTGTGAAAAGGAAAAAGCCACACCAGAGGCAAAATAAATATAATACAATTTTTCGTTTAATTAAAGGGCTCCGAATGTTAAATTTAAACAGTCCTACGGACCGTCATACGGACCGTCCTACTGACAGTCATCCTACAGACAGTCCTATACCATATCTGTGGCCTTTTATTTAAATATATAACAGTCGCCTCCCAAAAATTTCAACCTTTTCACCCAAGTTCAACATTCACAGATGACACTTTCTGCTTGACAGCTTTTTTTTTTTTTTTTTCACTCAGTACTATTAATATAAAACATGTTGAGTAGAGGGAGAGCCAGTTGTGAAAAGGAAACAGCCACACCAGAGGCAAAATATATATAATACTATTTTTCGTTTAAGTACAGGGCCTCGAATGTTAAATTATTATCAAAGCAGATGAATGTTGTTACAAAAGCATAAAGAAATATTGCATATTTGTAGAGTTCCTGAAATGTTACCAGGCAACAAACTGTCTCAAATTAAAAGTTCATGACAATCTTGATTTGTAATTTTTTAAAGAATGTAAAGCAAGAAATTTGAAGATATAAAATAATAGCATCCAGAACCTTTATCCCAGTTTTTCTTGAGGATTAGTTTTCATGCATAAATAAGGCAGCAATAAATTAGATACCTCAACTTGAGCACCAGGAAAAAATATCCAATTGCTTGGGTTGACAGGATCAAAGTTCTCTCTGATCTTCTGAGGAGGTCTGGCTGTGTTGACCACAACAATGTTATCAATAGCCCAGCAACTGTGATATTTCACCTATCGGAACAGACTCAATTCAAACTTACACAGGCATGTCAGCTTTATAAAAAATTGTAAAAGTCAATTGTTTGACATGTGATGGATTTAGTCTAAGTCTATTTGTACAAAGTAATCAAAATTCCAACTATGATTAATTTAGACCAGGCCTGCACAACTCAAAATATAAGGCGGGCCGTAATACTTTATGAAAAACTTGTGCGGGTCAAAAGAAAATAGGACAGGACTTGTGCGGGATAAGAGAAAATAGGACTTGTGCAGGCCAAAAGAAATAGGACAGGACTTGTGCAGGCCAAAAAGAAAATAGGACAGGACTTGTGCGGCCAAAAGAACATAGGACAGGACTTGTGCGGCCAAAAGAACATAGGACAGGACTTGTGCGGGCTAAAAGAACATAGGACAGGGGGAAAGCTATTTAGAAAATAATAAGAATAAGGATTACTTCGTTTCTTCGTCGGCTGTAAAGTTGGTGCTGGCAGGCCGCGGGGCCCGATTGTTGTGCAGGCCTGATTTAGACAAATCAAAATATATAAAAACTGCACATAGAAAAAAAAAGTTCATTTGTAAAATGAAAACATCCAGACAAACTACTGACCGATAAGTAAGCATCCTGAGGCTCATCATTAGGTGGCACATCAATTATAGATGTGGTCATAATTGCAGTTGAAGTGGTTGGGATCTTAGTTGGTGAGGTGGTTGTAGTTGGTGAAGTGGTTGTGACTATAGTTGGAAAAGTTGTAGGTGTAGTTGGAGAAGTTGTAGGTGTAGTTGAAGAAGTTGTAGGTGTAGTTGGAGAAGTTGTAGGTGTAGTTGAAGAAGTTGTAGGTGTAGTTGGAGAAGTTGTAGGTGTAGTTGGAGAAGTTGTAGGTGTAGTTGGAGAAGTTGTAGGTGTAGTTGGAGAAGTTGTAGGTGTAGTTGGAGAAGTTGTAGGTGTAGTTGGAGAAGTTGTAGGTGTAGTTGGTGAAGTGGTAGTGACTGGGGATGTTGTTTCTGTTGTAGAGTAAATGGATGCTTTTGGTTTCTCCCACTCTTTAGTGAACAAATTAGTAACTGGCTTTATTGTTTTTAATGAAACGGCAGGTTTCAGTAATGATGTTGATAGTTTGACTGCTCTGGACGTAGTTCCTTTGATTTCTGATTCTGAAACTTCTTCATCTAATAAAGCCTCCTTCATAAAAAAGGGACCATATGATCCAGGTCCAAATGAGGGCTGGAAAAATTTAATACAAGTGTTCTCTGTCCGTGCAGCTAATGGCAGACTAACTATATGAACTTCTGAGTTGTTGGACACTGGAGCTCTGGAACAATTTTTCAAACAAGAAAACATAAGATTTTGTTTGTATGGTCCAACTTTCACAAAACAATACATTTCCGTCCCACGCTTATTTCAAATATCCAAAATTTACCTCCTTTGCGTCTTAGCAATGTTGACAAAATAGAATTTTGAAACTTCTAAAATATAGTCCATGCCATTGATAATATGTCAAGCTTTGATGGTTTAAATGTTTATATGACTAAGACTTTCAAGTTTGAGCTCTTCAAAACATTAGAAAATAATTCACAAGAAGTTGAAACAGACAGACATAAACCATTCAACCCATAATTTAAAGAAATAGTTCTGTAATGAGTTTTACATATTGAAGTCAACTTTGTTCTAAAACAATGCTAAATAGTTATATATTTTGGAGTGCTGGTTTAAATTACTGTGAAGACCTTCACATTATTAAATGGAAAAAACTTGGTCCAAAAAATCAACTTATTATATTACATTTTTTAAAACTATGAAAATCTTAAAGATAATACAATGAACTGCAAATTTCACTTTAAAAAAAAAAATTAATTTACCCAATTCGTTCAATTTCTGTCCACCTTGTACAGCCATCTATGCCGTAGCCAACTATTATTTCTTGATCCTTTTGGATACTAGGTCGACAGCTACCACCACCTAATTTGTGAAAAAGGCATCAGCTGATACTGATACAATTCTAATGTAATCACTGCACACGCACATAGATGTTAAGTCAGATGTTAAGGGGAGATCGCTTCATTGAATAGTGTGAGAGCGACACAATTAATAGGTTTGGTGTAATAAATTTACCAAATCTGATTACTTAGCTCTGATATTCTCAAATTATATTTACTTTATTCAAAGAGGTTTTTTTAAACAATAAATTCTGTTTATAAATTTAAGAGTTTGTAGCAGCCACTGTGTTGTGAGATTAGTTAAGCACACAAATATATTTTCAAAAGCTCTATGGTGCAACTTTTTATTTCAATACACAATGAGCAAGTGGTTGTGAGCATTTGTTCATTTCTTACCAATGGCAAATTGAAGCACATGGGCAGAAGTCAAGTTCAGTGGTACACTAACCTGTTTATTACAAGAAACAGATGGATTGCATAATTACACATATTTTCAATATAATTTTATGACTGGTGGTATGGACTAGTTCGCTTATAAGGCAGCTATTATTGGGGAGGGCTTAAACTCTGACTAAAAAAATTAAACTACCGAAGACAGAAACAAGAAGAAGACTTTGCATGACATTAAAAATCAGCTTTCTAAGCAAAAATACCTGTAACCCAGTGGTCGGCAAACTCATTAGGGCCAAAAATCAGCAGCAGGACGATTAAAATATTTTTGAGAGCCAAATTTGTTTTCAAGAACCTGTCAAAAACCATGTTTTTCGGAGTCGGTTTAAACTAGCTACTAAACATCAAATTCAACCAGATATAATAATAATAATCTTAATAATTATCCTACTACAAAAAATACAAAACACGCATTAAACATTTAATTCAACCAAATATAATAATCTTATTGACAAAATATAAAAAACACGCTTTTAATGTGAACTATGACCTTCCCTTTCCTTGGAAAGTCTGGTTTGTATGACGGTGTTTTTAATTTAAAGCAGGCTTCCAGATTCTCATCACTAAGACGATTTCTTAATTTACTCTTGATGTGGTTCATGCTTCAAAATGATTGTTCGCATAAAGACATATAGCCAAAGAGTGAAATAATAGCAAATGTTTAGTTTTTTTAACTGATCGTAAGAGTCAGCAATACTCTTCCAGGTGATGTAAACCATCTCCAGGTCTTTCAAAGCAGACAGACCCTTTTTGCTGCAAACTGAGATCACATTTGTTTATCTCTAATTTCTCCAGGTCAGCATTAAGGTGTTTGAATTTTGAACTTCATAATTCTTTGTTTTCTAACTCCAGCAATAGCATTTCAAAAGCCCCAATGTCAATAATAAAGAGAGAGAAATTCAATTCTGTTATGTCAGCACTGAGTGGTTTTTTAACAAAGGTTAACGTCGCTATATTATTTTTGAATTCCTGAAACCTCAATAGAAAAGCGTTTTTTGGATACACTGATTGTCCATTAGTTCAGGATAATCAACACCCCTCTCAAGGAGAAATGCAAATCATTTTAAAACATTTCCTCTTGAAAGCCAACATACCTTTATATATTTAAAATGGCGATGATAAAGAGCTCTAGCTACAATTGTGTTGACAATTTTGATGACCAATTCCATAACATTGCAAATTTCTTCTGGCAATGTCTGCGAACAAAGCGCTTCTTGATGAATGATGCCATGGTAAACAAGTATCTTGTGATTTATTTATTTCCTTCAAAATAGAAACAAAACTTTTTCTTACTCCTGACATGCCATCGGTTGAAATGGAAACAATATTCTTGCGCGGAATTCTCCATGCATTCCATGACAGCATTTGCAATATCCTCACCACGTGTTTGACCTTTCAGTGGTAATAATCCTAAAAGTTCTTCTTTAGGACCCGTAGACAAAATAAATCGAGCAAAAAAGTGAAACTTGCGCTGTATCATTTATGTCACAAGATCTGTCAACAGTTATTGACATAGTTGAAACCAGTTTAAAATCTTCGATTTGCTGATATTTGGTTATATTCAAAGACATTTTTACAGTTCTATGTTTTACAGTTTTAGCAGACAGTCATCATCATCATCTCCCTTAGTCCTTGGACCGTTGGGGCACCACAGATGACATGTGAACTATCCTCCTCAATTCGTCTCCTGCACTACGCACAGCATCGCCGAGTGTTAGTCCTGTCCACTCTTTGATGTTATCCTCCCATCTTTTTCTTTGTCCTCCTCTTCTTCTCCCTCCTCTTGTGGTGCCCTGCAATATTTCTTTGGCAAGCCCTTGTTTCCTTGTTACGTGGCCACACCATTGTAGTTTACATTTTTTCACAGTCACCAGTAGGTCATCGTACTTCCCAATTAAGATAAGATAACAAGATAAGATAAGAATCTTTTATTGATCCAAATAAATGGAAATGTTTTTTGATTGCATTATACATTTTCAGCACAAAAATAAAACAATTTGAACACAAGAAATTTATAATAAATTATTTCAAACAGCCTTTCAGTGAGTTCTCTTAGCAAAATCGGGGAATTATTAGTTCTCATTCAGATGTGTGACTTCAGAGGTAGCACGCCGGTAAATTTGTACAGATTGGGGAAAAAAAGAATTTTTATATAGATAGTCCTCGCCCTGATGGAAAGAATTCGTCCCGAACGGCCCGATCCTAAGTATCTAGCCTAAGTATCTAGGATGAGGAGGGTGGGATGTATCATCCAAAATGTGTTTAGTTTTGCAAAAACATCTTTCTTCAAATAGTTCTTCAAGTGAAGGATGTTTAGTTTGTGTTATGTTTCTAGCTTTCTTGATTAGTCAGTTTATGCGGTGTTTAATATCAGACGATGAATTCCCACACCAGCAGGTAATACTGAAATTAAGCAGGCTTCCAATAGTTGCACTGTAGAATAAGTTAACGACTTGCTTGTTTACGCCAAAATTGTACAGTTTTTTTAGGTAGAGCAGTCTTTTGTTGAATTTCTTATACAGCATTCGACCGTGCTCATGCCATGTTAGCTTATTATTAATGGTGAAACCAAAGTACTTGTACGCGTCCACTTTCTCCACATTTTGATCTTTTATGTTGAGATCTGTAATCAGGTGTTTCCCCCTCCTGAAATCAACAACCATTTCTTTTGTTTTTGAGACATTCAACTGGAGAAAATTTTCATCGCACCAATTGATAAAGCTTGTTACTAAGTTACGGTATAGGCCTTCTCCTTCAGATAATAAGCCAACAATCGTGGTATCATCAGCAAATTTTAAGATTGGAAGGGTGTTGCTTGAGCTTTGAATATCATTTGTATATATTGTATACAGTACAGGAGAGAGAACGCAGCCTTGTGGTGCCCCGGTGCTTATTTCTCTGGTTAGAGATACTTGGTTATTTACTTTGACATATTGTGGTCGATTTGTTAAAAGCTCAGTATCCAAGCCTGAATATTTAAATTGACACCTAACGAGGAAAGTTTCTTCATCATGAGGTGTGGTTGGATGGTGTTAAATGCTGATGAGAAGTCTAAGAAACGCACTCTGGCGTATGTTTTAGGACTGTCTAGGCGATGGTTAAGTCTCTCCAACAATAGTAAGATTGTGTCCTCCGTGCTTCTTGCAGCTTTGTAAGCAAATTGGTGGGGGGTCAAGTTTTTGCTGTACTTCATTCAATATTTCTTTCAGAATTATTTTCTCAAAACATTTCATGACAATAGAGGTAAGTGCAACAGGTCGTAAGTTGTTGTTGCACGCTACCTTAATTTTCTTTGGAATTGGTGTGATTTCTGAAGTTTTCCATATTGCTGGTATTGTGTGAGTTACATAAAATTTATTAAATATGTAACAAAAAATGTAGGAGAGCTGCTCTGAACATAGTTTAATGAGCCGACCACTTAATTTGTCTGGTCCCGAGGCCTGGGCTGCGTCCACTTGTTTAAATAATGACATCACTCTCTGTTCGGTAAACAATAAACTACCATCCTGTGTACTACTGCCATCTTGAAATGAATTCATCATCTCATTGTGTACTCTTCCAAAGTCCAGGCTTTCAAAACGACAATAAAAGCCATTTAAGTCGTTAACAAAATTCCTTACGTCCTCAACACATAAGCATTCTTGCTTAGGAGTATATCCTGTTATTTGCTTGAGTCCTGCCCTACAAGCCTTTAAATTGTTAGTAGTGAATAATTTTCGATTTTTTGCTTGTATTGTTTTTTCCCCTGATATATTTTTTCTTTCAATACTTTTTTAGCTTTAATGAATTCCTGATCATTAATCTTAAACATGATCTTCTTGTGGTGAATGGCCTCCTTTATTTCTCTACTCATCCAGGGTTTGTTGTTGTTGAATACTCAGATTGTTTTTTTGGGAATAATTTCGTCTACACAGAACTTAATGTAGAAATTGACGGTGTTTGTTAGCTCGTCAATGTCCGGGCAAGTGTTAATAAACGTGTCCCAGTCTGTACATTCCAAGCAGACCTGAAGTTTTTCTGTCGCCTCATCTGAACACAGTTCAATAGTTTTTTATTGAATTTTTGTTGTTTTTTAAAACTGGCTTATAGCATGGTGTTAGGCGGACCATTGTGTGATCGGATTCTCCTAGAGGAAATAAAGCATGACATGTGTAGGCCTTTTTTATATTACTATACCACATATCCTAAGTTGGTCTTGTCGCGTGGGGCAAGTAACATACTGGATGTAAGTTGGCATGGATTTATTCAGTGATACTTGATTAAAGTCCCCCATAACAAGACAAACAGAGTCTGGGTTTTTTGTTTCAAAATAATGGATTACATCCAAAAGTCTCTCAGCAGCCTGCTCCTTGTTAGCATTAGGTGGAATGTAAGTAAGGATGATACATATTTGGGTGAACTCCCTGGTGAACACTTTCTTTCACTGTATTATTGGAGATATGGTCCCTATAGCAGATGCCAAAAATGCTTCTGAAGCATCTCACCTCCATCGCCTTTATTTTCCTTTCAAGATAGGCTGTTAATGTCCAGGATTCGCAGGCATACAGGAAAATGGAGAGGACTAATGAGCACATCAGCCTGATTTTGGTGCTGGGGGGACTATATTTTTGTCATTCCATATTTTCTTGAGCCTCTTTAGTGCTGTTGCAGTCTGCGCATTCCTGAACATCAGTTCGGGCTTGGAGCCTTCTTCTGAGACTATTGCTCCTAGGTATTTGAAGTAGCCTACAGTCTCTAGTCTTTCCTCCCCGACCTTAATTTCAGTGGTGATGCCTATGGTATTATTTGTCATCAGCTTTGCCTTTTCGGCACTGATTAGCATGCCGTAGGACGAGGAGGTCTTATTGAGATGCTTTACCAGGTTGGCTAGCTCTTCTTTGTTCCCAGCCAGTCCGTCTATGTCGTCCGCAAAGCGTAGGTTGGTGATTGTTCTGTCACCAATGCTGACTGTCCCTTCATGCGCTTCCAGAGCATCTGACATAATTCTCTCTAGGAAGATGTTGAACAGGGTGGGGGAGAGCAGACAGTAGTAACTCTTTAATTTTTAAAAGAATTTCTCCCTTGTTCTTAAAATTCCGGAATAGCTCTTCGGATGCATTTATAAAAACACATTTAATGTATTCACCATCTGATTCTGATAGGATACGTTGCTGCATCCATGATCTGGCATATGTGCAACGGTTTGGGAAATGATGCGGCTATCCTAACAGCTCCTAGCGGATGCCGGGCAGCCTTGAAACTCTCAAATGATATCGAGTCCACGGCGGCATTGTCCAGTTAGTTCCAAGCAATTATTCTTGGTGGGAAGAATGATTGTTTATATTGGACTGTGTTACATCGAGGCATAGTGAAGCATTTACTATTGTTACGGATGTAAATGCTCATGGAGTAGAGACCGACCCAATTTCGGCTTCGGCGCCTAAAGTGGCCATTTTATCACTTTCGGCCAAGTTTAGGTTTTGGCCGAAACTGAAAAGTTAACTTTCGGCTTAATTTCGGTTTCGGCCGACATACAAAAGTTAACTTTCGTTTTTTTTTGGTTTCGGCCAAAATTGATTTAGACTTTCGGCCGAAAGTGACTGAGGTTTTCGGTCATCTAATAATCAGCGAAGGCATATTTAACAACAAACTAAGCGACTTTAAGAACAAACTAAATGATCTTTAAGAACAAATAAAACAGTCTTTAAGAACAAACTAAACGATCTTTAAAAACAAATAAAGCGATCTTTAAAAACAAATAAAGCGATCTTTAAGAACAAGTTAAGCGATCTTTGAGAACAAACCAAACGTTATTTAACAAGAAACTTAGCGAAATTTAAGAACAAACTAAACAATCTTTAAAACAAAATAAGCAATTTTAAGAACAATCTAAGTGATCTTTAATAACAAACTAAACGATCTTAAAGAACAAACTTAAACGATTTTTAAGAACGAACTACATGATTTTTAAGAAAAAAAACAATGATCTTTAATAGTAAACTTAATTATTTATAAGAATAAACTAAGCGATCTTTAACAGAAAACTAAATGTTCTTTAGGAAAAAAACAAAAGGTCTTTCAGAACAAAATAAATGATCCTAAAGAAAAAACTATTGCTCTTTAAGAACAAACTAATCGATCTTAAGGAACAAAATCAATTAACTTTAAGAACTACCTAAGCGATCTTTATGAAAAAAACTAAGCGATCTTCAACAACAATTTAAGCGATCTTTATGAACAAACTAAACGATCTTTTAATAACACAAACTAAGCGATCTTTAAAAAAAAAACATAGAGATCTCAAAAAACAAAATAAATGATTTTTAACAACAAACTAAGCGATCTTTATGAACAAACTAACTGATCTTTAAGAGCAAATAAAGTGATGATTAAAAAAAAACTGAACGATCTTTAACAACAAACTAAGCGATCTTTAAGAACAAACTAAATGATCTTTAACAACAAACTAAATTATCATTAAGAACAAATTAAGCAATCTTTAAGATTAAATTGGCGATCTTTTAGAACAAACTAAGCGATCTTTATGAATAAACTCATCGATCTTTAAGAACAAACTAACCGATCATTAACAAAAACTAAACAATCTTTAAGAGCAAACTAAATGATCTTTAAGAACAAATGGTTCGCAGGCTGCGAGTTTGAGACCCCTATTTTAGATGCTTTTTTATTAATATTCAGGATTATCTCATTTTTTATGAAAAGAATGTAAAAATTTATACTTTCCCCCATCATTTTCGATGTATGCAGAATGTATGCGGGAACGAATGTCAAAATATCTAAATATTTCATTTTCGGTTTCGGCTTCGGTTTTGGCCGAAAGTCATGTTAAAACTTTCGGCCTATTTTCGGCTTCGGCCGAAACCAGAAAAATCACTTTCGGTCGGTCTCTACCATGGAGTTGTTGTGTATGGATTGCCTCACTTTGCAATCTCTTGGCTGACCATAAAGCCTACCTCACTTTTCAATCTCTTAGCTGACAATAAAGCTTACAATATTAACATCGCTGCCAGATTGCACCCAAGAATTAAATACAGAACTTGATTTTTTTACTCTTCTTAGTTACCTCAACTACTTTCTTCCTTGCATCACCGGTGGGATATTTACTGGTAAATGACAAATGTTTAGTTGTAATATGTCTCTCCAAATTTGACTTCTTGTTGTGTGTCAATTTTTCTTGTCAAATAAGACAAGTTTGAAGGCCATTAGAGTTTTGTATAAACGCAAACAATTCAGTCCATTGAACTTTAAAGTCACGGTTTTTGTCTTCTGTTTTTCTTTGCTTCTTCTTTGTAGCCATGTCAACTAAAAACATTTAATTTTATAACAATAGAAACTGCAACACAAAATTATAACAACCTTTTAAACTGATGCCAAAATAACTGTGGGGTCTTCAGCTGGTTGAAAGATACAAATATGTGGCTTAATGTGCCAAGTTGGTGTTCTCCTCGCTTGTATGAGGCTTTTCAGCACGCCAGGCACTACTAACCAGACTGACGGATTAAAAACATTTAATTTTGTAACAATAAAAGCAGCAATACAATGTTATGAAAACTTATTAAATGGATTCCAAAAATAACTGAGATCTACAGCTGGTAGAAAGATACAATATGTAGCTTGATGTGTGGAGTAATTTTGTGAATTGCTTGAGACTTTTCGACATGCCAGGCAAGCATATGTACACACTGAAGGACAAGCTGTAACTGGCTCGCTCTTGCTCAACTTGTGTTATTGCATAATTTTGCGTAATTCCGTGCCACATACCCTGCGCCCTTTGTGCTACGTCAATCCGACCGACACCTGCTGGCCAGCACATGATTGTCAAAACTGATTTGTGGCCGACTGGCTGCTAATGAGCTGCATGCGGCTTGTAAGCCGCGATTTGCCAACCACTGTTTTAACGAGTTAAGTTACAGATGACGAAATAGATCTGGGAGATTTGTAAAAATCCATTTAAGTTGATGTAATAAATCTGGGAGATTAAAAATACAAGTAAAACAATGACAACTCTTTATAAGTTTACTTCATGAACATAAAATACAGCAAGGGCTGAAGTTCTTAGTAAATTACTAATAATTTATACCAGTATTAGATTTTTTTAAATGGCAAACATAACATCCTGCATTATGCTACAGATTTCAAACATTATTGTAGCATGATGAGCATATTTTAATATATCTTACTAGATCTCTAGAACCAAGACTGTCACAGAGCACAGCTGACTTGCCATGAACTACGCTGCCACATTCATCACTTATGCGCCCTCCGTCAACAGAAGTCCTGAAGAATATAAAAACAAAAATTATCATTTAACTGGTTCTCTTAATTAAAAAAAATAGTTAAGTAATCACTAATCAAAAAGTATTTTCTTACATCGATTTGACTGAAAACTTGAAAGAACAAATATGAAAAATATTTTCTTTAAAATGATTATGAGTTAAAATGGTAGTTTTGATAAAATTAATTTCCAAGCATACCAAATGTTAGGGTCAAAGCCATCTTCGGATTCAAAATCATCTCTCATGAGAACAGTTTCGGAGTGAATTTCAGCAAGTATTGGACTGAAGGACTCGGAGCTAAGTGCTGTTAAAAAAAAAAAAGTTTCATTTTATTATTTAATTTAAGCTGATTTAAATAATCATCAAAGCTACTCACTCATTGCATAAGATGGGACTAATCAGAATCCTACCCCAAAAACTTGTAGTTTAATAGTAAATATTTGTGAAAAAAATCAATTTTTACTCACCTCCATGCTCACAAAGTTGCATAACTGTAGTGTCTTTAAATAACAACTGTTGACCATGAGTAGCCGTAGCTCTGTAACAAAACAATATGTTAAAAAAATAAACTAACATTGTTGATAGAATATGACTATGTGGCATGTCAAAGTTAATCAAAATTTTGTTTATTTTGTTTATTAGGAATGGTAGGTGCTTTAATTTAATGGTTAATGAAATGGTTTTAAGGCCTCGGCAATCTGGCATGCTAAATTACACCCTTCCAGTTAAACTAATCTATATATGACTTAAGCTATGAAAAAAGTAGTCAAAATATAAATATAAACGCAATTTTTACAAATTATTTTATCTGACTCGACACAGTAATAAAAGAAAAGATTGGTTTTTAAAACTTCTGCATCTGAAAAATGGAAAGCACTGATTTTTAAATTGAAATAGATCAATATATATTATTAAAATGCTTACAAAAAATTGATACAGCCAGTGCCAGGGGGCGGCGCCATCCAGACAAATGACAAAGACCTCAGTGGGCGTGGACTGACTTGTGAGTGGACTATTGAGCACATCAAGTTCTGTCCTCCTGTATTTACTGGCTGACCAAAATGATTTCCAGGCACAGTCTTAGTGCTGGACGTTGTGGTGTAGAGCCCAGTCATTAGAAAATTATCAAATGTTTCACTGGATGAAATGTTTACTGAAAGAAAAGAAAGCTTGCACTTTAAAAAAAGTATTTTTAAGAATTACATTCATCATTAATTTATGCAATTTTTATTACTTTGAAAATAATTGACACTCCATGATATTTAATTTTCCCCACAAACAAATATCTTTTTATGAACTCAATATAAAAGTTTATTTTAAAACATCAGTAATAGTCTAGCGGTTAAGATCTATGGATGAAAGAAGAGCAACATTTTTAAAAAGGTCTTTAACACCTGAAATGCTGTTGTCTTAAGGTTCAGAAATTTAATTAATAAGATAATGAAACTATTTTTTGTTGATGTGTCAGGGTATCACGTACATAATATTATTAATCTATCATTTATTGAAACAAAATGGTATTTCCCATCAATGCCATGTTAAATAAAAGTTTTTTTACATTTCAGAGTGTTGTGATTATAAAACAAAAGATTAAAATAAACAATTTAATAGCAAAAATTGGCACTTCTTTACAAAAGATTTTGGTTAAAATTTATATATTTAAGATTACATTTCACAACATTATGAACTTTTTCACACTCACTGTGATAAAAAGTCCCTGGGATATATCCCTGGGGATTGCCTTCTATCTGTACACTGAGGACAACCTCCCCACCATCAAGACCATAATTCTGTGTATTTCCATGATAGTTACACAGGAAAAAAAATGGTGACAGGTGTGGCAATCTACCACCAGCCCATGGTATGATCAAAGTGTATGTCAATATAACAAGAAACATAATACTGGAATGATAAAATCTCACTGCTGTGGGGAAAAAAATAAATTATGCAAAATAATGATTGTTACCGCAGTGTGACAAGAGGGAACAGATTTTCTCTACCATTAGGGTTTTGTAAATTTGTATGACAGAATACTGTTACACATAATATAACCTATGATCCTAAAATCAAGGTACCATATTGATTAGGCTACATATTTGCTTAAGAGGGGAAAAAAATTATAACTAAAAATTATATAGTTAAGTTATTTTTTGAAAAATATTTAAAGGAAAAATTTGCAAAAATAAATTTTTGTCTGGCTTTGCAATTTCAAAAGTATATCATTTTTTACGAATTCAAAATTTTTAAAAAAAATCCTAATTAAAAAATATTCCTTACCTCTGAATGGCATAAACAATCTACTCATTTTACATGTGCCTAAGAAACTACAACTGTATTTCTAGTGTAACTGAAGTCTATCCTTTGAAAAATTTGTTGTTCCTTTCCATTCCTGATGGCACCACCAAAAATTGTGAGGGGTCTGCCAATCTTAGCAAATTGCGTATCTAAATCCCGGTAATGGATGTGTGAATTTGAAACTTGTTTTCAGGTTTCTTCTTGCTGCATGCCAGGCTCTTTTAATATTAAAAAAAAACAAAAAAAAACAACAAATGTCATGAACAAGAGATAGGCAGTATCTCTCTTCAGGCTGTGTATCTAAAGTTAGGGGTGATAATAAAATCAGAGTTATCCCTCTTATCATCTCTGTATTTCCTCCATGGAACTCAAATTCTGAGCCATGAAATGTGCTAAATTTCCCATGTCTTTCCCCCGGCCACACACTATCTCATCCTGGAGAGCAGAAGAGGGGAAAAAACTGTGGGCACTATCATCAACAATCCATTATCGCTTCACATGTTAACCACATTTGGTTCCATTTTTATGGAAACGTGATTAAAGTTTTAAAACTTGTTTTCATAATAAATATGGTTAAAGTTTTAAAACTTGTTTTCATAATAAATATGGTTAAAGTTTTAAAACTTGTTTTCATAATAAATATGGTTAAAGTTTTAAAACTTGTTTTCACAGAAAATATATCTATAAAAATGATTTTATTTTTATTTTTTTTTTAAAATCATTGCAGCCGGGACAGATTTGGGTTAATGAAATAAACTTCCATTTCCCTCATAATTTTAAGACATATATTTATAGAGTAGAGTAAGATGATAAATATGAATATAAAATGATTTTTTAGATAATCTTTAAAAATCCCGGTAACATGTTATTAAATGCATATATTAAATAAATATAATATATTAATAGTATAATTATGAGTTTCAAATTATTAAGTCAGTAAATCCTTAATTTTATTGGATATTATGTTACATTTGTAACAAAGCTAAAATTTAAAAAAAAAAAGAATTTCACTGTCTGCACTAAATCAAACATTTCATGTTCATGTGTTTTTTAAAATATTTTGAGGTAATTTAGGGGTAAAGCGGTTATTTCAAGAAATAAAATCTTTAAATACAAATCATTTTAAAATGTTTTTTTAACAAAAAAAAAAAATAATAAAAAAATTAAATGATTAATTTCATGATGACTTACAAGTTGCTGAACAAACGTTTTTTCTATATATACATTTAATGTGTAATTTAATTCAAATGCAGAAAAAAAACTAGATACTAGACGTTTTTAAGAAAAATCAGTGATCATGTACTTCCTACAATGATGGTTAAAAGTACAGAGGACTGTGCATCCCTGTTATAATCTTTTAACAACTTAGCTCATAAACCTACATGTACAGAATTTTTCTTAAAGAATAAACCACTACACTCCTAGATGAGTCTAATGGTGGGGGGGGGGGGGGGGGGATGGGGGTTGAACGTTTTAAAAAAAAAGATGTAAATTCTTCTCACAGACCTGTGTGAATCTGTTTAGCAGAAGATAAGCAAGCAGATAATGCTGGGGAGATAACACACTCACTGAATTACTCCCCCTGTGAGCTGGAATACACCATTTTTAGGGTTAGGGTTAGGTTGCCTTAGTTACTGTGATAACAAAACGAATTTTTGAATGTTGTATAAAATGTAGTCACCATGGGTTTATTATGTTATAATAGGTCACGAACATCTGCAGATCAGCATACAACGAAATTAGACAAATCAGCACCATTAGACACCTCCTCTCCTTTGATGCCACAAAAACTCTCGTCTCTTCACTCATTCTTTCAAAATTTGACACTCTTCTCGAAGGCATTCCTCAACACCACATAGACAAACTTCAGAAGGTACTGAACTCAGCATGCAGACTCATTTTTAAATCAAAGAAACACGACCACATTCAACCACACATGCGGCAACTCCATTGGCTTCCAATATCCTCGCGTATCAAGTATAAGTCTGCCAATCTATGCTTCAACTCTTTCACTGACCCTCACTTTCCTGTCTATCTCTCTGAACTGTTGCTTCCTTACATCCCCACAAGACAACTACGCTCTTCAACTGACAATAGACCCTCTCAATCCCAAAAACCAAAACTAAGACCATCGATGAACGCTCCTTCTACTTCCATGCGCCCACGTTCTGGAACCAGCTCCCCTTCCACATCCGTCATTGTGAAACCTCGTCCACTTTCAAAAAGTCCCTTAAAACCCATCTGTTTTGGTGCGCCTATGACCTGTGATGCACCCTCCTTGCCCTGCCTCATTTTCTGTCTCGGGTTGATCCTGTATTTAAGTATATGCCAAACGTGCCAAGTGTACATGTTTTTATAGCCTTTTTAATGTTTTAGCTACTGTTTTTGTAGTCATTTTTCCCATTGTAGTTACTATTATAGTTCTAGTGTCTCTGGTTTTCATTTTTATTTTACTTTAGCAGTTTAAATAGTTTCCATATTTTTAATAATTGTAAAGCGCTTAGAGCTGTAAGGTAAGCGCTATACAAAAATGCCTAAATAATAATAATGATAATAAATTGAAATTTAATATATCAATGGAGCATTGTAATTAATTGCACAATTAAAACCAAATTGATTGCATAAATATTTTTTTCTCCTTTTCCTTATTGTATTTGTATCATTTAATTGAAAATAACTTTCCAAAGTCTAAACAATTATTTATGAAAATTATACAGTTGAACTCTTAATTGTTTTTGAGTTATCCCATACATAACCAAAATAAAAATTAAATCTCATTTCTGGTAATGATTTAGCAGCTCGTATTTTTCTTTTTGAATTTTTGAAGATTGTAAAAAAGAATTTTAATTAGTCACTATAAATTTACTAAAAATTTTGAAGAAAAATCTTAATTATCCAGATACATCTGATTTATTATACAATATTTATTGTATATTCCTTGTATAAGTTATCCAAACATATCATTTTTACTAATTCAATTAAACAAAACATTACCATCTACACCTCTTTAAGCATCATAACACAGGTGAGGTACCATAAAGTCTCCAAATTTATTGTATTTATAACTTTTTTGAGGAGAACTTGTTAAAATATTAAGTTTTGGTTAAATAATGTTTTACACCTGAAGGCCTAAAACAACATTTTATTAAAAAAGTATACATTTAATCACCCAGTATTAATTTTGAGTCTTTGAATCAAAACAGATCAACATATGTGAAATAAACCAGTGAATTTGATAATCAAAAATAATTTTTTCTTGGACTTATTTTAAGTAGTTAACTATGAATATAGTCCCTTTTTAGTGGGTAATAAAAAAATAAATATATCATAACATTTAAAAGGTAACAGACCTTTTGTGACAGATGTAAATGAAAAATGTCATATACCAAAATTCAGAGACATATAATTGGTATCAAAGTAGTTATTTCATTGAAAGGTTTAGGATTAAAATCATCAGTTTACAAAGGAAGAGTGGTACCGGTACTACCACAGCTTGCAGAAACTAATAGATTAAACAATTTTTTAAGCTGGAAGAACTTGCAAACTGAACAATGAATATTATATACGTATTAATTTAATATTCCATTATTACATGGTAACAAACAAATATTTTAAGTTGTATCTGCTAATAATATTTTGGTGACTAAAATTCAACTGAAATACCAAACCATTTGAAGTACTACATTTGCATAGGTCAACATACAGACATGATAATTATAGAAGAAATTGCACCAACTTTTAAATTAAATATGGGACATACAATTTACACCCTCTGCTAGGAATCTTGGTTATATTCTTTCTAACAACATGTCCTCAATAAAAAATATCTCTCACATTTCGGCATACACCGCTATCCGTCAGATCCGCTCCTTCCGCCACTACCTCACAGTTAACGCTACAAAACTCTAGTCTGTGCTCTTGTTCTCTCTTGTCTTGACTATTGCAACTCTCTTCTGTCAGGTTCACCAAAACACTGCATAGAAAAACTGCAGAAAGTTCAAAACTCAGCTGCTAGGCTAGATCTAAAGGCAAAAAACGTGATCACGTCACTCCACTACTCCTCTCCCTTCATTGGCTCCCTGTACAGACACGCATTGACAAGTTGTCTGTTCTCTGTCACAACTTTTTCTCGGATTCCTACTCTAACCGAACTTCTTTCTGTCTATTTACCCCTTCGCTCCTCCGCAGACACGCATATTGTCAGTTCCCAAGACACACACTAAAACATATGGTGAACGATCTTTCTCTTTCTGCCCCCACAAACAATGCAATTCTTTACCACTACACATCCGCAATATACCAACCACCCAGGCTTTCAAAACTGCACTCAAAACACATCTCTTTAAACTATACAACCCTGACTGATTCAGAGGAACTGACCGATAAACGATCCTGTTGGCTGCCGTCCATGGTTTGCCATGTAAAGTTCTGGGGTGGGTGAATCTGACTGAAAAACGATGGTACTGAGTGTGGTCCATGGCTTGAGATGGAAATAGTTTTAAATATACATTTGTTTTGTTTTCTTTAATTAATGTATGTTAATAATTATTTTATTTTTTACTATGTTTGTTAAATTGTATGTACAGCACTGTGAACCCAGTCCTAGGCTGGAGTACCGCACATATAAGACCACTAATTTTATTTTTATTTTCACACTGTGGTACACATATGAAACAAAAAGATAAACAGATATTCAGTCTGAATTATGAAATATCTGCATGGTGGACTTGAAGGTTTCTAAAGATTATTTAGTGTACATTATTCCAAAAGTTTAAGAGCCCCTGACTTCAATGCATTGAATGTAGTTTCAAAACAGGCTGTTAAAAACCAAACCATGGTCAATATAATATCAACTTTCCAAAACACAAGGGTAGTTTAGATACTTAAAAATTTTCACAATCATTATTTAAAGCCATTCATGGGAGTATATCTACATAGAAATGAAAGGACAAGCTTCAATTTATGAGTTTGCTACTATTCTGGCTCAATATTCTGTTATATAATATTTATCAATTTGCTTTTATAACTCAATTTAATTAGAAGAACTAAAACTGACACAAATGAAGTGTATTCTATTTATTTTAGTGGAAACATTTCAATGTAATGTAACAAGTTTTCAAAGAACATAAATAAATAAAAATATTATTAAAATAAAAATTTAATCAAACAACAGCTTGCCATCTATCAGATTCCCTATTTTTCCTTCACTTATCACAAGAAATCATAGAGGTATCTCATAACATCAAAATGGACAGTTCTGAAAAAAATTGGAAAAAAACCTAATCTTATATGAACTATTCAAAGGCTGAACATAATTAAGTTAAGGGAAGGGTAAAAGAAGTCACTTGCAAAAAGATAAAAAATAATTTAGTTGCATTTTAATAAAAATACAACATATGTTTTTATAAAATTACATTTTAAAAAAATTTATTGAGCAATAAGCATTGATAAGAGTGATGGGCACTTCAGATTTTTTTTCTCTTTCTTTCAAAACACAATTAAGATTAAATTTTAATTAAAAAACTCAATATTGAGGGTATTTTAGACTACAAAGTGGCTATTCGCACCCGGGTACCAGAAGGGAGAGGTTGGGATTAAAAACTATTTAAAATATTATTGTTGGGTTTGTAAGACTTTGTACACTTACTTCTTCAGTTTAACTAAATTAAACTATCACTAATGACATCAAAATAGCAGTGACATCATTCGCACCCGGGTCACATTAGACCAATGCCATTCGGATGTCATTTGTGGTAGTTTATGTTAGTTAAACTGAAGAAGTAAGTTTATACACATATAGTCCATTCAGTTGTCTTTCATTTGATGTCTCATTTTGTCTTACAAACTCAACAATAATATTTTAAATAGTTTTTTTAATCCCAACCTCTCACTTCTCCTACCCGGGTGCGAATAGTCGCAGCCTTTAGACTATGTAGTAAGGCGAGTCAGATGACTGGAAAGTGCTGGTCACAAAAATATGTGCTAAGAAGAAATTCAATTAGCCATTTTTCTGTTTAGATTTTTGCGGCTGACGTTATTTTTTAAAAGAAATTTAAAGAATTTATAACTGTTGTGATCCCAAATTATGATTTTGATTGACAACATCAAAGACTTACTTAGCTATAGATCTAATGAAGTCCAAGTTTACCATACACTTATATTTTGGAGTAGCTATCCTGTCTTCACCCCCCACCTGGGTTAACAGATGGAGACTTACTAATGAACTGATCTGGAGAAGAAAAAAAAAATGACTTAGCAAAATTTAATGACATCTTCAAGTGTACTTGAACACTATACTACATGTACTTGAACACTATACTACATGTACTTGAACACTATACTACATGTACTTGAACACTATACTACATGTACTTGAACACTATACTACAATCTACTTAAAAAAAAGGATTATATTAAGCAATATGGCTTTTTAAAAAGTTATATATAGAGAAAAACTTTAAATTATAAATTAGAAGTGAAAGTTAGCGACCATTACTGTGTGGGCTCATGTAGAAAACTAGAAGAGCACTTTTGGTGCATTAGGCAGGAAAGTGTTCGCAGTTTATCACACGTAATTGTCTACCCATTTAAGTTTAATTTAACTCTGTACAGGCCAATGTTTTTGTTGTTCTTTTCATTTTTTTTTTAGGTCAATAGTTATTAAAAACCCATCATGTTAGTTCACAAATGAATGGGGATAGAAATTTTATAAAATGTGCTTGAAAATGATTGTGTGTTTTCTTACATCATGATTGATATGTGAAAATCATTTTACATTTTAGCAACTTGTTTACACAAACAACATCACGGAAGAAGGAAAAGAAAAACCTATGGAAGAAATAGTTTGATATTTATTGGAATCTAATTCAGCAAATTAAAATTAAAAGAATTTTACAAATACAAAGGTTAGTTTTCTTTTTACAAAACATGCGTAAATAGTGTTTTTACATATAACTAGACATGGGATCTTAGCATGCAGAATTATTCAAATACAAAGCTTAAAACCTATTTTTTAATATTGAAAAGTCCATATTTAATACAAATACATTTAAGTACATTATAACTACTAATTTGTATAATTAAAAAAAAAATGATTGAAATTTTAATAAAAATTAAATAAGTAGAAAATAATAATAATAAAGCTAGAGTTTACATGACTAAATCAGGCATAAAATAATACCTTACATGACTAAATCAGGCCTAAACAAATACAAACACAGTCTACGAGTCAGTCTGACACTATCTCTTTTCAAGTCAGTAACACAACAGCATGGAATAAGGCTCATGTACACAAGTAAACAAAATCAAAGGTAGAATTCTGTAGGTGTTATTTTCTTCCAGTAAGTATAGAGATACTGTTTTTCTTCTCTCATGAGGTTGGCATAAGCATTGCTGTAGTCACAAATTTTCAACATGATCTCCTGACAAAAAAGGGTTTGAAGAAATTTCCCGTGGACGATAAATACTTTATTTGTAAATTGCAGGTTAGCATGACAAAAAAGCAGAATTTATCGATCTAACACAAATATAACAATATTATAGCAATAATAATAATAATAATAATAAAGTTCATTTCAAAAACACGCTTCATCCCCAAAGGCTCGAAGCGCGGTACAAAGTCAACAAAAAACAAATCTATAATTTACCACATTTAAAACAAACGCAACACTACAAAAACTAATTACAAGCATACAATGGCAAAGTCTTTCTAGCCATTTCAACAATAAGCAACACAGCCATTATGCATTAACTGGAAAATAAGGTTGACAATCATCCCAGATGGTGTTTGCGAAATAGATGTGTCTTTAAATTTGTTTTAAAGGACTCCAGTGTCTGGTTGTGTCTGAGATCGACAGGAAGGGCGTTCCAAATTGTTGGACCAGCAAATGCAAAAGTGCGCTTTCTGTAAGTCTCAAGGCAAACACGTGGTGTCGAGAGTTTGCCACTATCGGATGAGCGGAGCTCTCTAGTGGGTACATAAGGCGTCAGCAGCTCTTTCAGTTAGGACGGCGCCAGGTCATGTAAGTAGCGGTAGCACAACGTTGCGATCTTGTACTCTATGCGAGCACGCACCGGCAGCCAGTGCAGCTCTCTCAGAAGTGTTTTTGCATGGTCGAACTTGCGTTTGCGGAGAACAATGCGAGCCGCATTATTCTGTGCTATTTGAATTTTATCCAGGAGCGTAGCTGGAAGACCCACCATGAGAGCATTGCAATAGTCCATACAAATTGTTATATACTTTTAGGATAAGAAAAGGGACGTATTTTTTTGCAAGCATAAAATTCTAAATATTAGGCCAATAGCCTTTATTATCATTCATTAGTACTGCAATTACAGTATCAAATTTTTCTTACCTGGAGTTTTCAGTTTTTGTATCTAATTTCTTGTTGCCTGCTTTTCAGATTCCAGAATATTGAGACCATGTTATCTTTTGTGGATAAATTTAGTTATGACCTGCGGGAGTCCCTGGTTAACATCTTTATATGTTTTTTTCAATCCAAATCAATTGGCAATTTATTATCTGCACTGATTAGAGAATTTTTTTAAAAATTATCTTTTTTTATATAACTATAAGGCTATATGAAATAAACTACCTAATAACATATTTTAAAAAGAATAAATTAATAACTTCCATTATCAGACCTGTTTACCCCCAAACTCCTAAAATCGTACAATATGATCTCAAAATCGTACAATGCAGTATTTGATAGTAAATAAATAAAAATACAGTAAATATAATGCATACAATAACTACTCCTATAGCGTGTTCAGTGGAATCGAGCTGAGCTGGCGTCAAAATATGGAACTGTAGGTAAACAGTAGATGACTGACGTTAACGGCAAACTGCGGTCACTTTGTTTAGCAGACGTGTATCGGCTAATACATATTAAAACTTGACGTCAGATAAGCATAAAAATAAAATGTATTAAAATAAGAATGAATTACCCGGTAACGAATTGGGACCCCCCACCCCTTTTTGTGTGTCTGTTACAGTGAGCTTTAAAACACCAGCCCAGCCCCCCCCCCCCCCCCATAAACTTAACAAAATCCATTGTATATTATGATGTTACAGTAAACAAAATGTGACACGGGTTTTCACTACTGGTGATTCAGCCCAGTGGTTCCCAGAATAAACGCCACATCGCCTTGGGTGCTCGTTGCCCTCGGTGGCTGCGGCTTCCTCATCGGGGCGTTGCGAAATATTTTTAAGAATTCATTATTTTATTTTCACTTTTAAACCAATGTGACAACTTTCGGTCGTGGTGCAAACAGTAACCCACTAAGCAATTGCTGTTTGCAGTTCCAGATGGCGCTCAGTGACCTACATACACGTTATATTTATTTTTATCCAACCCTTATTTTATTTGTGTATTCGCTATTTCGAATTGTACATGATAGAATTCAACACAGGGAGCCTGGTGAAAACGTAGTGTGGCATAGGCGCAGGGAAACGAAAATTTTAGAACCACTGGCGTAGCCCACCGAATTATACGTAACACGTGGCCTTACCATTCGATGGACTAAACATTACTGTAATTTCTCTAATACTGAGTTTAGGTATAGCTAGCAAGTTCATTTGTGAAAATACATCTTGACAACATCACGACGGTAATTCCTGCAAACGTAGGCTGGTAAATATCAATGTGCTATTTTAGGATTTTCAGAGTTTCGGGCTGAATATTGTAGTATTTTTAAATACCGCATGTAGGCCTACTTTCTGCCGAGGAATATCCCCCCCCCCCGCCCTTTCCACACCCCACAAACTGACATTACTAAAATGTAGGTGGTGGAGTTGATTTTATAGATTTAAATATTTAGACCCGCACCATACACACTATCTCCTAAATCCACACAACTCATTTTGCCTCTGATTGCTACTGCAGAATGTGCAGTGCGTATGATGGACCCTTCTATGAAGACCTCAACACAGTAAATTGTGTCTCATATTCAAGCAAGACTATCAACTTTCTTTATCTTTTGTTGAAGCTGATGTTTATCGGTAGAAGTAGAAGTTTCTTCTTCGTCATCGGTTTCGCGTGCATTTCTTTTTGTCGAGGCCATATCGTAAAATACTCACTAAGTAAATTAAACTAGGGGACCGAAAATAAAAAGGATAGCTGATTCCATTAATGGTAACATTAAAATCAGGCAATGTGCACCCCGTCAATGTAGCCAAATTTGAACGCCAAAGCTGTTTGGGAAATGTGACATTCATGCATAACATATGTGGTACGCAAAATAAACATTAAAAAGTTGTATAAATATTTATACCCCCCCCCAGCCGCACCTTGTCAACGTAAAACAAATGACCATCTTACTATTACGTAAAACAAATGACCATCTTACTATTACGTAAAACAAATGACCATCTTACTATTACGTAAAACAAAGGGCCATCTAACTATTACGTAAAACAAAGGGCCATCTTACTATTACGTAAAACAAAGGGCCATCTTACTATTACGTAAAACAAAGGGCCATCTTACTATTACGTAAAACAAAAGGCAATCTTACTATTACGTAAAACAAAGGGCCATCTTACTATTACGTAAAACAAAGGGCAATCTTACTCTTACTATTACGTAAAACAAAGGGCCATCTTACTATTACGTAAAACAAAGGGCCATCTTACTATTACGTAAAACAAAGGGCCATCTAACTATTACGTAAAACAAAGGGCCATCTTACCATTACGTAAAACAAAGGGCCATCTTACTATTACGTAAAACAAAGGGCCATCTTACTATTACGTAAAACAAAGGGCCATCTAACTATTACGTATTATGTACACGCTGAGGATTTGTATGACAGATTTGATTGGGGGGGGTGGTAAATAGACTGCACCTACATTTATGCATACAATAATTATCCTGACAGTCTCTTATAGAGCCAACTGTCATCTAAAAATCTGTGAATTTTAATTAGGCCTTTTATTATTAATATTATCAAGGCTATAAGAAATATTACAATATTTCGCAGTAAGCATACATGCCTACTCATATAAGCTACTAATGCTTTGTGTTTTCATAAGAGATCGCTGTAGTTGTAAAATTGAACATGACATATTGATAACACACTGTAGTCAGTAATTCGTCTTTCCGTGCTGGTGACATAATTATTTCCCTGGGCACAACCCCCCCCCCCCCCCCCCCCCCTCCCTGAAAAAAATTCCACATCCAACGTTCCAGTGCAGTAACAGTGGGATCATGTATTTTATTTTAAAACCATATCGTCTCTAGTTTTCCCCGTTTTCACAATCGCCGCGGTTCAAGGGAACAAAACTACGTCACACGCTGGGTAGCAGTCAAAGGGGATGGCAGTGAATAGTATAAATATTACCGGTGACGCAGCTAACTAGGTCAGTGTGACACACAAAGCAACACTATGACAATCATCACCATCAATACGATACTTTGCGGTGATATTTTTATAACCTTTGACACTCCGACCAACCCCCACCCATGTGTCCTGTATGCCGCAGCTCTCCTTCATTAACAACCCCCACCTCCCCTTTCAGTGCGCACATAATATAATGAAGGATGGCCCCAACTTTAAAAAAAAATACAACCAATCGTTTTTCTCGTTTCATTCACTGCCAGATTTTTATTGGAAAAGGCTAAAACTTCAACAAACGAATTTTAATCGGAAAATTTTTTTTTTTCACCGGCTCTCTGAAAATCATAGTTTTGGCGGGTCTCGGCGTACAATCGTAAAAGACATCTCAAAATCGTACATTGTACGCCAAAATCGTAAGAGTAAACAGGTCTGCATTATTTACTCAGGGTTAGGCAAATGATAAAAACAATGAAAACTAAAATCAGCTTTTTAATCGGCAAATTGTGTAAAATAACGCTTTTTACACATTTTTTTAAGCCAAAACACGATTGGAAAATAAAAATTATCATTACCGGTACAATATTGTAAAACTATTACTAGGAACCTATTATTTAACTGCACAATGTATTTTGTTGTACAGATTATTTAGAAATGTTAATTTTATTTGCCTAATTCAGTAAATACCTAGACTTACATTGTTTGACACTGTGCTTGTCTAGGTAAAAAAACATCCACATCTTCATCTGATGTTTTTTCATATTGATCTGTATCCCAATCATCAGAAGAGTCACTTAGGGTATCATCTCAGTCAAGTATTTTAGATTTTAAAATTATTTTTTATTGAAGCAGGTAGCTCAGTGGTCGGCAATCTCATTAATCAAAAGAGCAAAAATCAGCAGCAGGATGATTAAAATTATTTTGAGAGCCAAATTTCTTTTCAAGAACCAGTCAAGAACCATGTTTTTCTGAATCAAAACGGATTTGTGGCCGATTGGTTGAGACGCACTCAGGTCGCTATCGCGAGCAGCGATTTGCCGACCACTGATCTAGCTCCATTTGAGTCGCAACAAGAAAACAAAATGGATGACGTATGTGTCTCGGTCACGATAATTTAAAAAATAATTTTATTTAAAAAATGATAATTATAATAAAAACTTTAATTTTTAAAACTTAAATCCTTTTTATAACAATATAAATTTTAATTTTTAACGAAATTAAAAATAAATATTTTTTTTAAAAAAAGTTACGATTCCCCCCCATCTCACCCGGTGAAAACTACAGATTTCTCTAATATTGGCCTGTACAGAGTTAATTAATCAATAAATCATTAACAATTCTTTAAAAATTTACTGGAAAATACTTTAAAATAAGGATAATTGTAATCTGTTTTTTAAAATTATATTGAATTTATGATTTGCTTAGATATCTGGAGCCATTTTGAGCACTTCAACACTGTTCTAAAGTGTTATGTACTCAATTTTTATGTAATTTGCATTTAAAATGTTAACTAACCTGAACATAAATTTGAGCCGAAGGTGTGATATTTCCTTCAATAATGGAGTAGAATATTGCCATCAAGCGATCAATAGGAAACACTTTTGGCCCAAGCAGATGATTGCTAGCCTGGTAATAAAAATCATTTCGATAATATAAGTTAAGAAAAAAAAACTATGTTACCAGTCTCTTTAACTAGTTTGCTGATTAAGATACTTTTGATTTCAATTCTATTAAAACATTAGCTAAATAATAATAAAAGCTAGCATAAAAGAGTTTACACAAATAAAAATTGTAACAATATTTTCACAAATAGCTTTAATACAACCTTTCATAAAAGTTTAAGAGGAGGCATGACTTTTCTTATTTCAGTATCACAAATAAGCAAATACAAAATTATTACTTACTCGTTCATTCTTTTTGATAAGCTTAGATCTTCTTGAGGTTTTGCCTGAATTCTAAAATAAATAAATTTTAAGAACTAGAGCCAAAAGTGTTTGAGAAATATTACAACCTAAATAATATTAAGCTAGCAAACATATTTGAAAAAAATATTCTTTGTCAATGATGCATGTTTTTCTCTTAGTGAAGCTGAATTTTATAAACATTCTAGAAGATGTTACCCAGGGTAAAATGGAAACGATACTGCGTTACTTTTTTTCTTCTATACTTTCCCTCTCCCCCAAAATTTCAACCCATAAACGAACACTAATTTTTACACATCCCTATACCAACTTAAACCTCTGCACCACAATCTTAAAAAAATAATGAAATATGACAGTATCTAAATAACTTGGCAATATAAACTATAGTCTCTATATAATTTTAATTCTTTATTGCTCCATGTTCAATTAAAATAAAGTATCACCAAAGCAAAACGTCAAAATGACTTAAAACAATCTGTAGTTCAAAAACCACTTTTTGAAAGTGGGCTGTTCATGAAAAATAAAATTTATCCATAAGTGCACAAAAAGGATGTCAATAAAACATCCGCATTCATGTTCAAGTTTGATCTCCATGGCAAAATAATTCCTAATCATACTTTCTAATTTTAATTAGTCTTCTTTTTAATTAACAGCAGTTACGGTGAAAGTATTTTGACCTAACTTCACATGAACCATCCTTGAGTCATGATCATGATTGATATGAAAACCACACCATTATCTCCTAGAAACGGTAGGATGCTTAAAAACTAAAAACAAATTTACCTTAGCAAAAAATCTCCTGTCGTATTTCATAGGATTGTAGGATGCCAGGTAAGCAGCAATGAGCAAATACTTGGAATAATACGGAAGTTCAACGTGAGACCTTGATGGAGTTGCTATAGTTGAGCAAATGTTTTAATTATTATTTAATAAAGATTTCAAATCAGTAGGTATAATAAATGCTAAGCAATAATATTGTTGAAATTTATGTTTTTTTTAGATGTTTTAAGTAGAAAGGATATTTATTTTAGATTTGCAACTTTTTTTTCCAAAATTATGACAATCTTTGTAATTATTTTTTAATGACAAAATTCAATGAAAGGAATTACTTTTACACACAAAAAAGGCATTAATCTTTTGTATGACCATTTGACTTAAAGAATTCTTTAGTTATGGACAGTAATATATTAAAACGGAAGACAACCACCCATTGAGTGAGGGTTTAAATTAATTGACTCTTGTATAAATTTGTTACAAAATCTAATTAACAACCTTTTGCAAAGTCAGAATCTGGATTCTCAAGCTCTGCTTGCTGCATCTGTTTCCATTGTAAGCTAAAATAAAATAGCAAACAGTTATGACAACTACATAATCTGCTAAAAATATAATAATATATAAATAATTTAGACAAAATAATCAAGGAAAACAAATTGTAATTCTAATCTACTGCTGATTGAAGCAGAATTATGGCAGCCCCTTGACCAGCTGTAAGCACTGTATTTCCTCATATTTAAGAGGTACTGGTAGCAGGTTAAAAAAAATTCTGTCTGTTCTGAACATTGTCTTTGAGCTCTTAAAAAAATATTTTGTTTAAAATGTATCTGTTTTTTTATTTAATTGTATAATAGGATGCTGAAGAAGGCATCCAACCAAAACGTCCTCTTAACTCTCAACGTACGTTTTAAGTAAGTATATTGACTTTTTGACCACGAGTGACCGATGGATTATTTATAACTTGATTTTTTTCAAACCATTTTACATATCACAGTTATTTTTAACATGGAAATATAATTTTGTGGATAAATTTCTTAACAATATCAATTTTTAATCATAAATTTAGATTTTTTTCATTTTTAAAAATTTAGTCAGTGCATCCTGTTTAGTTTCTGTTCAGATGGGATTTTCATCCGCCATTTGTTAATTCTGTGAAACTTTACTGAAGGCTGATAGCACAAAATGACACACAAAAAAAGTCTCAACATTTATAGTCCAATGATTGCATTTCAAGTCACAAAGCGATAACAGCCTGATAAAAACAAGAAGAAGACATGACTGCTGAAGATTTTGTGTCTTTTCGCCTGTTTAAATGTTCACTGTAAGTGGTAAGATTTTTTTCTTTGTTACGACAGTCAAAACACACTCAAATTTTGTGAGATTAGTGGAAAAAAATATATTTACATTGGCATATTGTAATAGTGGACTTAATAAATATTGTAAATAAGTATTTAAGCTTACTGATATTAACTTCTTGTTCCAGTTTATGGCATCAAGGGTATATTTTTTATTTGTTATTTTATTTTTTATCAAAGCCAGAATTGTTTAAAATTTACTTTGTTTACATTGGATATGCTAAGACGGGGGTGGGCAAACATTTTCTACAGAGGGCCACATAGAAATCTTTATTGTCATCGAGGGGCTGCATATATATTTTGTCTGCTTCAATAACATTTTACAACGAAGAAATTACCTAGACACTTCCCTCAGATAAACACTCTTCAGAGCTATCTTTAAATGGGGCTCAATATTTCTCCACAACTTCTTAGCATTGGCTGCTGTGGCTTCCCCTTTGTTTACTGGCTCAATAAAATAAGGATAATTTAAGCGAGCCTGGAAAGACAATGCAAAATTAAGGAATTTAAAAAGAGGTAACTGGAAAACAGGAAATACAGTTAGATTTTGCATTAAAAATTGTTGATCACAACAGTAACTGGTAAAAAAAAATTAATGTGTTTTTTTGTTAAGTTCTCATTTCTGTTTAATATATTATATTAACAACATATATCTACAGAAATGGTATAACAAGATATATCTACAGAAATGGTATATTTGATCAAAGGTCTTACAACATGACGCAGCTCCCTAAGATCGCGACACACCATATGAAAGACTGAAAGCACAATGTTGACATACAATGAATAAAGATCTTTCTCACTTGTGGCTGGCCCATCAAGACACATAATTTCCTTTAATTCTTCTGAAAAATGAAATAGTCAACATTATATGCAACATGCCTTTTCTTTGCCAGAAGCAGCAAAATTTTTTCTTATGTACTCAATGTGAAAAAAATCATATGGTTTCTTCACTAGAACAACATTCTCCACCTTACCCCATCTTCCTCATAGCATCACTTTTAACTGAATGATGCACACATTTTATTTAAGGTGTCAGCAAAAAGTGTAAAAAATGCTGGAGCTTTTGACTGAATCACTGAATGCCTTTAAAAAAAATGTATTTTTTACATCATGTAAATTGACTTACGTTTGTTATAATCTGGAAAATGAATACTATATGGCTCACAAAATCCAGTTCCAGAGCGAAATTTTTCCCACACAATTTCTGATATCAGGATAATACAGATGTTCAGACCTGACTAAACATAGAAGAATGTTATTTAAAAAAGAGAGAAGCTCTTGAAAATTATAATAAAAATTATTTAAAAAAAAACATAATTAATTTTTTCTCCCATGCACATTGTCATAATTTGATATAATTCACCATGAGCTTACCAGTTCTTGAAGACGCAATATTGCTGGCAGTAGAACAGTATGTGCATCCCGAAGCCGTTCAGCCTTGTCAAATACCTTAGAGGCAAATTAATTTTTAATAACAATGATCTTGTACAATACAAAATTTTTTATTTTACTTAGTTTACATGTTTTTAAGCGCTTAGAGCTTTAAGGTAAGCGCTATATAAAAAATGCCTCAATAAATAAATAAATAAATATTTTTTTTTTATTCAAAGCAGAACCCTTTATACAATTTTTGAAATAACATATTACTTATTTTGTTCTTGCCAATAATTAAGAATTTAATATTAGATGAATATTTTGTTCATGTATAAAAACAACTGATTTCTCATTATTTTAATTTATAAATTACCACTGCATTCCAAAAAGCAATCAGCATTAAGATTTAAGAGACAGTGATAAATAATACAGGTACTTACTATGTAAAGTGTTTCATTCTTTAGGTCTGAGGATTGTACAATTTTCACTAAATGGTGAATAAAACTTGTCATGTCATCACAGTGTAAATATTCATCATTGTCAGTGCCATCAAATGTGGCAGAGTTAGGTGAATCAAAGTTATGAGAAACATGTGGCATATTATTAAGAATGTGTTCAAATAAAAATCTGGGACTTGAACACTCCACACAGTTTATACAAATATAAGGTAGCTGAAAGAGAGGGTGAATTTTTATTCATATTTAAAAAGAATCAATATAATTATTAAATTGAAATTAGAATACTGTATCAAATTCAGATTAAAGAATGTGAAAGTTACTTTTTTTTCTTTTAAAAAATTTCAAATTTTGCGGCCCCTCATATATATTTATAAGATTCAAAGGTGACGTTGGAGGATAGGCCAGAACAGAGGCTTTTTGAGATATTGCAGCAAATTAAAATTCAAGTAAGTCTTCAATTAATGCACGCCTTAAGAGTTTAAAAAAAGGTTCTTTATATAAGTTGATTAGAAATGGATTATTTAAAATTGTGAAGACTTTTAAGTAAAGCTGTCTAGCCTCATATGTTTACAATCAAATAGACATAGTGATTATTCAATTTCTTTTAACAGTATTTTCCATTTTGTTAAAATGTCTCATCAGAAAATAAAAATATACAAGCCTTGTTCTTTGAAAGCAACGTCTGAACAACAAGAGATTTTCCTGTTCCAGTGTGGCCATAAATGAACAGTGAGCCAGGGGTCATGTGTTGTCTCTGAAAATATATGAAATAAACATTATTGGACATTTCTCTTAGTAGGACTACAAACCATTTAAACACATACAATTATAGTTGCACCAATTAATTAGCATTTACATGGTAACCTGTTAAACTACTATTTTGATGGATAAGTCTTTTTTTTGAAACCATCAATTAGTTTTTGGAAATCAAAAACTTATAGTTCTACATACATATTGGATTTAAATCTAGTTTTAAATAGAATCTCGGAAATTGTGTGAATCTGAATGATTTCATTAAATTTTTATCATTACAGATATGTTCAAGTTTCTGTTCCTACTATTATTATATTTATCTCTTTTTTCCTACTGGTTTTAATTTTTGTGTGACATGGTCAGTGTCTAAGATGCAGCTACATAAGCATTAAAATAATGTTTTTCTGTATAGTTAATATCCTGTACAATTCTTATCAATTTAGAATGATATCAAGACAATCAAAAAAAATCACATCTTTTGATTTCATGTGAATATATTTAAGCAAGGACTCTCTTACCTTGCCAAATAATGAGAGTAATAATTTAATCTGTTGGTCTCTACATTTTATCCAACTGTTAAATGTGTGTGCATGGTCTTCAGACGTTGAATCTAGAAGGCTGTCACCCTCCATCATACTTGGAAAATATGAATTATGTACCCAGCACTATTGAACTGAAATACAAAAGTTATAATTTAGCACATCATGAATAGGCAAACATAAAAAAAACAAACACCCACACACAAAAAATACCTAGAACAATATATGTAACATGTAAAATAAGACAACCATTTACCCAGGTAGGTATGTGCATGGGTGGGATTTAGAAGGGCAACTTGGTCTTGGGAAAAACAAGAATGTCTTAATCAAGACTAATTCTAATAGTAATAGTTAATACTGATATTATGATATTAAAATATTTACAAATTCAATAGTAGGACTAAATAGTAAAGTAGGCTAAGTCACCAAGTCAATAGGTTAACGGCTATAATATGGTATGGATTATAAATAGAGAAGCGTTATACACAGTCGGCTGCGCATAACCCTGAGAGTTATACACAGTCGACTGCGCATAACCCTGCGAGTTATTCCCAGCCGACTGCGTATAACTTAGGGTTATACGCAGTCGGCTGGGAATTAGCCAAATAAGGTTTATTACCGCTAGTTTGGCAATTTTTAAAAAAGTATGCATAATTAGCTGCATGATGGGTTGTTTTGAACTAGAACTTTGAATGTGTTTAACGTAAAATTTTAATTGAATTAATTTTAATTAATATTGAATGATAGTAATAGTATTAGTATTAGTGCTATTATTAGTATTATTGCTTGTATCTTATATGTTATAATTATAAGTCTAAGTCAAAGTCTACATTTCTTAGACTTTAGAGTCTAAGTCTAAGCCTAAGAAGATGATTTTTTAAAAGCCATTTCCATGGTCCAAGTCTAGTTCTGTATTCTGATTGATTAGGTTTTTATATGTTGCTATGACCATGTCATGTGGTTGGTTTTACTGACTAATTCAGGAAATACATTCTATTAATTTTTTTAAAAAATTATATCATTAATTTTTTTATTTGGTAACCTAAATGTAACAGTTTTCAGCTTCCATGCAAAACTATAACTGTGTGAAAGTATTAATTAAAGTGCAGAACCCCCTGCCCCTACAGCTATTTGTTTCTGCTACTCTCCACTGACCACTCCTGATTATATTACTGTACCAGAGAAACATGATTTTATCTGCCACAACATTAGTTAACAACACAAAAAAATATGTTAACAACACAAACATATATTATGATAATCATAAGAATAACATTATTAACATTACATTAGTCAAGTTAATAATTCTTATCATGTTTTAACATTTTTTAAGCCACAACAAAAGTTAAACAAAATCCCTAGCTTCATTCTCGAGAACAAACTTAACTTACTAACTTAATAACACATTCACGATTGGCATTTGCTGAGAACTCCTGACCCCAACATGAGGTTCGCTCAGTTTATACCATTCCACCACACAGCCACCCTGATAACGAAGCATCTTTATCGATGGATAATATAACACAGGAAGAATATAGACCTCACGTGACTTGCCGACTGCGTATAACTCTCAGGGTTATTCGCAGTCGGCTGCGCATGGCATAACCACTTTGTTATATTTCAATTACTTATTACTACAACTACAATTATTATTATATTATTTTTAAAGGTTAGAATGTTCAAGTACCATTTATTGAAGACAGTGTCAGTGTCATTGCTAGTGAATAGTGTCCACTGCTGTAGTGCATCAGCGACTAAAGCAAGTGATATTACTGATACCCACGCCATGAGAGAAAAAAAAGATAGACTATGACTTGGCCTACAATTTACACTTTGACTTTACACTTAATTTGTTAATTAAATTGTTACAAGTTACAGTGTGAGTGAATACAAAAAAATAGGCCTGCCTACCCAATATCAAAAATAATTTGGCGCGAGCTGTGTAAATGCTGTAATTACTATGCTGACTCTATAATTGAAATAAATTAATACATAATTCCACAGCATTACCTAAATTGCTCACAATAATAGTCTACAGCAATAATTAAAAATAAATTAGCTTAAATAGCAATGAGTGTACTGTAACTTAAATATAACTATTTCAATTTCTTTCGGCGGAAGTAGACAAGACATTTATGTTGCAAATTGCAAACTATTAAAATCAAGAACAAGGGACATCATTCTGAATTAATTTTCCTCTCAAATTTCGCTTTCCTTTAACTGACATAACTCCTAACTTTAAGCGATTCATATATTTTTGTAAAAGCTTCTTATTACAATATTTTACAGCAAGCAACATCTTCAAAATGCGTGTACCCTCAATAGTGTTATACATAAAAATACTACATTAAAAAAATTATAAGTGTTACAAATATTTATGATGTTAAAATTTATTTTGAACTTGTGATTACTCACAATAATGATGTGCTGCGAGAGAATCATGACAAAAATTACATCATATATATAATAAAATATAATGCCAACTATTATATAGAAATTCCTTTTTCTTTAAAAAAAAAGACTATTTTCTTTAAAAAAATTGGCCTTTACATGTGCACAGTCGTATTATACATGTTGATATATTAAATCATTGGTAAATTGCGTTGTTTTTTTTAAATACAAGAGGTAACAAGAATAAAAATAAATATATAATAGTGTTTGGACCACAAGTCTCAGGAATGACCCATTTATGGGTGGCTAGCTACACGTACGGATAAAGAGGCCAGGTATTAAAACGGTCGTAGGTGGAGACTTGTAAAACTGCCCAGACAGGTTTTCCTCGTAGGGCGATATCAACTCGGCCGGTTTCTGGTGTGTTAATTGTGTGGTGTGAATGGAGCGTAAATCTATATTTGAAACAGGCGAAGTGGAATGTGCTGGGCATGGTTTGTGTAGGACCGAACTCAAAGCCTCACCCTTTTAATATTTACCTGTAACAAGAAGCCTACACACCAATTTTGTTTCGGACACTACTCACCACGACCCTTACCATCGCTGAACGCCGTTGAAGTCAACACCACACCATTGATATATTTTTTCATTGTGGACTAAAAAGCAGTACAAGTGAGTGCTGGAAATAATTATTATTTTAAAATCGTATTTTATAGTCCAAGAAAAGGTTGGGTGTTGTCGTTGAACTAGTTATCAGCTTTGTTGTGGGGCAACTCACAGCTTGTTTTCTCAGCTTTGTTGTGGGGCAACTCACAGCTTGTTTTCTCAGCTTTGTTGTGGGGCAACTCACAGCTTGTTTTCTCAGCATTGTTGTGGGGCAACTCACAGCTTGTTTTCTCAGCCTTGTTGTGGGGCAACTCACAGCTTGTTTTCTCAGCTTTGTTGTGGGGCAACTCACAGCTTGTTTTCTGGTCCAACTGCTAGTGTTCGTTTTACTTTAATAATCGCAACTGTTCATCATAGATAACTATAAATACTATAATACTGTCATGATTAGACACAAACGTATTATATAGGCCCCTATCCCATTTTTGTTTAGCGCACCAAGTTGCTGAATGGTTTTCTTTAAATTTGGCTTTTGCTGATAAGTAGACTTCAATTTAGATGAAATCCCATCGTATCATTGACCATTTCGAAGTTTCCCCAGGCAACTTTGATTGCAATTTTATTTGAAGACGAATATTTATATTTACGTTTAATGCATATTTCATTTCAACATGTCCAAATACGACTGTACTCATTTTAAAGTTACGTTAATTTAATGACGAATGCTTCCCTTCCGACTTTTAATGACGTCAATTTAATTTTATATATATATATATATATATATAAACATATATTCTGGTATTGTAATTTAGTAAAAAAGCTACCCATTAACACATGCCTTGCAAGTGTCGTCCTTTAAAATGCTGAATTTTTTTTTAAAAAAAGGTCAACCCCCGGGGCCGGGGCTAGTTGAAGTAAGTGCGTTGATTCAGAGATGAGTGGTACACTGCAATGGTCAGCATAAAACTATTTAAAACTCCACATTCCTATTAAAAGCACTCACAAATTATCTAACCATTAGTACATACATTATTCATTCTGACTGTATGAAGGAGTACTGGGTGGTCGAGTGATTCAAACTGAGGCAAACCCATGCTTGTTGACTGGAGTTCGATCCTTGTGATTTCGTCCTAAACCATCCTCATGACCTCATCAGTTACAGTTACAGATTCGTCCTATAAAATCTGCAGTATACAAAAATCTTCTAGCAAAGAAATAACAAATGTAACGTTTTTAAATTCAAACAAATGTACATATAACTTACCAATTGATTACCATTATTTCTGTCAAGTCATATTTACAAATGATGACGCAACCCTACCACAATGTTATTATTTCATGAAATAGAAATCTGTAAGATAGTGTCCTGGAGACCTTTTGTTTAGGCTGGATAGTCTTGATGCAACCTTTTGTTTAGGCTGGATAGTCTTGATGCAACCTTTTGTTTAGGCTGGATAGGCTTGATGCAACCTTTTGTTTAGGCTGGATAGTCTTGATGCAACCTTTTGTTTAGGCTGGATAGTCTTGATGCAACCTTTTGTTTAGGCTGGATAGTCTTGATGCAACCTTTTGTTTAGGCTGGATAGTCTTGATGCAACCTTTTGTTTAGGCTGGATAGTCTTGATGAAACCTTTTGTTTAGGCTGGATAGTCTTGATGCAACCTTTTGTTTAGGTTGGATAGTCTTGATGCAACCTTTTGTTTAGGCTGGATAGTCTTGATGCAACCTTTTGTTTAGGCTGGATAGTCTTAATGCAACCCTTTGTTTAGGCTGGATAGTCTTGATGCAGTATTTGAAAGTTCCCAGCAAGGGAAATGAGGACATTTGCTTCGTCGTTCGTACATAGTTAATATGCGTATGTGGTGCACAAATAAGTGAAAGTATTTAAAACACTAAACACTGATTAACGCTTAATGGAAAGCTTTCCATGGTGAAAACAAAGTTTGTGCAACCACTATAGAAATTGGAAACAATGCGTTGCATATTGGTTTTGATCCATCATTGAACTTGAAGATCGATTGATCTGAAAAAATGAAAAAAAAAAAAAAAGAAATCTCTGATTTAGTTACCTTGGATTTCGTATGAGGGNGACGATGTAGAGAAGGAATTACAGCAGCGGGGGGGGGGGGGTCCATCCACGGAGGCGAAGGCCATGGAATCGGCCAAATGGAAGGATGTGGCGGAGCAGGCGAGGACTCTACATGTGTTTTACACCGCTGATGGGATCATTCGTGATCATCATCATTACCAGTGCGCTAAAAAGTGTAGTGTAGAATATAAGAGGAAAGCCGTTAGAGATACAACTGAAGTTTAGAAAGATCTCATCGCTAAGCTTGAAATCGGTTCACGTATGGCTGATCTCGTTAATATGTTCGTTATGCCAAACTTGAATGTATGTACGATTTTTTAAAATAAAGAAGCTGTCAAAGCAGTGGATGTGGCGAAAGGGGTTTTGATACTGACCCCAAGTGAAACGAAATGTATGGGCTATATTTAAAAAAAAAACCCACAACATTCCTATTAGTTTGGAGAACTATAAGAAAATGACTTGGATCCATAAAGTTTGTGGGACCCAGGAACGGATTCATCCAGTTTCTATTATTTTAAGGTGAAAAATTGTCTTAGAAATCGAACGATTTGGAACTGGAATGGGTGTCTGAAGCGGATTAAGTTCTGACTCCAAGGTACCACGGGTCACGCTTACTATATCACATTACATCTTTGTTTTTTCTCCTTTTAATTTAGGTCCACGGTCACGATGGAAGACGCCAAGTACACCGAGGAAATGGTTTTAGTATACCACTTCAAGTACATGCGAGAATACAGAGGCGTTTCTGTCCTGTGGGCCGTTCTCACGATCATTTGGTGCATCCTCAATATCGTCTGCTTCGTCCAGCCTCAGTGGATCGGTGACACGGAGGAATCCATTGGATACGGCCACATCGGCGTCTACGCCTACTGCTATCCCGACGCTGTCAATGGTAAATACATCTGTTCTGGGTCGTTCACAGATTTCGACACCATCTTGAACGGCTCGTTTAAAGCGAGCACCTTCTTCTGTGGAGTTGCTGCCCTTCTTATGCTCATCACTGTGGCGGCGCTGATGCTGTTCTTCTGCTTCAAGAAGACTGCGGTCTTTGTGTTCTGCGGGATTCTGGAGCTTGTTGTTGGTGAGTATAAAGCTAGACTCAGATCTTGGGTGTGGCGTTATGATTCATGGCTATGGATGACCTGTCCCATATTTATAACTTTGAGTTTGTGCAAATCATTATAACCTTTAAGGGAGGGGTCTGTGCATTTTCCTCTGTGATATTTTCCAAGTAACTTGACTAGGTACAAAATACAATTACAAATAATTTTCCTTTCGTATTTATGAAATTAAAAGTTATGCGACCCTTTATGAAGGCGACTATTCCATTTAGACTATATATCTAATCTACTTTTAGTTGGGCTCGCCCTGCAAGTTTACTGTAAATTATTTAGGCCATTTTCATAGCGCAATGTCATTGTACAAAACCAATCAATCTCAATGTCTGCCCCGTGTTTAATTTACAAAGATGGAGTGTTTTAAAAATGAATTATTGCAATAAAGATGTAGCCTACAAACATCATCAATACATTCGTAACAGTTTATGTAGTAATATTATAGAAATTCTACACACTTATAATAGTTGTTTGATCTCACGAATTCTTTTAAAACAATTTCATGTTACCATTTTGATTATTTTAATTCGAGCGCTTACATATAGCAATGTCACTCTCTCACACACATACATACACACACACACACATTCATAAACGATTTGAAAAGGATGAATGGATGCATAGGAAGGTGCTGTGTGAAGTAAATAGTCTAGTATTAAGAATAGACACACATTGAACGAGGTTACAGAATGAGGGACGCACTGCCCCGCTACTGATAAGTCTCTCGCAAACATGACTGACTTCTTGTGCTTTTTAAAAATGGTTTGCATATGGATTTGATTTTAAATGTTAATAATAACGCATTGTTTATGTTTTATAGATCAATTTGGAGATCTTTCCTTTCATAATAACAGATTTTATAGTCTGTTTCATAAATAATAATAATAATAATAATAATAAAGTTTATTTCAAAATCACGCTTCATCCCCAAAGGCTCGAAACGCGGTACAAAGTAAAAAAAAATAAATTAAAAAAAAATAAATAAAAAAATGCTGCTATGAGAATATCTTTAGTATCAGAGCGTATCGTTATACTAAGCAAACCATTTTCATCCAAATCAGTCGTGTCGATGTGTTAGCTTTTCCACAACACAATATTGCTAATCAGTCTTTAAATAAAGTTTAAATTACACAAGACAAGGAATATGAGATATTTGACTAGTGAACGAATATTTATAGAGGAGAGTTTACTGGAGGAGTAGACGGCTACAGAGGAGGGACATGTTAAGGGAGGTAAATGGTGAGGGTAAAAAACAGGGCAGTGTCTACACGTCCGGCGACCGGACAAATAGTGCGGTAGATATTCTTCCGGGCGGGCATGTCACGTGACCGCCGGACGACTATGAGTTATTTATTATTCCGGCAGACATGTCATGTGACAAGAAGTCGCCGGCAAACTATGTTTAAAAAGTCCGTTATCTTGTTTTAAATATCTTATAAAGCTCTACCCAGAAGCCTACATTTAAAGTATGAATTATCTTGTTTTAAATATCTTATAAAGCTCTACCCAGTAGCCTACATTTAAAGTAGGAACCAAAGAAAATAAGACCAATTGACACAATAGATATACTGTCAAAAAAGTTTTATTTTAGGCTACTAATATTGCGTGAGAAGTAGGCTACCCCAACAGCACCTTATATTGAGCCTATATTAAGATGTTGGGTCTATTTCTCCCCGCCTTAATTATTTATCACCCTCACAATAATTTTTATCCTTTCTCTCTCGCTCTCAGTATTTCTTCCTTCTAGTATGCATTGCTATCCCCCCACCCCCCCCACACACACACAAATCCACTTATTTCATGATATGAAGTGTATACTCGTCGCCTCCAATGCATCTCCGACGCCAGTTTTATGATCGACTATTAGCGGTCACGTGACCAGACTGACGGACAGATATCTCGCACAACTTTGTTACGGTGGTCATGTGACCTGGTCACCGGACGAATATCTCGAGAACTTAATCGTCCGGTCGCTGGACATGTAGACACTTCGCAAAAAGAGAGTCATTGGTAATGTGGGAGAGGGTTGAGCTATAAAATGTACATACGTTCTTAAAAAACAATTATTTCATAGCTCAAGCTATTGGTTTTATTGCGTTCCTTTTGTCAGGTTTGACCATACCTTATTTGACCCATTTCCTATTCAAGATATTTATGGTCTCGATCTGGGGTTTGGAAATCGACGGCCCGCGGGCCACATCCGGTCCGCGATGTCGGTTTATACGTCTCGCTCTGTTAATAGTGATTTTGAACCCACAGAAGAATTAGCCTCTGCATAACAACAATGAGGGACATATTTTCAAAAAGGTTCAAAAGTCCATCGGAGTCAAGAATATGCTGCACAAGTTGAAACGTTCCATCATCTAATTGTTGGCCACTCCGTCCTGTGATCAAATGCGCCATAGATATCTTAGGTGGATCTTTCAAGTTTCCATTCATGGCTCACATAGGTGGTCCGATACCTCATTGCCGTAGAGGAGCGTACTAACTTGTGGACGCGTAGTTTGGTCCTCTCTGTAAGATAATGCGTGTGAAAAGCTTTAAATATTTTGAAATTCGTTGGTTATAATGAGTTTTTCTCAAACTGGAAAACTTAAAGGTTTTGAATATGTATTTTGGGGACGGGAATATTACGAAATCCACCCCAAATTTTCTTGTGGTCTCACTTAACGTAGAGATCGAATGTGCAGCATTTTCAGTCAGTTTAAATTGCCAGCGCGTCACAAACGTTTATGTTTGGGAACAAACTTTTCAATTAAATGAGACAAGACATGAAAGAAATTAACAACGAATTAAAACAAAACAACACTATTTTATAAATAGTCAATTGTTAATCAGCAATTAACTTAAAAAAAAGGAAGTACTTCACAACAAAGCAGTGCTTCCAAAACGAGCTTTAAATAATAATGTCCTCGTTTTATAGCCATTTTAATTGTTTCTATAGTATAGTAGTTACTATCCTAATGTCTCATTTTTATTTTAGTTAGTTTACATGTTTTAAATAATTGTAAAGCGCTTAGAGCTTTAAGGTAAGCGCTATATAAAAATGCCTAAATAAATAAATACATATCTTCTATCATATCCACCATTGGCTCATGTTAAATTGATACCAATGAAATACCAAAGGTAGTTGTGGTAGACTGGTGGGTGGGGGACAAGTCACGATTCAGATAAAGTAGTTTGATCAAGTCAAGAGAAACACCAAATCACTTGTCTGCGCACAGGGAAAACCCCTTTAGATCCCGATTCAGAATGCGTAGTTGAATACAAATCTCAAAAATAAAAGAACATATTTCACATTGCTCATCTGATGGCAGAGGGATTCTAATCTTTAGTTAGCATGGCATCAACTAGATCTTAAATTTTGTTCCTTTTACAAAATATCTTTTTAGCCCATGTAGAACATTATGCAATATTGTGTTACATATATGAATGTGACAAAGGATTTCTATAAAATTCAATCCTGCTATATGGGTTATATAATTAGAACATGTTTATCTGACGCAGTTAGAGTGCTGCTCTATTGATTGCAGCGTTACAGGCAAACTTCATCGGGACACAACAAATAAAATACTTCATTTAGAATTTTAAAGTTATTTTTTTTTTACCCTTTAACATAGTGACACTCGCGTGTCGGTATTATATCATTTCTAATATTTAGTTCCTAATTTAAGGAACAAAAAAATCTTAAAATTGCCCCCCCCCCCGGCACCTCCCACATAAAATCGTATCCGGAAATTTAATCGAAAGAAATTTCGTCGACGGTTATTTGATCGAACGAAAATTGATGTGCACACGTTTAGGTTTGATAATGTGCACAATTTAGGTTTGATGATGTGCACACGTTTAGGTTTGATGATGTGCACACGTTTAGGTTTGATGATGTGCACACGTTTAGGTTTGATGATGTGCACAATTTAGGTTTGATGATGTGCACAGGTTTAGGTTTGACGATGTGCACACGTTTATGTTTGATGATGTGCACACGTTTATGTTTGATGATGTGCACACGTTTATGTTTGATGATGTGCACACGTTTATGTTTGATGATGTGCACACGTTTATGTTTGATGATGTGCACACGTTTATGTTTGATGATGTGCACACGTTTATGTTTGATGATGTGCACACGTTTATGTTTGATGATGTGCACACGTTTATGTTTGATGATGTGCACACGTTTATGTTTGATGATGTGCACACGTTTATGTTTGATGATGTGCACACGTTTATGTTTGATGATGTGCACACGTTTATGTTTGATGATGTGCACACGTTTATGTTTGATGATGTGCACACGTTTAGGTTTGATGATGTGCACACGTTTATGTTTGATGATGTGCACACGTTTATGTTTGATGATGTGCACACGTTTATGTTTGATGATGTGCACACGTTTATGTTTGATGATGTGCACACGTTTATGTTTGATGATGTGCACACGTTTATGTTTGATGATGTGCACACGTTTATGTTTGATGATGTGCACACGTTTATGTTTGATGATGTGCACACGTTTATGTTTGATGATGTGCACACGTTTATGTTTGATGATGTGCACACGTTTAGGTTTGATGATGTGCACACGTTTAGGTTTGATGATGTGCACACGTTTATGTTTGATGATGTGCACACGTTTAGGTTTGATGATCTGCACACGTTTATGTTTGATGATGTGCACACGTTTAGGTTTGATGATGTGCACTCGTTGAAACGGGACGTAGGAAAGTCATCTCTTTACATCCGGGTGTCAGGTTTGTGTCACCGAGAGACCAATCTATAATCTATGTCATCTCACTAACTTGCTGTATGTCATCTCACTAACTTGCTGTATGTCATCTCACTAATTTGCTGTATGTCATCTCACTAACTTGCTGTATGTCATCTCACTAATTTGCTGTATGTCATCTCACTAACTTGCTGTATGTCATCTCACTAACTTGCTGTATGTCATCTCACTAACTTTCTGTATGTCATCTCACTAACTTTCTGTATGTCATCTCACTAATTTGCTGTATGTCATCTCACTAACTTGCTGTATGTCATCTCACTAATTTGCTGTATGTCATCTCACTAACTTGCTGTATGTCATCTCACTATTTTGCTGTAGGTCATCTCACTAACTTGCTGTATGTCATCTCACTAACTTGCTGTATGTCATCTCACTAACTTGCAAAGTGGCGCTTTGATTATTTAAAAATCCAAGGAGTGTCAGTTAATAGTGTCGATATTTCCACGACACACCTTTCATAAACACAGATGGACAGTTAAATTACCCCCCCCCCAACCTGACTTTCACGATGGATTTCTCCTTGTAAAAATAAATCCACAATTTATCAATGACAAGAAACAAAAAACAAAACAATCTTTGATTATTTAAAAATCCAAGGAGTGTCAGTTAAAAGTGTCGATATTTCCACCACACACCTTTCAAAAACCCAGAGGGACAGTTAAATTACCCCCCCCCCCCCAACCTGACTTTCACGATGGATTTCTCCTTGTAAAAATAAATCCACAATTTATCAATGACAAGAAACAAAAAACAAAACAAAAAAAACAAAATTGAAGTTCAGGAGGTCAAAGGTCAATGTGTTTAAGAACTGTAACAGCGTTACGTTATCGTTATTTTTACATTAAATTGACCTCATTAAAAATGTTCCTTCCCTGGTTTTCTTAGCTGCACACCTGTCCATCACTTGAAGCAAAATCAACATCCTTCACCGTAGCTATTTAATTGATATTAGAGCCAGATCAAAAAGCCTTGACTGTTCCATGGTGGATCGTAAATAGATTTGATACGCTTTCGTTTTGAAAAGCTCTGATCACTTGAAGCCTCATACACACAGATCGTATGAAACAACTGAAGGCTTATCGAGAGTACTGAAAGAGATTCAGGAAAGTCTCATTCAGCTATGAATTTTAAGACATCAAATACTGACCAACCAGTCGATGACTTTGTGAAATTCAATTTCAGCTACCTTTAGGTGTCTTCTAAGCCTTAATATTTCTTTTTAAAAGCGTATCTTGTGATACTTCAACATAGAAAGAGGTTAATTTTCTTACGGGCATCAATAACTCTTCTTCACTACCTTATAGTAGACTCTTGGGTTGAACAGCCCAAAACATATCTGCTACTTTCTTGATTGTAGATGATCTGTAGTTCAGAATGAAAGCTGTCAATACACCACAACATCTCCATACTGTTTTCTTCAGGCAGAGAGAGTCCAGCATCTAGTAACTGTTCTCCTGCCATTCTCTTCTTAAACCTTAATCTTCTTTCTACAGAAATTCCGGATTTGTCTTATTTTAAAAGTGCCTTTTCAACAGCATGTTCCACCAAGTTACAGCGCTTTCGTGGAGATACAATCTTGAGTCCTCTAGGTTGGTCAACACTTTATCAAGAGTAAAGAGACCGACCGAATTTCGGCTTCCGTTTCGGCGCCGAAAGTGGCCATTTTATCACTTTCGGTCAAATTTTGGTTTCGTCCGAAATTGAAAAGTTAACTTTCGGCTTAATTTCGGTTTCGGCCGAAAGAGAAAAGTTAACTTTCGGTTTTTCTTTGGTTTCGGCCATCCGAAAGTGACTCAGCGAAAGCGATATTTAACAACATACTAAGCGACATTTAAGAACAAATTACGCGATTTTTTAGAACAAACTAAACGATATTTAACAACAAACTAAACGATATTTAACAACAAACTAAGCGATCTTTAAGAACTATCTAAGCGATCTTTAATAACAAACTAAACGATCTTAAAGAACAAGCTAAACGATTTTTAAGACCGAACTAAATGATCTTTAAGAACAAAACAACTGATCTTTAATAGTAAACTAAATGATTTATAAGAATAAACTAAGCGATCTTTAACAGAAAACTAAATGTTCTTTAAGAACAAACTAAAAGATTTTTAAGAACAAATTAATCAATGTTAAGGAACAAAATCAATTATTTTTAAAAACAAACTAAGCGATCTTTATGAAAAAACTAAGTGATCTTCAAGAAAAAAATAAGCGATCTTTAACAACAAACTAAGCGATCTTTATGAACAAACTAAACGATCTTTAAGAACAAATAAAGCGATCATTAACAAAAACTAAACGATCTTTAACAACAAACCAGGCGATCTTTATGAACAAACTAACCGATCTTTAATAAAAAATAAAGCGATCATTAATAAAAACTGGACGATCTTTAACAACAAACTAAACGATCTTTAACAACAAACTAAGCAATCTTTAACAACAAACTAAGCGATCTTTAACAACAAACTAAACGATCTTTAACAACAAACTAAGCGATCTTGACAACAAACTAAACGATCTTTAACAACGAACTAAGCGATCTTTAAGAACAAATTAAGCGATCTTTAAGAACAAATTAAGAGATCTTTAAGATTAAACTTAGCGATATTTTAGAAAAAACTAAGCGATCTTTATGAACAAGCTCACCAATCTTTCAGAACAAACTAGCTGATCAATAACAACCAACCAATAACAACCAACTAAACGATCTTTAAAAACAAATTAAGCGATCTTTCAGAACCACAATTTTTAGAGAGCCAGTTTAAAAAATAATATTTTGCATTATTTCCCCCCCCCACCCCAATTTTTGGCAAATCTCTCCTACCATACTAATTAAAAAAAAAATTGTAAATCAATTTAAATTACTTTTATATTAAATTGGTAAAATCCAAAGTATTCATTAGATCAAAGGTCTCAAACTCAAATCATCAGGGGGAGGTGGGGCGCAGGAGGAAGTGTCTGAATGAGAGTGGGCCGCATCAAGTAATCCACAAAAAAAGCGATTACAACTGTTACAATCTGCTCAACCTTTATAAATCACAATAAAACCATTAAGGGTTCTCAAGAACTAGGATTCCCTTTCATCCACCTACTCACTGTTGCATACAAAAATATGTAGAAACATTTAAAACAAATCAGAATTAGACTAGTCGGTGAGATTCGACTGAAACCGTCGCGGAGAGTCACGTTATAGATATGAGAATGGGGGAAACGGGCCGGCGCATTTACACTAAACTTTTCTGTCATGTAGCGGGCCGCAAACTATCGTCTTGCGGGTCACAAATGGCTCGCGGGCCGCGAGTTTGAGACCCCTATATTAGATGTTTATTTATTAATATCCACGATTATCTCATTTTTTATAAAAAGAATGTAAATATTTATACTTTCCCACATCATTTTCGATGTATGCAGAATGTATGCGGGAACGAATTTCAAAATATCTTTCATTTTCGGTTTCGGCTTCGGTTCGGCCAGAATTCATTTTTAACTTTCGGCCTTTTTTTCGGTTTCGGCCGAAATCAGAAAATCACTTTCGGTCGGTCTCTACTTACACCTTCAATTTTACTTCACAGCAATCTTCATGTTCCTGGCCTGCGTCATCTTCCCATCTGGTTGGGGTGAACAGCGAGTTTACGACCTATGTGGAGCCGAGGCAGGAGAGTACAAGATAGGCAAATGTGGGGTACGCTGGGCCTACATCTTGGCCATGCTGGGAATTTTCGATGCCTTTGTGCTGGCTCTTTTAGCGTTTTTCCTGGCATCCAAGAGGGCGAAGCCCGGCAAGCAAGCACGTTATGTTAATGGAACAGTTACAAAATGTAAGTTTTGAAAAGAGTTTTGTTGAGATATTATCTGTGAAAAGTAATGTGTTAGCAGCTCAATAGTATTATGTTCTTTTCCTGTCCATTTTAATTATCGCAACATATGTTCATATTTTTGAGCTTTTTAAAAAATACTTTAGTCATCATGAATTTAAATTCGATTTAACTTTTAGTCCTAAACCTTTAATGCTAACAGAGTGAAATATACATTTTAAAAAATTGTTTCATCATCAGCTGAACAGAATTGGGAAATTCTTCTCTAAAACCTATTTTAATCTTTATATATATATAATTATTTCGTTATTAGCTGAATTGAATGGTGGCTACTCTGAGACAATGTCCAAGAAGTCCATCGCCATCCAGCCCCAAGTCCTAGCAGTCCCAGCAGACGGTGTTGGTGGCGAGCCAGATAGATACAGTGAGTTCTCACGACATTCAGAAAAACCCAGATCTCGCGGAGGATTCCAGCTTTAGGGTGTGTGTCAGATATTTTCCTTGGTCTATATTTATCGAATTTAAAATAAATTCTAAAAATATCAACAACAAAAAATTCCCTGGAACATTATAATAATTTGATGTGGATTAAAGGTGGGAGGGGTGGGATACAGTAAAACATGGGGGGGGGGATACAGTAAAACATGGGGGGGGGTATACAGTAAAACATGGGAGGGGGTATACAGTAAAACATGGGAGGGGGGTATGCAGTAAAACATGGAAGGGGATACAGTAAACCATGGGAGGGGGGTATACAGTAAAACATGGGAGGGGGGTTTTAAATTTTAAAAACAAAAATTTAATGAACTTTTAAAATTATTAAAAAATACGACTTTGTCTTCCAGGGGATTCATTTGACTTGTTTTATTTAGGATTATAAAAGCAATGAAAATAACGAAATAAATTATTTGTTTCTTTCATCCCTAAGCATAATTCTCAGTAATTTGTTTAAAGACACCTTGCTCTATGACCATTTCATCTTAGATAGCAGGTTTAATCATAAAAAAATTGATGTTAAATGATGGAGATTTATATAGCATTTTATACTGATGATTCTAAATCTGTAACATAGTTGGATGTCATTTTGGCGCTCTCATTATTAACGTTTTTGTCAAATGGTCATTTTTTTCTTTTTTTTTCTTTCGAAACTTCTAATTTATTTAATTTTGCTCCAAAAGAAATTGTTTATAAAACTTAGTTTAGTGTTATATATATATATATATATATATATATATATATATATATATATATATATATTTTTTTTTTGAAAGTAAAGATTTAGAAATTTAGACTAAATAAGTAATAAAAGATATTAAAGATATGATCAAAACATTATTAATATTTTTGTGTGTGATTATGAACAATATGTTAAAATGTTAACAAAATGTAAATACACTTAAAACTCATCATCTTACACCTTGGTTATAATTCTATTTTCACTCCAGTAAAAAACATCTCTTGTGATGACCTACCTCTTACTCTTCCCTTAAGTGATAAAATTAAGGCAACCTAGGTTTATGAGGGTAAAATTAATGCCATGATCTTATACGATTCAGATACTTATTATAAACCAATAAGTCATCCCCTCTGTCTCAGCACATTTGTAATTGGTCCTACTATGCCCACTCTTAATAATTTTTATTGCCAAGTTTTCATCACATCACGTGGACACACGTGACCAGATTATTGAGCTATGGTGCTCTTTAAGTATACATTTATGGGTTGTATTATTTTGTTGTTCAAATCCCTCAACCCTCGCTCTCATGGGTTGTTCCCAAGATTATGTCAACGTCTGTCAATAACAATTTCAAAACGAAAATTCATTAAGTAGTGCCTTTTAGATATCTGCTCAATAGTACAAAATGAACCTTTTTTAAAAAGTCATAAAGTAACATTGAGATAATAGATTAAATATTAAATAAAGATTAATTAATGAAAGTGATTCAAATGTTCAATTTAACAATCAGTTATATTCTGCACAAAAGCGTGCTTCTTATTTCGTAGAAAATGATATTTTTGTTTGGTATTTATTATTCCATGTAAATTTACTATGTAAAATATTCTTCGTTAAAAAAGTACACTGTTCACAATGTTTGTGTGAATTCATACACATTTATTCATTCCTTTTACCCCAGATGCTCAAACCTTTCACTCAGATGAACTAAATATAATTTAAATCATTACGATTTAACCTCTATACAATACGCTAAAATAGCTGCTGGGTTTTCCTCCCCAATGTTTTCTCCCTTCGTTGTGTATTTAATCCACAAAGAGCAGCGATGCTCCTGATATATCGATAGACCACATTTTTTTTTCTCCTGTTTCTTTCATCACATTTTGTTCGCTTGTCTGTTAATTCGTTAGATGATTTGCAAGCGATGTTGGAGTGTATGTGGCCGTATATGAACTTAATTCATCACGTCTCCAAAGAGAGGAATTCAATTTTTCCTCTTTCTTATATGCATGAATTATGTGTTTTTAAAAAATAAATTAACCAAAAAGACTTAAAATCAAACATTATTTTTCTTTAAATTATATTACTCACTAAATTATGTTAAAAATAGCATCAACAAGATTGCTGAAAAGTAGAAAGAGGCATTGAAATAATCACCACGAATTATGTTTAAATTAAATTGTGTGAGTTTGTGTATTTTGTAATTGTGTGGCTATATCTTGTGGAGAAATATATTCACTATTTACCATTATTATTCTTTCAGTCCCGATTTTTAAATATTGGAAATTGTTTCACATGTTTTTATATTGCCTTTCGTTATTTGGTTCTACCCAACTTCTTAAACGTTCAAACCATTTTTTAAAAATAAGAATTTAACCAACAAGATAATAACACTATATATAATAAAACTATTTATAATAATTTTTAAAATTTCTACTTTTTTCTATTAAGTTACAAAGCAGATTCATTTAAGAATAAATTTGTCTATTTTGACAACATTATTTTGTCTTTTATTAGTTTGTGTTGCATTTTTGGTGTGTTTGTTATATAATAACTTAAAAAGTTCAGTTAGAACTAAATATCATTGCATCCAAATGTGTATTTTGGTTGGTTTTGGGTATCGTCGTTTAAAACAAGGGCCTGCAAAGGTTTTTCACGGCGGGACGGATAACGGAAAAAATGAAAAGCGCGGGGCCCGGATAATCATTCTGTACAGTAATTACAAGGCAGAACAAAAGCTCTGGGAAAAAATGGCGAAAAACTAAGTTTAGTGTTCCATGTTAATCATGGGTGAGAGTGAGAGGCGTGCAATATACAAAAAAACAAATACAACCAACATATTTATTTGTAAAAATCTTCAAACGTTTGGCTTTCAATGCTTCATCCAATCAAGAGAATTGCTGCATCCAATCAAGAGAATTGCTGCATCCAATCAAGAGAATTGCTGCATCCAATCAAGAGAATTGCTGCATCCAATCAAGAGAATTGCTGCATCCAATCAAGAGAATTGCTGCATCCAATCAAGAGAATTGCTGCATCCAATCAAGAGAATTGCTGCATCCAATCAAGAGAATTGCTGCATCCAATCAAGAGAATTGCTGCATCCAATCAAGAGAATTGCTTCATCCAATCAAGAGAATTGCTGCATCCAATCAAGAGAATTGCTTCATCCAATCAAGAGAATTGCTGCATCCAATCAAGAGAATTGCTTCATCCAATCAAGAGAATTGCTGCATCCAATCAAGAGAATTGATTTCAAATGTTTATCAGCCACCCTCGTTCGATGTGTTGACTTCCCATCAGGGCCATCTTGGTGCCCTAGGCACAAACCCACATGGGTGCCCCCTACTGCCCCGGGCCCCCGATCCTCCACTAACTGCTGGTATGTTCAATATTATGCAAAAAACTAACAAAGAAAAACAGTTGTGAAATGTAAACACATATGTTTGTACTACTGTCACTCATATAAAACCTACAATAAGGTATTTCTAAAATAGAATTAATAGTTAATTAATTTTGTAATAATAGTAGACAAAATACAGTAACTTTTTTGATAGATAAGAAAGTCAGAGAGAGCACACATTTACATTTTATAGTTCTTTTTTCTAGATTTACGTCTGGCAAAGTTTTTGAGTACATCATCAAAGTTAATTTTGCGCAACAAGTCTGCCTCAATCATCAGCAGAGATAAGGAATCAAGCCTTTCTTTTTTCGTTTTCGATCTACTTCGATTTTTTTACGCTTCAACTGAGAAAAAGAGCGCTCAGTCGAACAGTTCGTAACCATTAATGTTAAAAATATGCGCAAGGCAATTTCTACATTTGGAAAAGCACACTCGATGTTGTCTCTAACTATTACTTAGTAGAGTTCTGCATGACTGAACGTGTTGTTCTCAGATTTTGATGCACGAAACTTGTGGCGAATATATGAGTGGAACTGTTGTAGTTCAGTATATAAATTATTGTTCAGATCTTCAGGATAAGCATTTGTAAGTCATTCACAACACTAAGATGTTTGTGGAACATCGACCAAACAAGAAAATCGAACTGCTAGATCATTATATACCTGTCCTCGTCTACTTATCTCTGTCTCAAGTTTGTCAACAATGGTGTAGAAAGCAAATATACGAAATTTGTCTCTGGCATTCTGAGATACCTCAGGAGCATCACCATCAATGACCAATGTCTTTCGTTTACGATTACGGGTCAAAGTTGACTTATAATCCACACCTGGTGTTATTTATTTTGCAGCTAGATTCATACAAGTGATCTGCTAGTAAAAAATACAAATCAGCACACGTTTTCAAGTTCACGTGCTCATTTTGTACAGCTTGACTGACCCTGTGAAAATTTTGTAATACTTCTTCCTAAAAGACAAGCATGAAAGCAAATTCCAATCTTCTTCTTCTTCTATATATTAAGGGCCCACGATCAATTTATTGATCATTTTGGCTCCTATGCATGTAGAGGGGATTTTCAATGTTTCTGTTCCTGGTGCTGATGAGGACATTTCACTGATTTCCAGTGTCACTTTGTGAGGGAATCATGCACTTGGGGTTTGAAGGCTTGATGCAATAGACACAAATGAGTCTAGTGTTGTCGCCTCAACTGTTCCTTTTGAAAGCTTGTTCCAGTCCCTGATTGTCTTGGGCAGGAATGAGCAGCTCCTATACTGGCTTCTTGGTGTATGAGCCTGAATTGCCTGTCATGGCCTCGTCGCTGTCTATGGGGGAGAGGGACGAGTTTCTGTTTAATACTGGAACAGTGGAGCAGCCCATTATTTATCTTGTCCATAATGGAGAGCCTGGATTGTCATCGTCGTTCCTCCGATGGTAACCGGCCTAATGTTTCCAGCATGCTGCCAACACTAGAGGTATTCCTGTAGGTGTTCAGGACAAAGCGAGCCACTCGTCGCTGGACCGCCACCAACCTGTCAATGCTTTTCTGGGTAAATGGGTCCCAGACTGAAGATGCATTATCTAAAACCGGACGGACAAAGGCTTTATATGCTCTTTCTTTCACACAGGAAATCTTTAGATTACGCCTTAAGAACCCCAGGGTCTTGTTTGCTTGGTTACATACATTGTTAATATGCTCGTCCCAGCGGACCTCTCTTTGAATGGTAACACCCAGGTACTTTACGGAGGAAACTGGCTCATGCTGTTCGTATTGGTAGTGTAGAGGAGTACAACTTCTAGAGACTCATTGTGTCTAGCACTTGACAGGGTGAAAATCCATGTCCCAGCTCAGCTCCCACTCAGCTAACCGATTAAGATCCTGTTGTAGCTGGTCCTGGTCAGATCTGTTGGCGATCGTCCTATACACCGCTGTGTCATCAGCGAACAGTCTTGCTTGGGATGCAAGTTTCTCGTGTAGGTCATTAATGTATGCTAGGAACAAACATGGGCCTAGCACTGATCCCTGGGGGACCCCTGACTTTACATCAACAAAGGAGGAGCTTGTACCTTCAACCCCTACTTCTTGGCATTGGTGGCCGAGGAAGCTGTAGTTCTAATATGATCGGCGCAATAAGCATTGAATGGTTCGGTGGAGCCTCAGTACGACCTCTCTCAGTTCATTCGAGCCATTTTTCTTCATTCGTTTGTATTGGCGGTCTCTCTTTCAGCCGTGACCCTTGGCTAATTTATCTTAGGTTTTGTTGTCTTGTGTGGTATGAATTTCTTCACTACATCAGTGATTGTTGTCTTAAACTTGACCCACAGCTCCTCTGTTGTCGCTATACCCTGAATCCCCTTCATGTTTGAGCTCAGCTCTGTCGTTGCAATCCTCAGGCCACCCCAGACTCCCCTGGAAAAAATTGGGATCTATCGTATGATCTGTTTTTTTTTAGTGTGTTGACCTGAAATTCACAATATGGTCCGATATCCCCGGGATGACCTCAACTTTGGGGACATGATGTGGACAATAGGTGAGGAGTAGGTCAAGAATGTTTTTCCCCCTCGTGGGTTCTTTAACCAGCCGTTCCAGACCATGGTTGTTAATTATCTCCATGAATTCTGAGTGTAGAACAGGGTATGGAGACTTGGGCTTCAAGGCAGGAATCTGCCAGTTCCAACCAGGAAAGTCCCCCCCCCCCCATTATAAGGGGAAAAATGTTCTTTGACTGTGTTCTCTGTGAAGCGATACCTCGAACCTCCTCAGGCTTGGTTCATCTGTGGTTCATTCTTGCATCTTCTTTGCAATGTTTTCTGGTGTCCCCCTTCTGTGACTGGTCTTCTTGTAAACATTCTAACGCTTCTTTAATCTGAGGATGAGACTTTAGAATGGCTTCAGTTGCAACAGCATGTGCTGCCCATCTGGTATCGGAAAGGGACTTTACCAGCTTTTCATTCACAAGGCATCCTTTCAGAATCTCCCATCTTTTGGTTGTGGGACCAAGTTTAAATAATGTGCGATCAATAATACATTTGCGATTTGCTTATGCCATGCAATTATGCTACCGGGTCAAGATACACATTTTTCTTTAGGACTTGTGGTGCCCCCCCCCCAAATGCTTGGTGCCCTAGGCACGTGCCTTGTTTGCCTAATGGTTAATCCAGCCCTGCTTCACATACTTCATTTTTGAAAATGCTTGCTCACAGACATAATTTGTTCTACACATTGATGCCATACCAGCAGCAAAGTTCTTCAGTTTCAGAAACTCAACATCAGGTTACCAGCGGTAAAATTCAACAAGTTTTCCTTACCTGTGGTTAAACATACATTTTATCAAGCACATTCAAGTACCGTGGGCGGGCCGGATGAAATGGCCTCGCAGGCCGTAGTTTTGAGGCCCCTGGTTTTAAAGGAGGTACATATTTGTACTTCTTCTTGCTGGCCTAATTTTAAAAAAATAATAACTCCGGGGAAGAAACTGTAATTTTTTTTCTTCAAACACGGTATTTCATGCAATTACGTCCCATGTTGCTTAGAGACTTCCATTTGCAAATGAATAAAATGGTGTGTCTGACTGTGACGAGACACTCTACAGAGTTTTTTAATCTGGTTAGTTGTCGTTAATGAAGGGGAATTGATTCTATTTTTCACGTAATTTGGAGTTACCTAAAAGTAAATAGACATACATGATGTCAAATGATGAAATATAAATGGAAAACAAATTGAGAAAATACCCTCAAACTATTGAGTACAGGTTGACCCCCGTCTAAACCTTCAAGTAGGCAGTGGTGCTATTTTGAATGGATTATTGATTGAAATAACTTTATTTATTAGTAATGCCAGGACAAGAATCTAGTCAAACGTTCAAACGCGATACTTTTGTCAAAATAACAAATTGAAAATTATTTTATTCCAATACTTCTATCATGTCGCACGTTGTTAATTTTTGGGCACCACGCCATCTTATACATGTAGTGGCGTAGCTAGGACTAGTGTATTGAAAAATGCCGTAGATATAGATCTAGCTTTTTAAAATGATCGAACTTTCTGGACAATTCTAGATTGATATTGATATTGCTAACCCTATTGATATTCATATTGCTAAACCTATTGATATTCATATTGCTAACCCTATTGATATTCATATTGCTAACCCTATTGATATTCATATTGCTAACCCTATTGATACTCATATTGCTAACCCTATTGATATGCATATTGCTAACCCTATTGATATTCATATTGTTAACCCTATTGATATTCATATTGCTAACCCTATTAATATTCATATTACTAAAACTATTGATATTCATATTGCTAACCCTATTGATATTCATATGGCTAACCCTATTGATATTCATACGGCTAACCCTATTGATATTCATATGGCTAACCCTATTGATATTCATATGGCTAACCCTATTGATATTCATATGGCTAACCCTATTGATATTCATATTGCTAAACCTATTGATATTCATATTGTTAACCCTATTTATATTTATATTGCTAAACCTATTGATATTCACATTGCTAACCCTATAGATACTCATATTGCTAAACCTATTGATACTCATATGGCTAACCCTATTGATATGCATATTGCTAAACCTATTGATACTCATATTGCTAACCCTATTGATATTCATATTGCTAATCCTATTGATACTCATATGGCTAACCCTATTGATATTCATATGGCTAACCCTATTGATACTCATATTGCTAACCCTATTGATATTCACATTGCTAATCCTATTGATACTCATATGGCTAACCCTATTGATATTCATATGGCTGACCCTATTGATATTCATATGGCTAACCCTATTGATATTCATATGGCTAACCCTATTGATATTCATATGGCTAACCCTATTGATATGCATATTGCTAAACCTATTGATATTCATATTGCTAAACCTATTGATATTCATATGGCTAACCCTATTGATATTCATATTGTTAACCTTATTGATATGCATATTGCTAACCCTATTAATATTCATATTGCTAAACCTATTGATATTCATATTGCTAACCCTATTGATATTCATATGGCTAACCCTATTGATATTCATATGGCTAAACCTATTGATATTCATATTGCTAAACCTATTGATATTCATATTTCTAACCCTATTGCTATTCATATTGCTAACCCTATTGATATTCATATTGCTAACCCTATTGATATTCATATTGCTAACCCTATTGATATTCACATTGCTAACCCTATTAATATTCATATTGCTAAACCTATTGATATTCATATTGCTAACCCTATTGATATTCATATAGCTAACCCTGTTGATTTTCATATTGCTAACCCTATTGATATTCATATTGCTAAACCTATTGATATTCATATTGTTAACCCTATTGATATGCATATTGCTAACCCTATTAATATTCATATTGCTAAACCTATTGATATTCATATTGCTAACCCTATTGATATTCATATGGCTAACCCTATTGATATTCATATGGCTAAACCTATTGATATTCATATTGCTAACCCTATTGATATTCATATTGCTAACCCTATTGATACTCATATGGCTAAACCTATTGATACTCATATGACTAACCCTATTGATATTCATATGGCTAACCCTATTGATATTCATATGGCTAACCCTATTGATATGCATATTGCTAAACCTATTGATATTCATATTGCTAACCCTATTGATATTCATATTGCTAAACCTATTGATATTCATATTGCTAGCCCTATTGATATTCATATTGCTAACCCTATTGATATTCATATTGCTAACCCTATTAATATTCATATTGCTAAACCTATTGATATTCATATTGCTAACCCTATTGATATTCATATTGCTAACCCTGTTGATATTCATATTGCTAACCCTATTGATATTCATATTGCTAAACCTATTGATATTCATATTGCTAACACTATTGATATTCATATTGCTAACCCTATTGATATTCATATTGGTAACCCTATTGATATTCATATTGCTAACGATATTGATGCTCATATTGCTAACCCTATTGATATTCATATTGGTAACCCTATTGATATTCATATTGCTAACCATATTGATGCTCATATTGCTAACCCTATTGATATTCATATTGCTAACCCTATTGATATTCATATTGCTAAACCTATTGATATTCATATGGCTAACCCTATTGATATTCATATGGCTAACCCTATTGATATTCATATTGCTAACAATATTGATATTCATATTGCTAACCCTATTGATATTCATATGGCTAACCCTATTGATATGCATATGGCTAACCCTATTGATATTCATATTGCTAAACCCTATTGATATTCATATTTCTAACCCTATTGATATGCATATTTCTAACCCTATTAATATTCATATTGCTAAATCTATTGATATTCATATGGCTAACCCTATTGATATTCATATTGCTAACCTTATTGATATGCATATTGCTAACCCTATTGGTATTCATATTGCTTATATTATAAAAAAATTCCCCCAAAAAACTCTGCAGTCCCACCTCCTCCTCGCGCCCCCCCCCCCCTTTCATACGCCACTGAATACATACTGTGGGTATTCTAGGAATGCGATGAAAATAGGATTAAAATCACATACATATATGTATGTGGGTGCCAGGTGGCCGAGCGGTCTAAACTGTCTCAAACCTCGCCCCCTTCATACGCCATTGTGGTGTTCAAGGAATGCGATGAAAATATGATTGTATGGCATCTTTCCGTCTGCGGCGACGATAGATTATCTTTATTGCTTGGAGCTCTTTGTGTGGCTGGTGAGACCAATCCTCGAATGGCAGTCTCTGTTACATTTCCCGCACACGAATTCGGTGGAGCAGTATTTACCGGCTTTTCTCCTTGCTCTTTCTTTTGCAGTTGTTTTACGCCCTGTTTTGCTCCTCTGCCAGCTCCTCCCAGTTTGAGATGTCGATGTTGGCCGACTTCATGTCTCTTTTGCATATGTCAAAGTATCTCAGACGAGGCCGTCCAACTGACCTTTTCCCTGTCGCCAGCTCGCTGTATAGCACGTCCTTTGGTATGTGACCAGGTTGCATTCGCTTGACGTGTCCAAGCCAGCGGAGCGTCTTTGGATTAACATGGCTGGGACGCTACACATGTTTGTTTGGGACAGGACATCCGTGTTGGGGACTTTGTCTTGCAATTTAATGTCAAGGATGCGGTGCAGGCATCTGAGGTGGAAGCCATTGAGCCTTCTTTCGTGGTTAGAGTATGTGTTCCACGACTCGCATCCATACATGAGTGTGCTCAGTACGCACTCATGGTACACCTGGAGCTTAGTTCTTGTTGTGAGTTTGGAGTTTGACCAGACTCTTTTCTTCAGTCTGGCCATAACAGTTGTGACCTTCCCTATCCTTCCACTTATCTCATCCTTCATTCAGAGGGTGCTCAATATGTTGGATCCCAGATATGTGAAACTGTCAACAGTATCCAAGTCGTAGTCGTCGATGGCGATAGTGGGGAGGGAGTCAGCGCCCTGTGCCATAATGTTAGTTTTCTTTAGGCTAATTGTCAGGCCAAACTCTTTGCAGGCAGCGGATAAGCTGGATACGAGGCTCTGCAGGCCGTCAGCTGTGTGAGATACCAAAGCGGCATCGTCCGCAAACAAGAACTCCCGCAGCAAAGACCTTTCTTGTTTTAGTCTTAGCTCTAAGGCGGGCAATGTTGAATAATTTGCCGTCAGCTCTAGTATGGATCCCCTCGCTGTTGTTCTTAAAGTCATACTGGAGTAGGTAGGATGGAGAAAAAGATTGCAAATAAAGTAAGAGCCAGCACGCAACCTTGCTTTACTCCACTACCCACTGGAAAAGCTTCTGAGGCGGCACCGTTATAGCACACTGTGCCCTGCATTTTTTCGTGGAACTGCTTGATGATGTTAAGAAGTCGTGTAGGGCAGCCTATTTTTTTGAGCATCTGAAACAGGCCGCTTCTGCTGACAAGATCAAAAGCCTTAGTGAGGTCGACAAACGCAATGTATAAAGGCATATGTTGCTCCCTGCAGTTCTCCTGCAGCTGGCGCAGAGAGAAGATCATGTCTATGGTTGACCTACCGGCGCGAAAACCACATTGCCATTCTGGGAGTACACGCGATGCTAGGGTCTGTAGGCGTGTTAATGCAACTCAGGCGAAAGCCTTTCCAACTATGCTGAAAATATTATGAAAATCACACATATATATATGAGCTACATATATATATATGTGGGTGCCGGGTGGCCGAGTGGTCTAAACTGTCTCAAACCTCGCCCCCATTCATACGCCACTGAATACATACTGTGGGTGTTCAAGGAATGCGATGAAAATAGGATTAAAATCACACTCACACACACACACACACATATATATATATGGGTGTCGGGTGGCCGAGCAGTCCAAACTGTATCAAACCAAAAAGCTGTTGGTCTGGAATTCAATCGCCACCAAAGCCAACATTCCAAGCAACCCGGGTGGATGGGACTCGTTAGCCTTGGACGGCAACCCATCTAAGAGAAGGCAAACTCTGAATTTAAACCAGGAGCCAGAATGATCAACAAATTGATTGGCCCCTCAAATATAAGAAGAAGAATATAAATTGTTGCTATTGTACACAAGTGGTTTTGAGGGCATTTCTTTCAAATGACAGTAGCTTTTTTCCCCTCACAAATATGTCTTTTTGTTGCCTCGTGTTTACTAGATTCAAATTATTGATGAATTCATGTTTATATATATGCTCAGCACACCTGAATTACCTGCTGAGATCTTTTCATGTCCTTTTGAAGCATTTTCTTTTTCATTTTTTTTAAATTCTTGTGTACAAGAATTTTTCAAAAATGAAAAAATAAATGCTGTCCAAAGAGGCACAAAAGATATATGTTTACTTTTTAGTTTTATTATATTTATTTTGGCTATATCTTTACATTCTATGATTTGTTCACATGGGATGACAGTTGGAATAGAATCACACTTCCAATACCTTATGCTGCCCAGTCTCCATACTCTAGATTGAGAGTCATTCAAAGTGGAACAAATCCAACAGATTGGGCACTGCATGAGGGTAAGATTTGCTGTAAATAAACATCCATCAAAATGAATAAATTATTTAAGGCCAGATTGATTCACTCATTGAATGGTGTATACTTGACAGCCATGCTCCTAAATATGGATGGATGGGACACGCTATCCTTAGACGTCAACCCATTTAAGAGAAGGCAAACTCTGAATTTAAACCAGGAGCCAGAATGATCAAGAAATTAATTATATATATATATTTAAAAGTGAAAATTTGTCTGTCTGTCTGTTTGTTCCACAAAGTCTTTTACATGGATTGATGGATCTTGACCAAACTTGGCAAATATATTTATTTATTTATTTATTTAGGCATTTTTATATAGCGCTTATCATAAAGCTCTAAGCGCTTTACAATTATTAAAACATGTAAACTAAGTAAATACAAATGAGACACTAGGATAGTAACTACTATTCTATAGAAACAATGAAAATGGCTATAAAAAGAGGACACTTTGACACTTCAGGATTAA